>JABJVT010000078.1:0-25000 GCA_014170255.2 Drosophila triauraria
CGCACATGGATAATAAATATTTGCTTTGGTATTTCGATAGGAAGTTTTATGCAGTCGGGGATTTGAGGGTTTTGCGAAGTCAGCACACAAACTTCGGAGGGCGGGGCTAGATTTCTGAACAAAACGCATAGTTCATAAGTCGGTGCTCTCGGCTATGCCAGGAAAACTGTTTGTATATTTTTCCTCCTTCGCTCTCTGACGGTGAAAATGCCTGAAATGCTTCAACTCTTGCTGGATGCCCAAAAACCGGATGCTCTCGTATCAATTTGGCATGTATAATTTATGCATATACAATTTATGCTGCCATTTTTAGCAACATTTCAAACGCGTTGCTCGCTTTTCAATTTGCTCAAATTGACTTTATCGCACATGGCCATAAATCCGGCAGAGTCGAGGCCAGACGAGCGTGGAAATCAATTTAATTATGTGCTGCCTGCCGCATGGGCCTTAAACTTAATGTATTCTTTATGGCAGGCAAATCTATTGAACTGCACTTTGAATATCTCGGGGCGGTGGGCAAAACTTTGCGTCCGCCAAGAGTCAATATCATGAATAACGATGTAATAAAATACGTGATATGAATCGCAAGCTCACACACGGCACATGATGATGAACTACGAGGGCTGTTGCACTGTTTCTGGCCGGGGATAAGCCCGAGCCAGCATAATTCTTGAGTATTTTCTGTGAATTAGCTGGCATCTCTCGGCCATAAACAGGCGGCAGCCCATCCTGTTCCTGTGGCCGTTTCTGGATCCCCAGGAGCAGCAGGAAATTCTAGCAATTTTGCAAGCACAAACGCAGTGGCAGAAATATGATGAGATAATGCTAGAAAATAATAGCTGTGACTACCCGACGTCCAGCAGCAGCCACAGAGCGTGTCATCCCCATAGGCTCAGCCTCAACTAGGTTCAGTTGAAAAACACTCCGGACCGAGCTCTAAAGGCATTTCTCTGCTGTACCCGACCAGCACTGAGAGGAAATATTTACTTTGAAGGAGAGTATAATCAAATAAGAGAAAATTTATAATAAAAGGAATTTAGCTGGACGAGTTTAAGTTTGCAGTTTCTTTTTGCATTTCTGTCTCAAAAGGTAAGTCCATTTAGATAATCCGATTCCTGATTCAGGGCTCTCAGTGTAGGTATCCTTAAAACCCATATACCCCGCAAATACCACTGTAAAGTCGGACTTTGGCTGCAAATTCTGTGACAGGCAGCAGTTGGGAACGGACTTGGTCCTGGTATCCAAATCCGAGTCCCCATTCCCGGGGTCACTCAGGTCCAAAGCGTCTGTGTTTCTGCATATGCAAAATGCAAAATATTCGCTATCCTTGTACTTTTTTGGCCTTGGTTGTACTTACTAGAAGGTATCTGGATGAAAATTCAGTGGAAATATATATATATTTTATATTTTATATTTTAAATAAAGCAATTTAAATGCCAAATATAAATTATCAAATACAAAGTTTTATTATTTGAGTATTTTTTAATTAACTGTAACAAATGCAATTTTGTTTAATTAACCCATCAAGAGCATTAAGCAGTCGGCTGTCCTCTTGGTCGTAATTCTTACATTGTTTTCTGTTTACGTTGCTGTTTTCGTTTTCATGCAACGTCGCATTAACAAAATGCAAACCACTTTGGCCAGTTTTCCTGTGAAAAATTCTGCGAAAATAAAGAGTGAAAAAGAAAACAATCACAAAGAGGAGAGACGAAGAAAATGCTGCATAAATTCGTTGCAAGGCCTTCCAGTTAAATGCGAGCCTTGTCAACTTGGCTAATTGTTTTGTTTGAGCGGCGGAGGCGGCATCGCTCATAAGTTGCCATGACGAGTGAACAAAAGTTGCCCTCAAGTGCTAATTTAATGCCTGGCCGTGACAGCTTGACATAATGCCTCGATTATGCTGACACAAACACAATCGGATACGGGCGAATCAATAAAGTGTAAATTGTAACATTAAATAGTCATTAGTGTCTGGAGCCATTTGACCGGAAATTAATCAAGCAATAACCGCATTGCCCCGGCCCAGTCGCTTTATATTTGACCACTCGCCTGGCCGTTGTTTTCCACACTTCCACGCATCGAAAAGGGTTAATGTTTGCCAAGCCTTTGTACATATCATTAAGCACACAAATACGAGGACTACGAAATACGAACACAAATACTGGGGCAAACAGGACAATCAGATTGCGCCTTGTAGATATGTCAAACAAGTGACGGAAACTGTTTATTATTGCCCCATTGCGGGCCGCAAGCGGAAAAGGATAAAGGATGTGTCAGTCAGTCGGGCGCAATGAAATGCGGGGGCGTGTCCGCCCAATAAATTTAAGTCCTGCACTTTGCCTCGCATACCTCAGGGCAGATGAACTCGAATTCCATGGCCGGGCTTCCAAAGGGACTGGCTTCCGATTCGTAGAATTAAAATAGAAAATTGTCAACAATTTTTCGGGCTCACTCTCCCCGTGCTTGTGCTGGACCAAAATAAATACCATAAATGGTTTATGCTGCCCAAAGCCGGAACTGCTAACAACACCAAAATTCAAGTCAGCAGGACGTTTGTCTTTCGGATTGTGATGGCCCTCCCCGCCCCACTCACACACAGCCGCAGAGAACAGCCATCATTGTGCTCAAGTGGCGCACATATACATGCATATATCCACATCCGGTGGCCAACTTCCGTGTCAAGAAGCGCTCAAGCATTCATTTATGAATTTTATTATTTTTATCTTTGCCACCATTCGCTCTCGACCAGGCCACACATACACATTAGAAGCGCAAGCATCAAACAGAAAAACAGCGTAAAACGGAAAATTCCCATCTCTGGCTTTTATTTTTTCAAAAAGCGAAAAGGACTTCGGCTGGCTGGAAACTAAGCAGCCAAATAAGCAACCGCAGGGCAGGGTCGGCTGATTTTGTATTTTTTGTTGCCGGACTGAAGACTGAAGACTGCTTATAAAGCAATATACAATTCGCTGTGGGCGGCAAGGCAACAACAATCGAAGCGAATCGATATTTTCCGCTGGTGGCTTTTCCTTTCCTTCCTTCCCCGACTTTTTCTTCGATTTCGTCTTGACTTTTTCTTGTCTTTGGTTTTGTGGCCAAAATGGATTTTTCGACCCCGGTGTCGGCGGGGATCAGTTGGGACATGGCATGGGTAGAGTTTTCGGGGGCTTGAGCCTCCAATTCCGGCCACATGTCTCCACCGGCGACTTCGGCTGGGAGTTTTCACGCCTGAGTCCGTGGTGAAGTTTTCCCATCAGCTGCGAGTTGAGGTTGGCTTTTCCGACGCTGCTTTTTCCAGAGCGGCGCCGACTCACTGAGTGAAAACTTTGCTATACCATCTGTGATACTGCGAGAGTGCCAAATAGGGGGAAATCTGTAGGAAAATTTACTGGGAACAGTTCTCGGGGCAAGCTCTTATACGAGCGAGAGCTGTGGGTAAACAAAAATAAAAAGCATTGATAGTGCTTATCAAAAAAAAAAAAAAAAGAAAAGGGTGACAGCAAGGGAAAGTCACAAACAATAACAAATAACAAGCAGGCAGGTAAATAATAAACTAAGCATAATGGATTTTGTGGAAACTGAAAAGCTGAGAGTTCAGAAATTGCATTATTTATTTATTTTTAAATATTTTGGGTAAGCCATAATTTTTATTTGACTTATTTGGTGGGTTTTATAATATATTTTCTAGTATACTTTGCTCTTCTGGCTTAAAGCACCAAGTAAGTATATTTATTATTTTGTAATGTTTAATAAACTCGAAATTTAAAAATATATTATGTTACTAGGTCAATTTAATATATTTTCTTAACTTAAATAAACAATTGTTTAATATTAAACCATTAAAACGATTTAATTTCTTGTTGAATTTTTAAAAAAATATAATTATATTTAAAGAATTCAAAGAAATAAATGGTAAGCTTATAAATGATAGATATCAGAATTCTTTAAATAAATTTTGTTATATTTATTTCTATGCTCCATTAAATGATGATGAAACAGGTAAAAGTAAACTCAAACAATAATTCACCTGAAACAATGGCCACTTAATATTTATAGGTCAATAAATTGCTACAAAAATACTAATCAAGTTAAGCTAATTGCGAGTTTTCCATTAGCCAATCTCTGTTTTAGAGGCTGCTCTATTTTATGTGATTTATTTGTTTGGTTTTCTTAATTGTCGTGCGTATTTATTTTAATTTGCAATTGATAAATCACTTTTATTTATGCGGTTTACAGGCGGCATATATCAGCCAGGGATAAATCTCGTGGAAAATAAAAATAAAACGAGCTCTCTCTGCTAGCTGCAGAGTTTCCCTGCTCTCTCAAACACTCTCTTTCTAGAGAGAGCGTGTATAACAGTTTCCCGAAGTTGGAAAACGAGGCACGAGGACGCTGCCGAGCTCGGGGAGTCCGGCTGCCTGGAAATCCGTCGAGCGTTGCGGGCGCAGCAGTTGAATAGCGTTCGCCGTGAGCGACAGACACGCCGCAGTCGTTCCGCTCGAGAGTTCCGCAGTCCGCATTCCGATCCGCAGACCCCGCCCGCAGACCGCTCCGCCGGCCGGAGAGTGCGAGGATTGTAGCCAAAGATCTCAAGCGGAGTTCTAGAGTTCCGAAACACCAAGCAGGAAAGTGACCCAAAAGGTGGCCCCAGTTCGTGTTCCCAAGGGGCAGAGAAAGTGCTGAAAGCGAGGAAAAGTGTACGTGCCTCAGTGTGGATTTTCCAAGGGTGCCGGGTAACGTGAGACGGATACGGGAACGGGGACGGTAAACTCCGGAAAACAACCAACCTGAAAGCCATTTGCCGCAAGTCGAGCAGCCCGCCAGCGACAACAACATGTGTAAACGCTAACGAGCGCGAAAACGCGAACATTTTGATTGATTTTGATTGACATGCCACTCAGCGCAGTGCGCCACCCACCACGAATAAGTGACGAAACGAAAAATAAAACAGAAATATTAACCAAAGAAAGGCAAAAAAGCGAGGAAAGATAAAACATATTTCCAGTAGGGAAGCACAAAACTTGAGAGAAACCTCCACAACAAACACAAAAAGCGCCACTAAAAGCCCAAACAGATAGTAAACAAATATTGAAACGTTTCAAGCACTTTCCGATCTAAAAATAATTGTCCCAAGGGCTGTCAGCGAAAGTGCCAACGGAGCCGGCGGAACAAAAATAAATTCAACCACGCAGGCTCAGAAACAAAATGCAATCAAATCAAGGCCCATAAAACCGCACAAAACAAGCACGCATAAAGGCAAAGCCAGCCGACAAAAATCATACAAAATAATAATAAAATCCGCAGCATCAGGCGGCTAATCAACTACAACAAAACAACGGAAAAAATACCAAACAAAAATAATAATAAAGAAATCGCTGAGTTGGGCAACAGTTCTTTTTCTTGGCATCTCAGTTAGATTTTCGTTCGGCATTTCCGCCCTTGCCGTGTGTCAGTGTAGTGGTGTATTTTATTTGTAAATACGTATTTGTGTGCCTCCTTCCCGAATATAATATATATATAAAAAAGGATAAAATATGCCGGCATTGATTTTCCTGGCGACAACAACAACAGCATCGGCTCCAGCTAAGCCGTCGAACCAGAAAAGCAACTACAATAATAATAAGGAGCGGCGAAGAAAAGGGAAAAGTTGGCGGAATCGAAGGAAAACTTTCTCGGACATTTTCGGTATGTTGTTTCTAATTTCTGCACTGTTTTAGTTATTCCGCTTGTTGTACATAAAACTCAACAATATTGCTGTCAAAGTTCTGACAGTTTGAACTTTTATGCGCACGAGCTGCCTTTTGCCCCAATCCGCCTTTCCTTTTATCCCTCGGCTAGAGTTCAATGTTTGGCTCGACCCCGATTCACCGATTCGACCGATTCGATATTTGTTATGCGGCAAGTTGCTTGTATAATTAAGTTAAATGCTTGTAAATAAACAAAAGTGGTCGATTTAAAAGAGTTGCCCACGAAAAGTTTTGGCAGTATGAGGATTGACTTCCTAGGGATTGGGAAATAAGTTTCTTTTCTTTCATATTTTTGGGCAGAGAGAAACTTGTTTGCTTCGGACAGGGAGGAGTTTATCAATAAGGATAAGTTTTACAACTTTGGACAGGAGCTTGAAACAATAAGAAATGCACACTTTTGTTTACCAGTTCTGGAATGTTTCTCTAAGATTTGTAGATTCTGTAAAAGAGAGTCATAAAAGCCAAGTTAGGGTCTGTAATTCTAAATCTGTTATAGGATCGCAGAGATGGCAAGAGACTTTGATCCTTAGAGAGCGATACTACCTCTTCTTTAAATAGCATTTGTAACCCGCAAACTCTTTATTTTATATAAAAACTAATATCGATTCCTCACCAACCCCTCATTAGTCAACTCCTACACCTACCTGAACCTCTCCCTGGGACTTGTCCATTAATTTGTCCAACATTCAATTAAGCCCGTGTAAATTACGGATGTCAAACGGTTGGCCGACCTGAACTCTGACCTCTGATTAAGCCCCTTTGATAAGGCAATTTAATTGGGAAACACACAAAGTACCCAAAAGTAAAACTTGCTGATTTTTAAAATGTTTGTGTTGTGGCTTCGGCCAATTCATTGTAAAAGGGACAGGAAAAGGTGAAAGAACCACAACAAAGGACCTCAGTCCACCCCAGCCAGGTAACATTTTAACCCCCGAGCTGTGACGTCCGCACTTTCCGGGGAGAGGGCAAGCGGGAGTTAACCTGCAAATATTTGGGGCCCACAGACAGAGTCGTCGTGTGTTTGCCTGAAATTAAAATGGAAACGGGAACACCGAATGCCGAAGGCAATGCCTTTCAACGCCGACGGCGTGCAAATGAAAATTCATTATTTAACATTAATTAAGGCTTATTATGCACATTATCAACACAGTCGAGCGTCACGCACACAGCCCCGCGCCGAAACATGTATGCTAACCGCATTAAATGCGATTAGACTCGACTAAGTAAACACAAGCCAATGTAAGTTTCCCTCTGTGTGAGTGTGGAGTGTGTCGTGTGTGGTGTTGTGTGTGGTGTGCGGTGTTTGTGAGGACAACTATCAGCCGTGCCAGCACCGCACACAGGTGAAACTTTTACTTTCCCACATAGCCTCATGCTCGCAAAAGGAAAGTCAGGTTCATAATTCAACGCCCATCAGCGGAACGCAGGGAGGCGCTCTCGGGGGTGGCCTGCAAGGAGCCAACAGGAAGTGAAGGAGGAGCAGGAAAAAACAGGATACATATTAAACAGGTTTGACGGGGCTGATACCTCGCATTCAGGAATTTCCTTGAATTATTTTAGAGGAATTATTCAGAAAGAAAAACCTAAAAAGACGGAAAATAGTTACGATATTTTTTAGATGAAAAATAAGCAAAAGGATAAGCTTGGTATCAAATAATTCCAAGGGCCAATACCTTAATTACTGATTTAATTAATTATTAAACCAAGCAATGTTACTTAGTAGATTAGACTTAATATCTTTTGGCCGGCCCAATATCCCCATACTATAATATATTTACTGGTCTCACCTCCCTCTGCTGGCCTGGAAAGAGTGTTTAAATTATTCAGTAAATTGTTAAGTAAATAACACGAAAGGCGCACGTTAAAAAGAAACCAAAATACAACAATAACAGCGGCAGGAACAACATGCACTGACATCAACACCGCCACCGCCTCTGTACCCATCCCAGTGTCTATGGCCACTGAGGAAATTTACCTCTCATATGGCGGGAACGATGATGATAATGGCGGTGATTCCGGCGCTGATGGTGCTGATGATCATCATTCCTGGAACTGGAGCAGAGCTGATGATGACACGCCGCACAGTTCACGGCTCAGCGGAGTTGCCGGCAGCAAATGTACAATAAAATAAACACCAAATGTGGAAAGCTAGCCTCGAGGTTTGCCCAGGAAGGGAATGGGGTTTGCCAAGGGTAGAGGGTGGCCTGGAGGGTGAGCGAGCAAAACAGAAACGAAAACAAAGCCGGAAACGGAAGCAGCTATGAGAGTTCAGGCGGCTGGAACGACGACGCACGCTGAACAAGTAAACAATAGCAAGAAATTTGTTAGCACAGGAGCAGGAACCGATGCAGGAAAGTCGAAAGTAGACAATGGCCCCATTGACTCACCTCAGACCGCTGATAATTGTTAAGGGTTGAGAGGGTGGCAGAGCCAGAAGTAACGAACACAAGTGCACTTCACAGGAGCCGATGAATTATTCCGCATAGAAAATTACAAATCGCAACCCCTTTTGGCTTTTAAAAAGATTTTAGCTCGAAGGAGTTTATATTTATATTTGGTTGTTTTTTTGTCATATTTTATATATTTTATTTTACGATTTATTTATGCTGTGGCTTTAGTTAATATAAGAAATTATTTTTGTAATACACACGTTTGGAAAATGTATGTAATTTTTAATTGTTGAGATTCATTCGATTTCTACATTTAATTTTTAATTTTAATTTACTTCTTTGACTCATTATCATTTTATTTTTTTTTGAGTTTCCATGTATTACCGATTAACAATTTATAATATTTTTCCTATAATATTTTCCCTTTATACTTGTGAAGTTCAGAGTTCAAGTAAATGCATTTGGTCCTAAATAATAACTATCTAGATGACCCGCTTTCCCTTGAATTATTTCGCAATATTATTTCTCCCTTCCCAGAGAGGCTTAACGACATTTTCTTAATAACCTACGTTCAAGAATATTATTCGTAATTCAACAGGATATTTACCTTGTATAATAAAGTGCGCTCACCGTCTTATATCCTATGAATATTTCTGTCCCAATATTATGGCTTGGCTAACTGGGATTTAACACTCCTTTACACTCCCCAAAAGCGTGTACTTTTGAGTTATTTTTGAACCTATAAATATTGAAGATTTATCTGCCGTCCAACGAATGCAAACAAGCTGGCCAACTTGGCTCCGTCCGAGCCCCCGCAGATCCCAATCCCAGAGTGCTCAGACGCAAATGACATGCAAAATAAGCAGCAGAACCAGTGGAACCAGGACCAGGACTAGCGGCAGCCGGGCCACTTACGGAGCCCCAGACATCCGCCAGATAGGGTTTATTAGGGCACCGAGCAGCCGAGCCGAGCCAAGCCGAGCCGAGTCAGTGCGAATGTGCCGGGCACTGTAATTTATGCGGGTTTCGAGTAAAAACGTTTGCATAAACTTTATGCAAAATATGCTCTGGCCAACGCATGCTGGGCTTACGGCGGGTGGGGCTTGAAAAGGGTTCTTCCCAGAAAACTCCTGGCCCGGGCACATTAACTGAAATTGATTTTCGATTTTCCCCACTCGCAGGCTCGCCGGCTCGCTCGGAAACAAAGTATGGAAAATGCTCTCTAGCTGAATTAGAAAATAAAGCAATTTGTTTTTCGCATTTTGTGTCGTTTCGGTTATCCTGGAAAAAGTTTGATTAGTTTGTTTTGCATTTGTTTTCGGCTCCTTGTGGGTGCTCGGGGTCGAGGGTTGGGTGCGGATAATGTTATTAATGTTTATATATAGTGTGGCCGGGAGTTGATCGAACTCTCGGCCAACATTCTATTTCCGAACACACACTTGCCGAAAAAGCTTTGGCAACATATTTGCCAAAACTTTCGGGCTAGGGGGCTCTCAAAAGTTTGCCCGAGTGTGTTTGAGGATTTTACTCTCGAGTGTTGTTTTGTTCTACACTTTTAGCCACAATTTTGAAAAGCCTTTCCGGAGGAACAGAGCGAGACAAAGGGGCCCCAGGTTAGTTGGCACCTGACCCTTCGCATTTTGAACAAATGCACTTTGACTTTGCGCGGTTTACGGAGAGAGTTCAGATGGAAGGGATTTTAGGGTTAAATTGTGCGAAAAATGGTTACTGGGACTGGGTAGTTAGCTAAACTAATATAAAGGTAATTTGCCACATTTGACATTTCTAACATTATTTTCAAGCATCGGAAGTACCTTTAATCTATATATAATATTAACAGTTTTAAACATTGTCTTAAGTTTACCAAGTTCCTAGACTGCGAAGAGAAAATATACGTATTTAGGCAGAAAAATAAAGATATTAAATTAAATTTATTAAAGATAATTAAATAAATGTTACACAAAATAGTTTTTTTTAAATATATAAGTCTTATTTTGAGGAACTGATTTTAATGTTTAATATTACTTAAAACTTAAAATCGAGATTACATTTTTGTAAAAATATATTGAAGCTGAGACAAATTTGTTGAATTATTTCATTTTTTACAATTCTTTTCGGTCAAGAAAAGGTAATAACTTAGCTATTTTTTATTATTTTTAACGTTAATGCTTAATCGTAGGCTCAACTCTAAGCAAATCTAAATAATTTGCATATTATCTATATCGATTTTTATACTCTTCAAATGAGTTTTCCCCGTAGATTTAAATATTTTCAAATCGAACGCAATTGACGTTGCCAGAGGTGCTAATTTTGTTTCCACTTGCAGCCAAGATCAAAGGCCGCGTCCATTTTGGCCCTGTTCGGGGAGCAATCGTTAGCCACCCGCAGCCTTGACCACATTCCGCTTCCAAACTGACCGTGACCAGAAACAAATTGGTGTGCAAAGTGCTCGACAAATCAATTGCAATTACCCGGCCGACCTGCCATCGGGGAAATGGCAAATGTGAAATGGAAAATGGGAATATGCCAAGTCCAAGCGGGGAGTCGATGCGAAATGTAAAACATTAAGTAATTCCGCTCCGGTCCGGTCCTGTTTTGCGCCGCAATGAGCCACGAGCTCAATCAGAAAGTTAGCCAAACAAATTGCGGAGCGGGAACACAAATGAGATACGCTTTTCGCCTGACTTTATTTTTGGCTTTGCGCATCGCTTTGTTTTCCCCGTCCGAAACAGCAAATACAAAAAAAAAAACAAACAACAACAAGTCGGAAGGTCGGCGAGAAAATCAGGCAACAACAACAGGCCAGGCAAGGCGGAAAGGGCTTACTCCACTTTTCCGCGGAGAGCGAAAGCAATTTCCGTTCGTTAAACCTACATTTCGAAATTAAATTTTTTACACTTGAGAAGTTCGCAGCTTCAAATATTTTCATTTTGCCTCAGACGCGGCGCAATTATGCCCTGTCAGTGGGAACTGGTGGGTGGCCAGGAACCAGGAAGCTGGCAACAGGGCAACCCCCAGGTCCAAACCCATTGCGAGTAAGTCGTCGTAATACGCTGCGAGGGCGCGACGCCTTTAAAACTTTGCCCTCTTGGCTGGGGTGTAATGGTGTTAAATCAACGACTAAAAGATACCCACTAAGGATTCGGGAAAGAAAACGCATTTAATTTGATTTTCATGGGTAATTATGGGCAATGGAAACGCTTGCTATTTTGTATCTTAAAGATTAAAGTGAGAGTTGGTGGAAGAATCTCGTAGCATTAATGCGGTTTAAAGGAGCTTCTTTTTAGACAAGAAAAAATGAGAATGGAAACTAGTTTGCTTCAAAGGGGTATTTAAAAATTTAAACGAACTTAAATCTATTTGTTTAAAGTTATATTTTATTAAATAAAGAAAATGGATTACATTTTCTGAACATAAATTATAATTTTAAGTATCAGTGTGACTTCCAATATTAATATTAATAGGAAAAAATGTATAAAACAGTTATTAATAATCAATTTCTAATGGAAAATGATTTACAAATAATATATTAAAAAAAATATACACTTTTTTAATGAAATTAAGTATCTTTTTAACCCACAAACCATAACATCCAAGGAAACTCGCATAGGGTACGAACAACAGCCATCAACAAAGTGCAGAAAAGCTGAAAAATATACACGAAAATATTGCTGAAACAAATGTCGGGTCCCAGAACTCCCCAGTCTCTCAAGTGTAGGGCTTGCCACCCCCCAAAGCCCTCGAACTCATTACGACCTGGGTGGCAAGGAGCAGGGAATACAAAGTTTAGACTCTGTTTGCTGTGGTTGCCCCTCGTGGTCGTGCGGGGTGCGATGGGGAAGGCAAACAAAAAATTCTGCCGAGTATTAAATATCTATTGGGAAAAATGTGGAGAGCCTGCGCCTGAATTGAAGCCTCGACCGCCAGGCGATGAAAATATTATGCTTGCTTTTCATTATGCTTTTTCGGCTATCTCTGGCGGCCTCCGCACAAAATTGTGCTGGGAAGCTTAATTGAGGCATTATTTGTGTCATCGATTTCGGGATAGACCTAAAATATGTACGGGTATCTGATCACACAAACCAACCCGATCCCATCTAATTTATATTATCTGCTTAATTTATATGGAAGACGAAATTGCAAAACAAACCCAACGCAAAGTAGATAAGTCTTCGGCCCCCACTTTCCGACCGGAATAAAGAAAAGGGAAAAATGTTGGACAAAAATTGGAATAAAGAAAAAGGGACCGCCAATAAAATCTGTTTTATTTGCATGCTCCTGGCGAGGACAGGGACGTGGTTTTATTTTCGGCTATACAAAAAGGGGGCCCCGGGCTAATAAACGGCCAATCAGAATTCGAATAAACTGAATGCAATTTGGGCTGAGAGGAAACGAAGGAATTAATGCCAAGGTTTACAGCGCTTTTATGGCAGTGCAGTGCGAGTTCGTTATTTACAGAAAGCGAAGGGTTGCCCCTTTTAGAAATCGGAGGAAGTTCAAACTCCAGTTATGGAGTTATGAAGAGGTCAAGGGTCCAGGGCTAGGACCACGCCCCGGATCCTGCCGGAATGTAAAGTTTGGCGACGCGTCTGGCATACTACGACGCCATTAAATAGAATATTTAATTTTATTGTTACCCCCGGTCCTGAGGCATTGTCCTTTGTCACCAAGGATACATCACACACACACCAACGCCGCAAAAGGGTCAGACTCTGGCTGCCTTCACAAAATAAAGCGACGAGCATTTTTCGAGGCTTAGCTACAAATTTAAATTCCGAGCATGCTGCTGCGAAGGCTCCTAAGGCATCCAGCACATATTTACATATACCCCGCGCCTCTTTTTATTTTATTTTTTATTTTTTGTGCACCCAAAGCCATTTTATATTACAAAAAAGACGAGGAACAAAACAAAATGGAATGAAAAGTTTTATACATTTCTAATATGGAAACCCTTTTGCGATGCTTTTTTTCACCTTCTCTTCTCTCGCTTTGCAGGTTGCTTTTGGACAACTAAGCCGCGGATGATTAAAACGATAAAAAGGTAGGTTTTGAGTGTTTTCCAACAGCTTTAAAGTACTTTTCGGGTGAAAAGCATAAAACCGTCTCATTGGGGATAATTATAAGGCAAAACTTTGAAGAACAATATTTAATAAATATGTGTATATTTTTAAAAATTTTGAAACAATTAAACAAATGCCTTGCTGTTGAAAATAATATAATATATTTAAGCAGTCCGTTTTTTTCTGTTAGCAGCAAATATTCCCAAGTTTCTGTAAAGGTAAATATACCTTGCAGTTGATTAATTTTTTTATATCTCCGTTGTATGTTATGCAAATTAAATTAAGTAAGGAAATCAAAAGCGACGCCAGGGCTTTGAAGAAAGTTTTCAATTTTGTGAAATATTTATATTTTCCTTTGTGCCTTTTGCCATCAAGCTGTCATGTGCTTGGTCCTTATTTATTTATGATTATATTTATTTATTTATAAATGTTATGTGTGCCTACGGGTGATTCGTCAAAAATGCTTGCAATATTTCATTGGGGCTTAAAACAATATTTATACGCTTGCGGGCCAAATGTGAAGCCGAGAGTTTTTACTTTGCTGAATTCGTTTTTGCGCTTTCGGGGCAATAGAGTTTATTAACTGAACGACATAAAATGGCCACAAAATTGGCGGCAAGCAGCAAGCGGCAAGCGGCAATGGCCATGTAAAAGTAGCACAGACAAACGGCATTCGCAATAAAAACGAAATTGATTTATGAGTGGGCTTGAAATGTTGCCATTCGGGCCAAGTTGATGCCGGCTATTTGTGGCCGTATGAAAACGAAGAGCACTTTTATCAAAGTACTTGACAAGTGTCGAGATATCCTGGCTGTAAATCACTTGATTTAGGCATTCCCAGGTGGCCAGACAAATAGGTTAGTAAATAAACTTTCATAGCCTGAAAATTCAAATGTAAAATATTTTTGTCACAAGTCCAGTTTAAGACCAGACCCGATCACAGGTATTTCCATCAATTAAATGAATATTCAGAGACTTTTCTCGCTGTTCATTATTATTCCTGTACACTCAATTCTCGGCTGTGCCAGTTGTCTCCAAGTTACCTCATTACAAGGACTTGAGGTTGGCGAGCTGGAAAATGCGGAGGAGAATGGCAACATTTTAATTTCTTTTAATGCGGTACGAACTCATGGTCTTAGCTTCCCTGGCTTGGGGTAGGCCAAAAATTAATTATCGTCGGCAAACAGGCTCAGTGGCTCAGAGGCGCTGCAAGGAGCCGGGAGTCAGGAGCTGGGATGTATCATTGCCTCTGCTCCGAGTCCCGCGCTTTTCATTATGAGCGTTGTTAAGCTAAAATAAATTGCTTATTAAAAGCCTTCCCAGCACATGCATAGCCAGGTGGGGTGGTGGCTGTTCCCGGGTGTTTGATGGGGGTGGCTTCTAGTACTCATTTACACTTCAGGAGGCAGCAAAGCGAAAGGGGCATAGACAATGCGGAATAGAGCGATGGAAGCGCTGGCAGTCAACTGGGTGTGAATGACAAAGCCGCCAGGAATCTCTCACTCCCAACTGCCCCTTTCACTCCCCCCATCCGAGTCCGTATCCTTGCTGGTTCCCGAGTTTTGCCATTTCTCCCTGTGCCTGCGCTAAGCGCGAGAAAGTCCTTGAAGCAATCGACTTAATGCCTGGCTGTGGCGTTTGTACATATTTAGTTTGCATTTACATGGCACACACAGCGACATAACAAGGACATCCGCAAACGGAGACACTGAGAGAAAAGTAATCAATGTATTTTAGCAATAATATGAATTTATGAAAGGCCATTTGATGCAGTATATTTTGAGTATATTCATTTAATTTATTTTCTTATATTTCCCAAGTTTAAAGATGGCAGAGATACAATGGTTAGGTCGAGAACCAAATTCTTTTTGCATGTTAAACCTTTTGAGCGTGGAGAATACTTTTTTAAAATAGTACTTTCATTGCCTATTTATTCTTCAATATATTACTTTATTTCTGAAATCATTTACTTTTCTTTTATATTAAATTGAAAACCAATTTTTCGCTGTGCGTGAGAGCTGGAGCTAGCACATTTAATTTTCTACACACTGCACCATGTCCTGATAGATTAACTGGGTATTGGGATGCCACTCCATATCTGTATGTGCTTAGCTCGGAATGAGCGCTTTATAAATATGTCCTTGTCAGCGTCCGAGGTGGAGACAATTTGCCAAGCCCCTCTGCATACTTATCTACGCAGAGATCCGGGCTCGGGCTCCTGGCTCCTGGATCCCTTCAGAAGGCCTGATTGGATGGAGCAGAGTTCGAAAGTCAAGGTATCCTGTCCGTCCAGTGCGTGAGTGTGTTCGTGTGCGTATCCTGCACGCCTCAATGAATTTTTGTCAACGTGATTCGCATTAGAATGTGTATTCAAATGAGCACATAATTTGTTTGTTTGTCTGCTCCGTAGCTACCCGAGTCGAGTCTGTGTGCATTAAGATATGTCTACATGTGGGATTGGACTTCCTGGGAATGAGTTGATCGACCTGGCGATGCCAACTACCAGATAAACGGTTAAGAGCAGAAAGAAAAGAAAAGCAGGGTTGGTGGAAAATCATAGTTAACAAACATATAAAAAATAGTTAATATAAATAAAGCTTTTCATTAACATTTTCCTTTAATTTTTAAGTGAAGTTATATATTTTCTTAAAGTTCCATTACACCCTCACTACCTTCCAAGGGGTAGCAATCGAGGGCATAAATATCGAAGCGTACGGAGCAAGATGAGGCTGAGCATTTGGCATTTTATGAGTGCAATTATGTGTGCCGGGGCGTGTATGTGAAATAGAGACCCTCTGGGGCCCGGAAATAGGTGTGAGGCGTGTGCGTTTGATATAAATTTCGAACAAATTACAAATAAATTGGAGTTGTCGTGGCTGTGCCATTGTCAACCCCAAAGCAATCGCTGCCAAGAGGCCCCACTAGTAATTTAAAATATGCAAATTTCCCAGGGCACACCAGACACACCCTCCACTTGGCTGGGTATTTATTGCGATTTGCGCTTTGTCGTCGCCGAAAACTGTTTTAAAGACAATTTTGCATTGGGGTTCCGTTCCCAAGAGCAACCCAACACCAAAAGAGCTCCCACCTACCCCAACAACCATAACATTTAATTTACTCAAGTTGACTAAGCCGCTTTCGGGCCAATCACTTTGACGAATATTGTGTGAGTCTGGGCCGCATTTTAATTAAATGTATAAATCCATGTGCGGGGCTTATCCTTTCGCCATTTTGTCCTGTTTTCAGCCATACTGATATCTGCGTGTGTGGGTGTGTGTGTCTTATGTTTGATTGATGGGGCGCTCGTCCAGCTTTTTGTGGCCTGCGAGTCAACGGGAATTGATTTAATGCGAAATGCATTTGCTTTTATTATTACTGGTTTGTCGTTGCTTTATTTTTTTGATTGACAATTCGCGGACATATTGGGTTCCGTTGATTGGATCTGGCCATAAATATAAATTCTTTAAAGCGTATATGATAGAGCTGCAGGGCCGGTTCTGGCTCTGGCTATATCCACTACATTGCACAATAAATGTCCATGGGAGCTGCGTAAATCATCGGGCTGACGAATGAGTAAACGACCATAAATTCACTTAAATCATTTATTGAAATACGAGATATTTTGAAAATAAAAATTCCGGACACATCCTCAAATTGATTTTCCATTTTTTCTACTCTAAATTCATTATTTTTTGTGGTTTTATTTCTTGTTAAAGAATGATTGATACATTTGGCATGCATTTTAGATATAAATTCGAAATGTTTGATTGTTTTTTGGTGTTTTAGGGAAATTTGCAAAGTTCAATTTGATTTGGTTTCCGTTTTCGTTTCGCATTCAAGCCAAGCCGCTGAAAAATTAAATGAGAAAAATTCAAATGCTTGCAGCTGAAAATGCACAGCTAGAAAACTGGGAATAAACACAAAAACTGAACTTTTACTGAATTTTTGAGGCCGCTTAGAAATTTAATTTATTCGCATTTTGGGAATGTTGCAGACGAACTTATTTTTTAGTGGCCCCTTTCGTCTGACTTTTACTCAAAGGACAACAATAAAGCAGAAATTTCGGTGGCCCTTTGAGCCGGCTTTATTTTCGCGCATTTGCTGTTTATATAAAACAATAATAATAAATTGTGTGGCAGTTCAGAAGACGGCTTTCTCGCATTTGCCACGCCCCCATCTGCCGTTTCTAACCCTCCCGTATCATTGCTGTAAACTTTCACTATTTGTGTTTGTGTTCTCTGGGACCGGAAAGTTTTGTGCCTCTTTTGCATTGAATTTATTTGTTTGTTTTGCGCCAAGGGATTTTGGCAAATTATTTAAGCCTATTGAACCTGCCGGTTGCTTGGCTGTGGTAATTGCGTAACCAAATAATTGCTGGCTTCTTGATTTCTCGCCTCACACCACCACTTGAGTCTGGCTTTATTAAATTTACAATGGTACAACTTGTCGTATACTTGATGCCGAACGATGGCAGCGAAGGGGGGCGAAGGGGGGAGCAAAGGGAGAGCAAGGGGAGAGCAAGGGGAGAGCAAGGGGAGAACGATATTAAACATTTTCGCCAGCACTGAGTGCTGCGTTTCGGTTCAGTTTCTGGCTTGTCTTCTCGTCTTTTCGTCCTTCAACCCGGATTCCTTGGCCTTGGGGTTCATGCGTTGATAGACTTTTCCGACGATTGAGATTGAGGCGAACCGAAGGATGCAGAGGGCCCAAAGGCATACGGAAACTGGCGCCATTTTGTATTCCGCACACACACTTACATACATGCACTACAGAAAAAGATGTAGATTAACTTAGTTCCATAATACCCTTATTACCCATTATTTGAAACTATTATAATATTTCTATGTAAAAAGATAACGACAAAAATACTATAAAGTAATACAAAATAATATAAAATAATAATTTAAGTTAAAAAATAAAATTATAACTATCTTTCTGAAACATATCAACCCTTCCCACACCATAAATGATAGAATCTAAAGGAATGCATTTTTTAACAAATAAAATTTTATATAAATATGCAAACTAAATTTTTTCCCAGTGCACGTATATGTATTCTGTGAGTGTATGCGGCAAAGTGACGATAAAACATTTGCCTCGATTGCTTAAGTATGCCATATCAGGAAAGAGCTGGCAAAGCCCTGGAAATGAGGGAAATCGGTGGGAAAAACCGGGCGGCAGAGGGAGGCTGATGAGCAGCTTGTTCCCTGCACCCGAGTGAGTTGGGTATTATGATACCATTACGTAATTCTATGTGCGAACTTGGAATTGTATATGCCATCAGAAAAATTGTGCAAACTCTATTATTGATGTGCCGGCGTAACAAATCAAATGTGAGCTCAAGTCTCCGTTTTCGAGTGCCAAAAATGGGATATCTGCTTTTGCACCTATCAAGTTCATTGAGTACTTTGCGTTATTTTGTATCAAAAACTCAGCTAAGAGCACTCGAGTATCCGTTTACATTGATACGGGCTGTCGGAACTCGTATTTCATTGATTTTCTGACTAAATCACTCTGTCTTCGGAAGGATAAGAGCAATATGCAACTAGCTTATGTAGCACAAATACACTCTTGAAAACCACTTGAGTTCCTAGCTGAAACTTATATTTTTGAACCTTTTACCTAAATAATTAATTCAGGAAAAATGTTTTAGATTATACTGGCTCACTCCAGCAGCTATTTTTAGGTCTCCTTAACCACAATTTATTATTTTTTTCGAGTGCACCCACACTTCTATGAAAGTTAATGACTAACCGTTAGTTGGGAGTCCGAAATCCGAAGCAAGCTGCTCGCTGCTCTGTTAATTTAAGTAAAAAGCATTTTGGCTGATGTGTTTATTTGCCACGCCTAGCTGAGGGCCACGCCCCCGCCCTCAATACACACACACACACACAGGGACAAGGACTCTCCTTAGCAGAGCATTATCCTGGCGCTCCGATATTACTGATAATTTAGTTGGTCTCTTGTGCTGGCAGCGTACATTTATTGTTTGCCATGTACCAATGGCTCTATATAGCAGCGCTAAGCGACTGTCTCTATGTGGGTTAGCCTGGGTGTCTCTGTGTGTGTGTATGTGTGTCGGTGCCAGGATTTTGGCCTTTGCCAGGCCGACACATTGGCGTCCTTTATGCGAAAATGAGTTGAGGCAATGTGTTGGGTTTGCTATTTTCGCATGTCTCCCCATTTCTATTTTTTCCTTTCGCCCTTCTCATATCATTATGAAACGCTTGAATGGCTTTTTATGTGCACAAGTTTGAGTGAGCCAGTGTCTATGTATTGGCTGAGAGCGGGTATATAGAGCGGCTAATATATTTGGCTATTGATTTAGAGCGGCGATAAGTTAAATATTTAATAGATTCTATCAGGAATTTAATGCACGGCTGGCGCAGAGGAAGCGGCAAATGGCAGAGATTAAGTGGAGTTGTAATAACTTCTTAGGAAAATATTAAGCTTTGGGGTGTTGAGTGAGAAAATTTAAGGAAATTAACAAATAGCATATAATAGCATTATAAACTATTTCTTACACTTTTAGCAGGAGGTAATAAATAATTGCTATATTTCGCCAAAATCGATTTTAACTGATTACCAGCAGGTCACAGTAATATAAATGTTTACCCAACATTTTCGTTATTTTCCAATTTGGCTAATGACCAAAATTGCACAGACATCACCCGCCGTGTTGCACACTCTCACATATCTAGTCTGCTGTTTGTTTAACAATTATGCAAATGCCCCGCACAGACATGCAAATACATTTTTCGGTAAATAAAACATTTTCGCGGCAGCTTTTAATGCCCCCAAATAACACCGGCAACAACGGCAACAAAAACCAGGCGGGAGCATAAGAAAATAAATAAATAAGGGAAAAGTGCACAAACATTTTTTGGGCAACATAAATTATGCCCAAGCATGTGCCGGCAACAACAGCAGTCGCCAGACAGACAGGAGCAGGAGCCGGAGCAGGAGCAGCAGCCTCATCCGAGCCGCAACATCATTGTCGTTGACCTACAAAACGTCGGGGCTCCGGCGAATTTCCATTTCCATATTCCGCAGAAAAGTTTTCCGCGCAAGCCCGGCGCAAATTGCGGCCAATTAATTAGCTGCAGTCCGCGGCCAGTCGGAATGTGTCCTCTGCCCTGTAATTTAAGGTCTGAGCGACACTTTAAGCATTTGCTGCTGGCCTGGCTTAAAACCGTCACGACCATGTTCAGGTGCCAGGCAGCAGAGAACTCGCCATAAAATATGTAAGCGCGTACAGTGCGCACTAAAAGTGAGTTGCTGCTAACTATTTTAATAGCTTTCACTGAGGGTAATAAATTATGCACTTCTCTTTGGAATAAATAACTTAATTAGACATCAAACTATTTAAAGTGTTCTTTAAATAAAGCCCTTATGTGTATTTTTGAATAGTTTTATGACTTACTGTTCGAAACTGACCAAGTGTTGCAGAGAATACATTTTTTATAAGATTTTTCACTGGTTTATTTTTGGCTGAGTGGTTACTTTGTCCTGTTGTTATTTTATTAAACAATAAAGAAGAGTTTTTAAAAGTAGTGACATATTTTAAAGAAAGAAAGGACATTTAATTCAAAGGAAATTGTTGGAAGAATTCTTAAGCTCAATATCTATATATAACATAACTTAAGTATAAGGAAAGCAAGTACTATTTATCCTCTAGATCAGCAAGCATTATTGTTTGGATTAGACCAATATGTCATTATATAAAATGGACTACAACAAGCTACAAAATATTTATGGCAATTTAAGTCATCCCTAATTTATACAAGAATCTTGTAACAATTGGCGCTTACGTAACTCTAAGCCGACTAATCCGCCAGATGGTTGTTCCGCCAACAATGGCCTTATTCCCACGCAAAACATTTAGTGCTGGGAATCATTAGAATACTTCTTGCCTTGTTAATAAGATTACGCTGACGTATGCAGCAAAAATGCTGCCGAGCTGGGTGAAAATTGTTTGAAAATATCCAAGCTGCCAGCTGTGTTCGGGGCACCGCAAGGACGGAGAGCCGAAGAGCCACCCTCCTCCTCCGAGTGGAAGCCACGATTCCGACCCGGGTAACCTGACATTTAATCAAGGCACAGCGCAAAGGTAAACAAACGGAAATAAGCGAAACTTCCTGTTGCTGTCACCGGTCTTTGTTGCTTTTGCTGTTCCTGCTGCCTGTTTGCTGCCTTTTTGCGCATACGAAACGGAAATACAATCAAAATTGTGTAATGTTTGCCTGCCACAGAAACACTCTGAAAAATATCGTGGAATAAATTGCGGGCAGTTTCTTAAGGAAAATATTATTGCGAAATAATAGACGAAATAATGTTAGAGGTTCCAAGTTAATATTCGTACAGATGGCAAGGGACTTTTATGACCAAATAGTAATCAAAACTCAATATAGAAAACTTCAAAACTTATTTATCAATTTTATTTATGTGTTTTACCATAATAAAGAGCCAAAAATGTAATATACAATTTATTATTAATGAGAAAGGTTAAATATTTTTGAATATTATTTTCTCTAAGCGCACTGGCAGCATCAGCTGGCAACAGGAAATGGGTGATAGCCGGGGGTTTAGGGGGCCACAGTGGGTTAAGGGGCTGGGTAACACGTGCCAGATTGTGGTGAGGGTTTTAGTTCTTTTTCACCCCAAGCCCCTTAAATGGGATTGTTTTGGGCTTTGATGGAGGGCTTTTGGCTTTTGAGGTTTGCTGGTTTGTGCCGTGTGCTGACAGATGTGATCGGCGAGTGTGGGGAGCACTAATGAATTTTGCCAGCCATCGAATGATTAGCATTATGCCAATTAAATATTTAACGCGCCCATTTATTTGCCATGTTAAAGCGGGCATTCAATATGCAAGGGGAGGGTGGCGCAATAAGGAATTCACATCTCCGACTTATGGCCAGGACTTGTAAATGCAAATGGCTTTTCCGCGGAAAAGTAAGCAGGGAGCGAGAAACATTCGACGGGTGTCAGTTATAATTGATGTTTTGACAAGTCAATTGTCAGCTAATTGGAGCGTGTGCGAATCGAGGCATTGGAATCAAGAAATCAAGCCTGAGTTGTCATGTGAGGACTGACAGTGACGTGGAAATAATTAACTTTTCAGCTGAAAGTGAAGCAGCAAATGCAAGGAATTGAGGGCGAGTCGAAATCGTCATTAGAATAAATTTACATCAATTTATTTAATATTAAATTTTTACATATACATACATATATCATCTGATTTCTCATTAGATACCTTAAACAAGCCAAGGCCTTCATTGAAAACTTTAAGTTCAGACGCCAATATGGCGCCTTAATTCGACTCGACAGCATTTAAATTAAAGTTTTGTGCGGATGGGACGGCTACATTTGCAAAGTTTTTGGAAATTGTGAATGTTTTAGAACTTTCTGGCGAAAGTGGCAATTTATTTGATTCAAAAACTGCCAGAAACCGTTTTCATTTAAATGTCATTGGCAGGTTTTCATTCCGGCTTAAAGCAGGAGTTTTTGCACATTAGAAAGCTTTATAAAAACATGTCGATTGGCAAAAACTCATTCAATCCATATTTCAGAAAATCGTTCGTCATTAGTGAGGGATAAAAGTCAAAACTATTTACACGCAATCCCTCAGTTCCACTCCTTTGACTCATGGCATATCCTTCGTAAAAACTTAACGAATAAACCCTTTCATGCCGATAGCAACGCCCGTTTTATTTGCTCCAAAACAATTCTCAAAGTCATATTTTATGCCATCAAAGGCATTTGTCATTTATGCACAAAATGTGTGCCAATTTGGGCAAACAGTTGCCAAAACAGAACTATGTACGAGTATGTTGTGTAGTTTGCTGCGAGTATCTGACGAGTGATGTGAGGGCTGCTTGTCATAAAAGTATGGGCAGAAAGGGTGAAGAACATAATGGAGAATGTGGAAAATACGATCTGAGGAATGGGGCCAACGGCAGCCGACAATTTAGCAAACTTCTGTTATTTGTCTCGCTGCGCAAAATGAAATAAATACAATCTGAAAAAGAAAATGGTTACGCAAAAAGTTGACAGGACGAGCAATTTGATTTTGGCTTTAGTTGCCAGCAGGCAGCCGGCCGCCATTGCCATTGCTTTCGGCTAATAGTAAAAATATGCGCGCGAT
Organism: Drosophila triauraria; assembly: GCA_014170255.2. Lineage (NCBI taxonomy): Eukaryota > Metazoa > Arthropoda > Insecta > Diptera > Drosophilidae > Drosophila > Drosophila triauraria. Next base: position 23,342 of record JABJVT010000078.1, read on the forward strand.
GGAGTTTCTGTGTGACAGCTCTCGAGATTGCCATGAATATATAAACTTGGCCGGAAAAATGTATATGTACCCATCGGGACATGTGCACCATCCCCAGCAGCCAAAAGTGAGAGCAAACAAGCGATTTTATTAGAAATGCCAGCCATGGTCTCTGCCTCTTTATGCTCCCCAGGCCTAGGTTACATTTTTATTTTCAGCAGGGAAGTTCTTAGAAAAGTGGCAGAATTTTTCAAATGACCAAATATTTTGGGGAAATTTATCAACATTTAAATTAGGTTTATTATATTGAATCATATTTATAGCATCATGAATGGAATATTTATGGCAGTTCTATCTTAGTTATTTCCTTATAATTTTGTTTTTAATTTTATTTAATTTGAACTAGGCAGGGTATTTTTTAAGCTGGTCCTTAATATTTCTTAGAGATTCTTGTTATTCTCCTAGCTGATTGGTTTCTATTTGCCTGTTTTTGAGGCCTCGTCAAAAGCGTTCACGTTTTAAATGTTGTTTTCCCCCATTTTGCTGTTCCTGGAGAAATGCCAAGCACACACACAGAGAGCGAGAGTGAGAGCCTTTCTCCCACACACTCACCCACACTCGTGCACTTTGCGTTTATTGTAAGGCAATAAATTCGCAGGATAATAATTTCAGTCTGGCGTCATAGCAATGATAAACTGTAGATGATATATTATTGCGTTTTTAGTAGAATAAATAGCGACAAGTCCTCCGGCTCCTGCTCCTGCTCTGGCTGCTGATCCTGGCTCTGCTTTCGAGTGCGTGACAGGATTTGGCCGCAGGACGCGCTGTTTACCACAAAATACAGGCCGGAGAGCTCGGTCTAAGCCTCAAAGTACATAAATCTCATCGGCGGACCCTCTCTGGAAAGCCCTTTCACATGCAAAGTGTTGTCTCGTGTTTGCAGCCTTGCCAGCCCCAGCCCCAGCCCCCTTTTACTGTGGCACTTTAAAATTCCCCGCCCTGGGAGAGCGCGTTTTATGAGTTAGTGTGACGAGTGCTCATAAATTTGATGGCTAAGAACTGAGTGGCAGCATATATATTTATGCCTTGAATCCGGCCGAAATTTACAAGTATTTTGGGTGCTTATAAATTGGGCGGATGAAAGGTTGCGGTTGAGCGAAGCCAAGGGAGCAGAGAGCAGAAGAGCACGGATTACGCAGGAAATAAATCATGAAAAGAGCCCGGCAGAGAGCTTTTGCGGGAAACATTTAAAGGGGAGCAAGAAAAGGATTGGAAAAACTAAAACAAACAGACGCTCGCTCTTATCGCAACCTATCGGAAAATGGAAAATAAGAAAAAGTGAGTCCGGGCAAACAATTGAAAGACGCATGAGTCTGACATCGAAATTCGCCGACTGTCAATGGCAGGCACGCCAAGAAAACCAAAATTAAATGAAATTTTTGTGTATATTGAATATGCACATAAAACGGAAGCGAAAGAGTTGAGTGCCTGTCTTGGTTGGGGTTTCTTTTATTTTTATTGTGGGGACTTGTGTTGAAAGGTGCTCGGCATACCGATCGATTTCGCGAGGGATGCAGGCCAGACAAATATTTGGCAGCTCTCGAAGGGTCTCGAGGGCCTTTGTCGGCTGTTTGATGTTCGATGTCCCAGCGTAATGTGATTGACTTTAAGAATCGCCGA
>JABJVT010000078.1:25500-39868 GCA_014170255.2 Drosophila triauraria
AACTTTTTTCGTGTAAACCTAGAACACTTTGTATTATTTTATTCTTTTTGTATTGCTCCAAGAAGTATTTAAGCGAAATTTAAAGTCGCCACGCCCATCCATGTGGGAGTTATTTTATTTTTTATTTGTATGAAAAAATAAAAAAAAATGCTAAGGAAATTAAAAAAATATATTACTGTTTAGAAAAGACTTTTCTGTTACTTAATTTACATAATTTTTTTGTTTATCATATTAATTAAAAAAAAAAAACAGCTTTTTACATAAAAAAAAAACTGTTACATGCTTTTTTTTCACTTAGTTTTATTGTCTCTAAATCTATTTCTTCCACAAACATCACTATATATATCTTTCATATTATATTACAAATGAATATATATGCAGCTACAACTTAAATAAGGAAATAGCGAACCAAAGTGAATTGACCGCCGATGGTTAGACTCTAAGCTTTCAAAGTTGCTCACAGGCAACGGTGGGGTCGCAAGGGTTATACTTCTGTCTCCTACGATCCTGCCACTTCCTATCCTTATAGTTTAGCTCATGCTAACGATATCTACGTACCTTGGTTTTGCATGGTTCAAAAACCATTGACTTCTCCTACTCTGCTGGTCCTGACAATATTCCGAGCTCATCTAGCTACTCTAAATGTAAAATTGGGCACAGTGCTTAAGGTCACAGCTCGGAATATTGGAATATATCGGAATATATTTTTTAATTTATCGCTGAAACATTGTTCTCTCCCAAGTATTTGGAATGAGTCTTTTATCATTCCTCTCCATAAAAAGGATCTAGATCAAATGTAGCCAATTATCGTGCCATCGCCAAACTCTCGGCTATCCCTAAGCTTTTGGAGCATTTGATAACCCGTCAATTGCAACACCTAAGTAGAAGCCGGGTGTCACCATCTCAACATGGTTTTTAAACAGCGATCCACAACTACTAATCTATTGGAATTCACTAATCTGATCAACCGAAGTCTTCAAAGTCGTATGCTAGTTGATGTAATCTTTACAGACTTCCGTAAAGCATTTGATTCTGTAAATCACTCACTCCTTCAAAAATTATCTCTTTAAAATTTTCCCTTCTATTCTCAAATAGATTGCTTCTTATTTGTCAAACCGTACTCAACGTGTTTTGTTCAATAATGTACTGTCTAATGTTATCAATATCACTTCCGGTGTCCCACAAGGCAGTCACCTTGGCCCACTTATCTTTATCTTGTTCAATAACGACCTTCCAAAAGTGATATCCTACTCATCTGTTCTAATGTAAGCCGATTATGTCAAATTCTGCCTACCATACTCAAATCGACTCTCACATAATGACCTTAAACGTGACTTAAATTCTCTTCTCAGTTGGTGTTCGATAAATCTTTTATTTCTTAACTACTCTAAATGTAAACTCAGGACCTCATGACGCTATCCTCCTCATCTCTCCTACTCCTTGGGGAATCATTCACTTGATCGGAGAGATGCATCTAATGACCTAGGAGTTTTTGATAACTAATTAAGTTTTAGGAGCCACATTACTGCCATGGTAAATAAAGCTAAAGGTGTCTTAGCATTTATTAAGCAATGGTCCAAAGAATTTAATGACCCTTATACTACTTAGACTCTCTACATATCCTTAGTTTGACTAATCTTAGAGTATTGTTCCTGTGTGTGGTGCCCGCAGTACAAGGGACAGAAAATCTAATTAAATCTGTTCAGAAGCAATTTCTTCTCTTTGCCCTTCGAAATTTAAACTGGGATTCTGATCGATTTTTGCCGAGATACCGACGTAGGCTTAAATTAATTGACCTTCCCTACATCATCGCCGAGTTTGTAGTGGAGTGATCTTGGTCCACAAGCTCCTTCTTGGTATTTTCGACTCTTAAATTTTATTAAGTAATGTTGATGTTGCTGTCCCTTGAAGATTTACTCGTTCTTTCCGTCCTTTACGTCTGCCTGTATGTAGATCTAATTATGCTCAGCACGACCCATTTAGAGTTTTATGTAATAATTTCAATGATGTGAACCATATCATATCTTATCAATCTATCGAGGTTATAACAAATAATATTTACATGTTTCTTAAATAGTCCGAACTGTAATTTTGTTAGGTTAACAGTTTTAAACCATATTGTTTAGAATTTAAGTACCACTATGCTAACAGATATTTGTTATGCTAAATAAATTAATTGTATAAAATTAGACGACCGTGGCTGAAAATTCGATCTACTTATAACAAAATATTTATATTGAGAGATGCATTTTTGTATTTGTTTGACAGTCGTAGAAATGCCCACTTCAAACATAAAGTTATTACTTACGAAATCAAATTGACAACCTTTAATTATTTGTGTTCGTCCACTATATTATGAATAAACAGTATCCTATGTCCTTCTAATGGCTTTAAGCTACCTACCCACCAATTTTCAGTCATATCGGTACAGCCATTCTTGAGTTATATATTGTGTAGCTAACACGATTGATAACATAATATGAATAGAAATATAGTATGTATAAAATATATCTTTAATTTTATATACATTCTCACAAACTAATATATTTTAATTATATTTAATTAAAATTAATAAGTAGAAATACCACCATGAAATAAAGGCTGTTTTGTATAATAGTTCAATTATAATTTGCAGGATCATCATTAAGCTTAATATTACTAATAATATTATTTTAAGCATTAAAGCACCTGCATAATACCTTATCATAATACTTCATATACTTTATAATACATCTTCAATTTGTTGTGGTTCAAACTACTACACTATTATTACTATTATAAAAGTATTATTGGTATAAGTTTAAACAGGATTTGAATTACTAGTTGATTGTGAATTGTGAAAATGCATCTCCACAAGTATTACTAATAACAATATTAATACCATGTGTTGATTATCAGGTTTATTAAAAAATCGTTCTTTAAATGATGGGTGCAATTGCTTGCTCACCAAACTATTATTATTATACGTTGAGAACTTAGATCCGTTTACTTAAACTAATTTAAAACTTTTTTATATTTTTAATAGTAAATGAAAATTAGCTATTAACAATATTGCCAAAATATTGCATGTTTTTACTTTCAACGCATATATCTTCATTAATAAAGCTCTGCCCTTAAAGAGCCTTATGTTTTCAAATTTGTTGGACTAATGGTTTTCGATATTTTTAGCGTAATATAAAAATCTGGCTTTTGCGAATATCTTCATAACGGTTCTTTGAAAATTTGTAGTGAATTTAGAGTGTTTAGCGGCTTAAAAGTAGTCGGAAAAATTGGGTCTCAACGCTTATATAAAAAAATATAAATTTGTAAGCTAGTGTAATTCAAGGATTATATATTTAATAAGAGACCAAACTTGACCCTATCTTCCTATGGCAGCCATAATATATAGTGGTCCGATTCGTCGGAGATGCTTCCTCCACTGCGTTGCAAACTCCGATCAAAATTATAATACCTCTGCAAGGGTATAATAAAACTCATACCACAACTGGTTTGATGCTATTTTTCTGTTTTAGGACCTTTCTTGTTTTATTTCTAAATCAATGCTTCTTTATTGGTAGAAGGTCAATGAAAAAATCTGTAAAGAATTTTTACTTCTGTGCCGCTGTTTTTCTCATAAATTGCAAATCAAAGTTTTGTTCAACTGGGATCTTACTTGTTTGTTTTGTTAAACCTAAATATGAAAGATACATTTCATTCATCTGTCATGTACCATTAAGTGTTTGCAACATCGGTTGCTGGTATACCCTACTTTGTGTTTATCTGTCTAAAGATGAGATAAAATCAAAATATCAATATTGTTTAAAAAGTAGTTCCATAAAGAATACTGAATATTTGATTATGACGTATTATTTGTATTTTTTGTTTTTATTAAAAAAACAACAAATTACTTATATATAATCTTGCATAAAGAAACATTTCTATTATTTACGAGGGCAACAATTTTACGATTCTTTGTTTTCTTTAAGGGTAATTTGTGCGTTGACACCAGGATCTTTAAATCTAGAATAAGTATTTATTATACCCGGTACCCATAGGGTACAAGGGTATTATAAGTTAGTGCCAACCGAGAATGTATGTAACAGGCAGGAGAAATCTCCGACCCTATAAAGTATATATATTCTTGATCAGCGTCACTAGCCGAGTCGATCTAGCCATGTCCGTTTGTCCGTCTGTCTGTCCGTGTGAGACAACAGATCTCAGAGACTATAAGAGCTAGAGTTACCAAATTTTGTGACAACATTGGAATCTGTTGAACGCAGATCAAGTTTGTTTTAAAATTTGGCCAGCCCCACTTCCGCCCCCGAAAACATAAAAACTGTTTATTAGCCATATGCGTAATTTCGGCGTAAAGTAAATAGATAGACCTAATAAGTAGACAATCGTGAACGTGTTCTGAAAATTTGAGTAAAATCGGATGCTAAACATAGAAGTTATTAAACAATAAACTTTGTGAGAGAGAGAGAGCGCACGTGCGTGTTGCTCAACATATTCCTAGCAACATTTGTCTTTGTTGGGTGTTGCTCAGCATGTTCCTTGCAACATTTGTCGCTTTTGAGAGTTGCCCAGCATGTTCCCAGCAACATTTGTCTCTTTTGAGTGTTGCTCAACATGTTTCTAGCAATATTTGTCTCTATCTGTCAACATTTCCTTTTATATGTTCATGTGCGGTTTAATTTCACCTACAATGCTTTGGGTATCGGCTGTAGCTTTCCCACTTGTTAATATTTAAAAGTACGAATGGGCTCAATGACTTTAATTTTAATTTAATTCAGATATCATTGTTAAAATTTTATTTACATTAGTAGTAGTAATTCAAGTTATTGACTATATAATTACCATCAACTAACAAGAATTCCTTTACGATTAGAGAATTGTTTTCCTACAATGCGCTCTCTAAAATTTCTTATATAACATTTATTGTGAATGATGACTAATATGTTTAACGACAAATGTTAAGTAAAATATATAAATAAAACAAAAATATTACATTTAAGAAAAGCTACATAATATTTTTAATTATTTTAATGTTGATAATGTTTAGTAACTGTGTAATTTTCAAAATGACTAAGATTTATTTATCGAGAAAGAGTGAGTAACTGATGGTTTCAAAATTAGTTAAATAATAATGATCCAATATTAATATCAGTAGATTTATTTTTGAAAATACTGAAGACTTAACCACAATTTTTAAATAAGGAGACTTATATGTTAAAGAGTTAACAAAACGTCTTTTGTGCTATAAGTTCAAACAATTATTAACGCAGCAAGGAATAATTGAAATTGATGTACACGAGATCGCAATATTAATTTCAATCCTGTAATAGTGGCAAAAGAAAATTAAGATTTAAAATTTTAATCAATACATTACATTATCATATAAAAGCAGTTACAGTTATATTATGGTGCTTATATAAGTAAAAAATTTTTGTAGTCATATTATGTACTGAAACATTTTTTTCCTTTTTTATCGCACTTATAACATATTTAGAAAATGTACCCTAAGGGTACCGGGTATTTGTAGTGCAGTTGAAATTGATGGAACATTACATATGACAAAGCATTTGCGTTACTACTTATTAAATACTACTTATTCACAAAATGTAGCAGATTCAGTAATAACTGGAAAAAATATACCCGAAGTTGAAAGTAAAAGAAATGCATAAGATGTGTTTATGTTCTAGTTTCTATTTTGAATGTTTGTGATTTGAGAATAATACCACTTTTTGGTTTTAACAGGGACTGTAAACATTTTAAGTTTCATAGTGAAAATAATTATTATTTTATGAGTTTTATTTTTGATCAAATATTATTATTATTATTTTATGATTACTATCATTATTATTAATATCATTATTATTATTATCATTATTGGCAATTTTATTGCTTCATTATCACTCACAGACTTATAGCTCACATAAGTTGTATCATTGTTTCAAGAACAAGGGCAATATTAGAATTTGAGTTTTATTAATGATCAAAAAATACAAATCTGAAAATAATCATTATTTTATGAGCTTTGTTAATTATTTTTATTAGTTTCTTCAGAAATAATCATTGTTCTTTATCTTTCATTTTATAACTCATAGTAATCATAATACATTGAGCAAAAAAACAACTGGGAAAGCTACAGTCGAGTGTGACCGACTGTAAGATACCTGATACCCAAAGCATTGTAGGTGAAATTAAACCGCACATGAACATATAAAAGGAAATGTTGACAGATAGAGACAAATATTGCTAGAAACATGTTGAGCAACACTCAAAAGAGACAAATGTTGCTGGGAACATGCTGGGCAACTCTCAAAAGCGACAAATGTTGCAAGGAACATGCTGAGCAACACCCAACAAAGACAAATGTTGCTAGGAATATGTTGAGCAACACGCACGTGCGCTCTCTCACAAAGTTTATTGTTTAATAACTTCTATGTTTAGCATCCGATTTTACTCAAATTTTCAGAACACGTTCACGATTGTCTACTTATTAGGTCTATCTATTTACTTTACGCCGAAATTACGCATATGGCTAATAAACAGTTTTTATGTTTTTCGGGGCGGAAGTGGGCTACAAATTTTAAAACAAACTTGATCTGCGTTCAACAGATTCCAATGTTGTCACAAAATTTGGTAACTCTAGCTCTTATAGTCTCTGAGATCTGTTGTCTCACACGGACAGACAGACGGACAAACGGACATGGCTAGATCGACTCGGCTAGTGACGCTGATCAAGAATATATATACTTTATAGGGTCGGAGATTTCTCCTTCTGCCTGTTACATACATTCTCGGTTGGTACTAACTTATAATACCCCTTGCACCCTATGGGTACCGGGTATAATAAATACTTATTCTAGATTTAAAGATCCTGGTGTCAACGCACAAATTACCCTTAAAGAAAACAAAGAATCGTAAAATTGTTGCCCTCGTAAATAATAGAAATGTTTCTTTATGCAAGATTATATATAAGTAATTTGTTGTTTTTAATAAAAACAAAATACAAATAATACGTCATAATCAAATATTCAGTATTCTTTATGGAACTACTTTTTAAACAATATTGATATTTTGATTTTATCTCATCTTTAGACAGATAAACACAAAGTAGGGTATACCAGCAACCGATGTTGCAAACACTTAATGGTACATGACAGATGAATGAAATGTATCTTTCATATTTAGGTTTAACAAAACAAACAAGTAAGATCCCAGTTGAACAAAACTTTGATTTGCAATTTATGAGAAAACAGCGGCACAGAAGTAAAAATTTTACATTTTTTTCATTGACCTTCTACCAATAAAGAAGCATTGATTTAGAAATAAAACAAGAAAGGTCCTAAAACAGAAAAATAGCATCAAACCAGTTGTGAAGGTATGAGTTTTATTATACCCTTGCAGAGGGTATTATAATTTTGATCGGGAGTTTGCAACGCAGTGGAGGAAGCATCTCCGACGAATCGGACCACTATATATTATGGCTGCCATAGGAAGATAGGGTCAAGTTTGGTCTCTTATTAAATATATAATCCTTGAATTACACTAGCTTACAAATTTATATTTTTTATATATAAGCTGAGACCCAATTTTTCCGACTACTTTTGCCGCTAAACACTCTAAATTCACTACAAATTTTTCAAAGAACCGTTATGAAGATATTCGCAAAAGCCAGATTTTTATATTACGCTAAAAATATCGAAAACCATTAGTCCAACAAATTTGAAAACATAAGGCTCTTTAAGGGCAGAGCTTTATTAATGAAGATATATGCGTTGAAAGTAAAAACATGCAATATTTTGGCAATATTGTTAATAGCTAATTTTCATTTACTATTAAAAATATAAAAAGTTTTAAATTAGTTTAAGTAAACGGATCTAAGTTCTCAACGTATAATAATAATAGTTTGGTGAGCAAGCAATTGCACCCATCATTTAAAGAACGATTTTTTAATAAACCTGATAATCAACACATGGTATTAATATTGTTATTAGTAATACTTGTGGAGATGCATTTTCACAATTCACAATCAACTAGTAATTCAAATCCTGTTTAAACTTATACCAATAATACTTTTATAATAGTAATAATAGTGTAGTAGTTTGAACGCCACAACAAATTGAAGATGTATTATAAAGTATATGAAGTATTATGATAAGGTATTATGCAGGTGCTTTAATGCTTAAAAATAATATTATTAGTAATATTAAGCTTAATGATGATCCTGCAAATTATAATTGAACTATTATACAAAACAGCCTTTATTTCATGGTGGTATTTCTACTTATTAATTTTAATTAAATATAATTAAAATATATTAGTTTGTGAGAGAATGTATATAAAATTAAAAGATATATTTTATACATACTATATTTCTATTCATATTATGTTATCAATCGTGTTAGCTACACAATATATAACTCAAGAATGGCTGTACCGATATGACTGAAAATTGGTGGGTAGGTAGCTTAAAGCCATTAGAAGGACATAGGATACTGTTTATTCATAATATAGTGGACGAACACAAATAATTAAAGGTTGTCAATTTGATTTCGTAAGTAATAACTTTATGTTTGAAGTGGGCATTTCTACGACTGTCAAACAAATACAAAAATGCATCTCTCAATATAAATATTTTGTTATAAGTAGATCGAATTTTCAGCCACGGTCGTCTAATTTTATACAATTAATTTATTTAGCATAACAAATATCTGTTAGCATAGTGGTACTTAAATTCTAAACAATATGGTTTAAAACTGTTAACCTAACAAAATTACAGTTCGGACTATTTAAGAAACATGTAAATATTATTTGTTATAACCTCGATAGATTGATAAGATATGATATGGTTCACATCATTGAAATTATTACATAAAACTCTAAATGGGTCGTGCTGAGCATAATTAGATCTACATACAGGCAGACGTAAAGGACGGAAAGAACGAGTAAATCTTCAAGGGACAGCAACATCAACATTACTTAATAAAATTTAAGAGTCGAAAATACCAAGAAGGAGCTTGTGGACCAAGATCACTCCAAGTACAAACTCGGCGATGATGTAGGTCAATTAATTTAAGCCTACGTCGGTATCTCGGCAAAAATCGATCAGAATCCCAGTTTAAATTTCGAAGGGCAAAGAGAAGAAATTGCTTCTGAACAGATTTAATTAGATTTTCTGTCCCTTGTACTGCGGGCACCACACACAGGAACAATACTCTAAGATTAGTCAAACTAAGGATATGTAGAGAGTCTAAGTAGTATAAGGGTCATTAAATTCTTTGGACCATTGCTTAATAAATGCTAAGACACCTTTAGCTTTATTTACCATGGCAGTAATGTGGCTCCTAAAACTTAATTAGTTATCAAAAACTCCTAGGTCATTAGATGCATCTCTCCGATCAAGTGAATGATTCCCCAAGGAGTAGGAGAGATGAGGAGGATAGCGTCATGAGGTCCTGAGTTTACATTTAGAGTAGTTAAGAAATAAAAGATTTATCGAACACCAACTGAGAAGAGAATTTAAGTCACGTTTAAGGTCATTATGAGAGTCGATTTGAGTATGGTAGGCAGAATTTGACATAATCGGCTTACATTAGAACAGATGAGTAGGATATCACTTTGGAAGGTCGTTATTGAACAAGATAAAGATAAGTGGCCAAGGTGACTGCCTTGTGGGACACCGGAAGTGATATTGATAACATTAGACAGTACATTATTGAACAAAACACGTTGAGTACGGTTTGACAAATAAGAAGCAATCATTTGAGAATAGAAGGGAAAATTTTAAAAGAGATAATTTTTGAAGGAGTGAGTGATTTACAGAATCAAATGCTTTACTGAAGTCTGTAAAGATTACATCAACTAGCATACGACTTTGAAGACTTCGGTTGATCAGATTAGTGAATTCCAATAGATTAGTAGTTGTGGATCGCTGTTTAAAAACCATGTTGAGATGGTGACACCGGCTTCTACTTAGGTGTTGCAATTGACGGGTTATCAAATGCTCCAAAAGCTTAGGGATAGCCGAGAGTTTGGCGATGGCACGATAATTGGCTACATTTGATCTAGATCCTTTTATGGAGAGGAATGATAAAAGACTCATTCCAAATACTTGGGAGAGAACAATGTTTCAGCGATAAATTAAAAAATATATTCCGATATATTCCAATATTCCGAGCTGTGACCTTAAGCACTGTGCCCAATTTTACATTTAGAGTAGCTAGATGAGCTCGGAATATTGTCAGGACCAGCAGAGTAGGAGAAGTCAATGGTTTTGAACCATGCAAAACCAAGGTACGTAGATATCGTTAGCATGAGCTAAACTATAAGGATAGGAAGTGGCAGGATCGTAGGAGACAGAAGTATAACCCCATGACCCCACCGTTGCCTGTGAGCAACTTTGCTTAGAGTCTAACCATCGGCGGTCAATTCACTTTGGTTCGCTATTTCCTTATTTAAGTTGTAGCTGCATATATATTCATTTGTAATATAATATGAAAGATATATATAGTGATGTTTGTGGAAGAAATAGATTTAGAGACAATAAAACTAAGTGAAAAAAGCATGTAACAGTTTTTTTTATGTGTTGTTTTTTAATTAATATGATAAAAAAAAAATTATGTAAATTAAGTAACAGAAAAGTCTTTTCTAAACAGTAATATATTTTTAATTTCTTAGCATTTTTTTTATTTTTCATACAAATAAAAATAAAATAACTCCCACATGGATGGCGTGGCGACTTTAAATTTCGCTTAAATACTTCTGGAGCAATACAAAAGAATAAAATAATACAAAGTGTTCTAGGTTTACACGAAAAAGTTGGGGTCGAAGGGGATAAGTAGATTGGATAAATGTTGCAAATAGGTTGGATATGCCCAGCGAGAACGATTCAGATCGGTCGAGGAAACTAAGCGATGGAGGGTAGGCATTAGACTGGCGTTTTGAATTAACGAAATTGTAGAATTGTTTTGGATCAGATCGAAAATCGCATTTACATTGGGTAAGATATTGTGCATAAAGTTGAAAGCGCAAGAAATTGTGATCTTACTGATAAATATTGAGCTTAAACATGGGGAACCAGCTTTCTTGTATTTTTAAACAACAAGACAAGTTTTTCTTGAACCATTGAGGCTTATGGGAAGCAGAAACAGTCACTGCAGGAACAAAAGTGTCAATTACGGAGCCAATAGCTGAGTTAAATGCATTTACAGCAGAGTCAATTTCATTGAAATTCGTTAAGATTGACCAATCTATTTGTGATAAAGATAATATATAAACCATCAAAGTTAGCTTTACGGAAACATTTGTAACGAGTAGGAAGTGACGAAGTTACAATATTATTAGAGATACAACATTCAACAGATATTGATAAAGTGGGATGATATGGATCTTCAGGATAGGACATAGGACAACATCTGCCTACCGATACCAAGGAAGCATAGATTACAAATATGAGGTCTAAAAGCCTATCTGCATTATTCTTAACGGGATTATTTTGCATGATCACAGTACATTGAGAAAGAAGGCAGCCTTTACAGGTCGTCAGTTTTATTTATTTATTTATTTTATTTGCATTTTCGAAACTATGATATTGATATTCGATGAGTCGTTCGCAATAGTCAGCCCACATTAGTAGCATTAGCGATCAAGCCACTTTCAGCATACACTTAATGAAGAGAAAATATCTGTTTGGACCTTATATCTGCAGCTCTGAAGCAGTATGGAGGATTTTATCAGTCGAAGTGGACAGCCGGGTTCAGATTTATCATTTAGGTATCTTTAGTAATCATAAAAGCGGTTTGTTAAGTTACTAATTCTCCTACTCTATGGAAGAAATTTCAAGAATAGATGGCTAGTGATATTTTGATTCAGCGACTATAAGAATTTGTTTTATTGTACCCGTGCAAAGCCAGAGAGGGTCTCTAGTTAAATAATAATTTTTCCAATGTTTAGTAGAAAACCATGCTATTTATGCTGGCATTAATAAAGTTATATTGAAGAACAATTGAGTCGTCTATATACTGGCCAATAATACTAGTGCTGGTCATTTTATTACTAAAGAAATTCCTGATAATAAAGTTATTATTGATGTAACAGAAAAGAAAGATGAATGGAAAAACTATTACTTCTCTGTTTTCTATAAATTTCGAGATATAGCTGATTTTAACGGTTCTATTATAACGGTTTTAATTTCATTAAGATAGGTCAACTATATCATATATGTAGCTGCCATAGAAGTGATTGGTTGATTTATGAAAACGTAAAATTTTACATGTAACATGTAAAATGTAGGTAAATCTTACACAAATTTACAAACTTCGAAATTTTTCAAATTTACCAAAATGGATCAAATTTTAATGATCCAATTGCAGACTGCGCTTACCGAAGCTAGCCCTCTTATTAATTCTAAAATATTTAAGTAGCTTTAGTAATTAAAAATAATATTTATATATATATATATATATATATATATATATATATATTTTTTTTTTTACAACGTACACAAAGAAAAAGACTTTTTTATTTTAAAAGGAATCATATTTCTATATTGAACTAACCACATACTGCGCGCTTTGCTGCGCAGGGAAACATCTAGCCAGTAAGGTATTAGATATCAGTAAGCTATTGGGCATACGAACGGGCCTGAGTAGTACGTAGTCGAGTAAATTCGAACCTCACTTCTTGTTGTTTAAATGATTCTGATGAACGGGTCTTAGTGGCATGTTCTTGAAGACTTACTTGCCCTAATATCGTTTTTCGTCTGTTTTTGAAGAGTCCAAGTTTTTATCAATATCAGCACGAGTCCCACACTACCAACACCAATAAACAACAATAAAACAAACTAAAATACAACAACAACAATAAACATCGAAAACTATAAAAATATTAACTATAAACAGCAACAACTATACAACAATACAACAACAACAATAAACATCGAAAACTATAAAAATATTAACTATAAACAGCAACAACTATAAACAACAACAACTATAAACAACAACGACTATAAACAACAACAACTATTAACAAAACAACTAATAATTTAACTTCACAATTTGGTGGTGAATTTTAGGGAACATTTAAATATCTCATCGATATCAAAAATTGTTTTTGAATAAAGAAGGAGATTATCTTTACTGAAGGCTATAGGGTGATCGTTTTAAGTCTTTTAAATTAAATAATAGCTCCTTTGGATTAAAAAAAAATACGTGTGCCTGCTTTTCAATAAAACTCACCGAGATGGAGTCTTTAACTAACGACTCGTACTTAGTGTATATGAAAGTTTGTTAAAAATCGAAATAAACATATTATAATTCAAATTCCTAGTGTGTTCTTATTCTGCGATGGGCTTTCCTTTTTCAAAGTCAAACCAATAGGGGCGTGTCTACCACGGATGAGTTTTCCTGTTTCAGTATCAAACCAAAATCCCCTCGCCTTCACCTAATTTCCCATATTCAAAAGTTCTAAGTGTTAGATGGATCTTGTTGGTTGTCGGAGACCGATGTGGTGAGTTTTAACGCCGCAAACATGTCATTAGCATGGTAAATTCCAATACTTTTCCTATTTCGGTTGGATTCGAGGACACGTGTATCTGCCTTTTCTATAAAAATCATCCAGATGGACACTTAAAACTAATGACATCGTACTTAGTGTACAAGAAAACCTGGTAACAAATCTAAATAAACATATCCCAATTCAAATTCCTAGTGTTCTTATTCTGGGGTGGGTTTTCACTTTTCAGAATCAAACCAATAGGGAGCGTGTCAACCCCGGATGGGAAAAAATCGTCACACTCAGTGTCCTAAGGCTGAGGGCGTTTATTTTCTAAGACAAACACAAAACGCTGGGCGTGTTTAAGACAAACAAACAAACAAACAAGCAAACGATCGCAGGTACCTAATTTCCCAGGTGAAAATTTTGAAAATTAGAATTAGTGCTCGGCAAAGGTGCAAGGTGCGTTTTAACAGCCTTCTAAATGTGAGACTTTCCCAGGTGAAAGTTAGCCGCTCGAATGCATGCAAGGGCGCCTTTTCCTTTTTCTGTCTTCTAAATGAGACTTTGGGCTTACTGCTGCCACACGACCTGTTACGGTCCTGTCACCTGAGATCATCCCGCGATCCACTCAACCAAACTTACAAACATTCCCCCTTTCACCTTCGGCACGGGCAACCCTCACAGTTTCCCACATTTTCCTATTTTCCCTTTTCCCCTATTTCTATTTTCACACCCCTTCGCATTTCTGGCCCACATTTACATATTCCCACGATCACCTGTCAACCTCTTTCTAATTAATTACTTCCTCTTTGTCCCCACCTGTCAACCCTTTTTAATTACCCCATTATCTCCCCACCTCCTCCCCCCAATCCCAATGTACAGA
>JABJVT010000078.1:40368-62000 GCA_014170255.2 Drosophila triauraria
TTAGAGCGCAGACCGCAGAATGAAACGAAACGCTGGCAACGCCGTGTAAACAAGCCACAATTGCGCTGGCAACCAAGACGAAAATCGAAATAATTGCGAAGAGCTAGAAGGTATGATGAATACCCTAACTTTTGTGTAAAATAAATTAATAAGAAACTCGAGTTAAAAATGCCCTGGATTATTGCAGTCCCTGATTTTATAAAATAACGAAATTAATCGATTTATCACTTTTATTTATATATCCTATAGTTTTTATACCTCCTATATTTTACGAGTTTTTCATAGAAATAAATATTACTAGACATTTATTCAACTTTTAATCTTTACATTAAACCTTTATATATATTATTTAAGTATTTTGATGGTTTCTTAAATAATTATAAAGAATGTGATATGTGTAATGTAAGTTCATTTTCAAGACCAATGAGTCAGAAATTATTAAAAAAACTAAAGTTTTCGAACATTGGTTTTGAAAATGAACTTACATTACACATATCACATTTCTTTATAATTATTTAAAATTTTTAAAATATTTAAATAATTATAAATTGATCCAGTTTAAATTTTAAAGAAAACATTATTAAATTAAGAACAATTCCAATTTATTGTATAAATCACCCTCCTTGTTATATTCCCTCTGAAATTCGTCTTGGTCCTTGCTACTGTAGAATAAAAACGGAAATAAATTTTTGCGCAAACAAAATCAAGCGCTAACACACACACTCCCCTTTAGACAATCAGACATTTGCTCCCGTGTGTGTGTACTGTGCACACACAATTGCGAATTACGAAAACGAATTTGTGAGTACGACACAAATGGAATAGCATTAAATCAATTCAAACGAAACGAAATGAAATGAAACATTGCTGCGCAGTTGGCTCCCGGGATTTCGCGAAGAGTTCCCCTGCCGTTCAGTTCCGAGTGCCGTGCAAATCTCGGATGACAGGCGAGCATATTGTCGGCTAATTAATCGCATTCCATCGCCTTACACACACAGTGCGTACAGTCCGTATGACACAAGCGCTAATTAGTCTCCGGACAGTGACAATGCGCCGGAGGCGCAGATCAAACGACCGACTTTCGGCATCGAGGCGTTTTAGGGCCTGTCCACAGAGGCCCACAGGTCCTTAGTTACTTTGAATCCCATTTTTTTCCCTTGACGGCGCTCTCTTTTTCTGCTTTTTGGCATATTTTCCTCTGCATTCGAGACGGGGCGAAATTAAACGAAAACACAGCATTCGCGAGAGATCAAAGCAGATGCGACAAGTCTTTGGGGATCCGAAAATGTTCCAGGCTGTCCGGAACTCGAAATTTAAATTAGTTGCATCGTTTAGCAGGGGAACATCGGACTGAAAACTAAATGTAAATAATAACAGGAACTTAAGCAGATAAAAATTTAAGTTTACTTAAAGATTTCAGGCATAACATGCTTTAAAAGCTAAAAAGGTTTTTGAAACTAATAAAAGATTTGTTTAACAACTTCTCAACGCATAAAGCATTGAAAATCTCTATGAACTTACTGGCAGCTCAATAGCAATATATTTTCACCATTTCTGCCCCTTAGCTAGAACCTTTTAACCAAGTCTTTGAAATAAAATAAAAATGCAATGAAAGCGTACCTTTGTAATTCCATTGATTATTTTGTGCTCGATTCATGGCGACACTTGACCACACAGCGAAGTGAACGATAATGGGAGCAAAGAATTCAATGAATCAAATTTAATTCCCAAGAAAATCGGTGGAAGGCGAACAATTGCTGGGAATAATGAGGCGAAATCGCATTAGATGCGGCAGCATCTGCGAAAGTCTCTAATTGTCAATGGCTAAATAATTGAGAGCCAGGAGCCAAGCAGGCGAACGGAGAAGGCAAGGCGAACAAAACGTAATAGCATTAAGGGAAAATCCAAATGAAAATCACTTTAAATGCTAAACAGATGGTCGCTGGCGGAGGCGAAATAAAACACATAAAGCGCCTGCGGGCCTTTAAGCATCCATTAAAATTTAATAACTTTGGCCCGGCCAAATGCAATTTTGTGAAATTTTCTAGCAAAATTAATTAGTCAAACAATCCATCAGGGCCGGACCTTAACGTGGCCAAGCCGGCAAATTATGCCAGTCTGAAAAGGTACGAATCCCGTAGCGAAGGCAGCGACGTGAACGTGACCATAGCACATCCTCGCCTCGGACGGGGATTTTTCATTCAAACGTTCACGTGCGCCCAAGCTCTGGCAAAATATTGACCCGGCCAACAGACTTGGGTTAGAAAAGGGACACGGCCAGTGGAAGTGGAAGACAGACGTCCAAAGCCCCGACACTTCAAAGGACGCACCAAAATGTAATTTTAATCAAAATTGTTCAGCCTCAGGAAATCCCAATACATTGCGAACGAACAACAACGCCAGGGAATTCAGCCTGCTAATCCTTCTTAAAGGCAGGCGAAGAGCTTAGGTGAAGGATATTGCGACGCATTTAATTTCCATATATTTATGCCACAATCAAGCACAAACAGAATCCCTAACGAAATTTCAGCATTTTAAATATATTTTCCATCATTTTTGTGTGTGCGGCCCTGAGTAAGGGTTGTTGAACATATATGGGATTTTAGGACATTAAATCGATACTTTCAACGTTTTAATTACATTATTTATGAATAAATATGTATATTATTAGACAGTTTAAATAGTTAAAATGCAAATTACCATCTCTTTTGAGCAATCAGACTGCTTATCATTCTTAAACTCAAAGCAATTTCATACGCATTAAATTTCCATATACTTATGTCTCAAACTGAATCTTTAACTACACTCAAAGTCACTTTTAATGGCATGATGAAGTATTTCGAGGTCTTTCAAGCCAGCATGGCCAACAATTTTCCTGTTTAATCGACTTTTGTGCTGCACAATCACTACCCAAAACAATGTCAATGCAGAGCCAGAGCCAGAGGACCAGACAGTGCGGAGGGCTGTTTGCCGAGCACAGACAGGACAATTAATTTTTAATGCAAGTCGCTCGGCGCTCGGCAGATCAGCAGCAGAGCAGAGCCGGACACAAACAAAACGGCATCGTTGTGAGCAAGTGGCACTGCTAATTGCACTCATTCACACGGCAAGCGACAACAAAGGCGGTCTGAAGAGCAACGGGAAAATGGCAGCAACAACTGGAATGGCTACGAAAATTGCAGCAACTTCAATGGCAAGTCGAGCAACAAGAGAGCCGTCGTCTCCTTGACGCACGGAAACGGAAGCGTTAGTTGCAAGGATATGTTGCAGTGCTGCACAATAGTGACAGAGACCGTGGGATTAACTTTCTAGCTCTTGTTCTGTCTGGGGAATTTTAAACTAGAATTTCTTGAATATTTAAATTAAGTACAGAAAATATATTCTATATATATAAAGTTTCAAAATGTATTAAATTCATGTTACCTAAGCCTTTAAGAAATCCCTTTCACATCAGCACAATTGGGTTCTCTGACCCACAGTTCCTTAACCCCACAGCCTATAGCAATTTAGGTCCTAATGACAAAACTTTTGCCCCACTGTGCCTGCCGCCGCGTCCGTGTGCACTGCAATTACGTGCCATTGAGGCGGCCCCATTGTTGGTGCAGCGCAGATAGCAAATAGTCGCATCCAGGGTCCGGCGCTTACATCCGCCGCCTCCGCACACTCCAGTGTCATTGCCTATTTCCGGCGTAATTGTTATGCCAATTTTTAAGGCCAGCCAGTGTGTGAAATTAAATGAGAATCAAATAAAGTCGGCGACGTACCGAAAAGAGCGCATAAATGCGGTTAAATTTGCAGCGTTAAATGTTAACAGTCGATTTTCCAATGCACACAGCAGACCCATAAAAATATCAGCGCGTATTTGCGTGCTCCTTCTTATCTACTTGTCCTCCTCAAAAACCTAGCCCAAGCCCTATTAACCCCCTCAGCCACGACGCCACTGACATTCCTCGTCATCATCATTCCGGCTTAGACTTTGGGAGTGCAAATTGACAATTTCTGTGAAATTGCACAAATACGAGGCTGTGCTCCAATTTTTATGGCAAATTACCCAGCCGCATGTGTGGATAGCTGGGGCGCCAGGGGCGTGGCTTCGCCGGGATCTCGCATGCGGCAGGAAAATGTCATAAAAGCGTTTGGCAGACGCTCGGCTACGGCAGGGCTTTTATGATTGGTTTTAGACGGGTTTCCCTCCCAAAAGCGAAGAAAAATAAAAGGAAAATAAATAAAATATAAACTGCGTTATGTTTATGCGCAAAAAAAGGAATGAGGCGAGCAGAAAAAGCTATCAGGACATCATCAGCCAGCGTATAATTAAACATTACGCAACGGCAATAAAATACGAGACAAAAAGGAAAGGACTTTGCTGCATTTGAATGATCCTGAAAAGTGGGATAAAATATACGGCTTACGTATTAACGATTATGGAACAGCCTTTGTTCTGTGCGAATAAAAATCCACACATTATAAGCTGAATAATTTGAAAGTGTATATATTTTGCAAACAATTTTGAACCGAAACATAATGGAGTTTAGCCGCAACTTTGAAACTTCCTTGACAATGTCTTTTGGAGGAAAACAAATAATATGAAAACAATTTATGCTCAATGCTATGCAAAAATATTTCCTTTGACAGCTGTTGTTTTGGGCAAAACTTTTGCTTATATTAAAAAGCAATTAATCTGCATATAAGAGTACATGGAAAGTTAATAAAAGCACAGAGGGAAGTCGTCGAACCGAACCGAACTTTCTCTCGTTCTCTGCTTAGTTATGTTTTGACAATTTTGGGTAAAAATCCGTTCGGATATTTGTTTTCGATGGCCAAAAATGTTCCGCAATATTTGCGAAACTTTAAAAGCAATTAAAAGTTTGTGCAGTGCTATGATTTCCCCGCCTCGGCCGCTTTCCCGCCTGGTTACCTTACGGCCAAAATGAACTTTCCGGGCAGCAGCTGCTGTTGGCCAAGAAAGCGGCAACATTAGGACACACACACAGAATATATATAGTACTCATTGTATAAACATAATGATAAACATAATATGCCGCTGAGTGCCTGGAAGTATGCTTAATTCTGTGCAACTTTAGTGCCTTTAAGTTGCAAGAAAAGGAAATCCCTTAAGTGTGCGCTGGACCCTGGGTAACTCGGAAACTGGTGAAACTTTTTCTACAACCACTCACACCCACCCACAGCGTCTTGCTCACCTCGGTGGCTCCCGTTCGTCCCTCTAAGTGCACATGCCACAAACAACTTAAGCTTCGCTAGGCAAATGTACATCGAAATGTGGAACTCACTGTCGGCAGGACGAAAAGTGCTCAAAGGAATGCCGGCAGCGCCAGAGGCAAAGGCGTTTATTTGCGTTTATAATGTGAGCTATTAAAATTTTAGAGGCTGTTAGTGAGGGCTGCCATGGGTGTGTAGACGCACTTGAATTAAAATGTTTCTGCAGCAGCATAAAACGAAAATTAGTTGATTTTTATGCTCTCCGTGTGGAGGGCGCGAGGCTCTTAAAGCTTTTAGGGCGGCAGCAGCTGCTGCAAAATCTTTTAAGTGAAAATCCGCACAACGCTTGTTTGGATTACATTCATATTCATATATTTGTACTTGTGTTTGCCGCTTGTGTTTGTGTTGGCAAGCGTAAAGTGGAAATTAACATAAAACAGGCTACGCCCGCTACGTATACGTAATATCGAGCCGCTCCTGATGCCCTCGAAGAAAGCGAGGGACTTAATTGTACACAAATAATAAAGCAAACATTTTCAAGATCCCTCTACGGGGTCTCTACGAAGTATATTTATTTAAGTTATGCAACCAACTTACTGACTCAGCCCATGGACCCGCCATCGTTGCATTTTAACCCGCAGAGCTTAACGAACCCCAAAGTCCCAGCACTTTATTTACTTTTATATAAATATTTTTTCCGTAAGCTATGGCATTTTTGCACCTCTCGGATTCAGCTGCAGCTTATTTTTGATGCATATTTTATTTTGCCATTGCATGCGTAATTTTATTTGCTGCCACGCCCTGTGCCGCGCCCATCTCTCCACGGTGCTGTTGCTGCGGCTAGTTGCGGGCTCGTAATTCGCCGAGCAGGTATAAGTTTTATGACCATTGCCGCGATTTTGTTGCCCTGCTGTCAGTGCTGCTAGTAAGGATTTTTCTGGCTCAGAAAATTGAAGATAGTAACTTTAAATTGTAAAGTTGTTATGTAAAATTACTTATAGCTTGGCAACATTGATAAGATATTTTATTTTATTCAAGCTTGTAAATATGTGAATATTTAGTGCGGTATTATTTTAATTGTTGTCTATTAATTTAAAAAAGTGTATTAGTTGCAGTATTATATTTGTTATCGTTTTATTTTTTATTCATATAAAATCTCAGCTTCTTGCCTCCAGCACTGACAACACTGCCTGTTCCTGATGCCACTGCTCCTTGCCTGGAAGGTTGTAAAATATGTATGCATTCTACAACAAAATGCTATTTGTTGTCGCCACTGTGGCTGCACCTGGGCGAACGGTTGTCGTCGTCCTGCTGATGCCAGGATATGCACGGCAATGTGCCAAATTAAGTGCTCTGCCTGCCAAAAGGAGCAGCGAAAAAGCATGAGAAATAACGAACGAAAGACCGCGTCCGGACGTCGCTTAAGTTGTGATGTAAATTTTAATTTCTCCCTGTTATGACATGTTCCCGGGGCCTTTGAAGTCCTTCCAGGACTGCCTGCCTGCACGTCAAGTGCAAATTAAAGCGGCCTAGCAGGAGAGAGCCTTTTGATTATGTGTTTGGAAAATTCAGTAATGCAATTTGTTGGCCTTCCCAGAAGCCGCCTCGAGTTGTTAACTGTGGTCGCGGCTCGCGTTGCCAGCGGCAACTGGCGAACGCCTGCCAAATTGGCATTTTAACGCAGCTGTTGATAAGTTTTAATTAGCTTAGGCTTATTAGGCGGCACTTTAGTCGGGCCACGGCCATAAACTGTGCGGTTGCACGAAGATTCTCAGGGCTCAAGCGCTTAAATTGGTATTAGAGAATAGAGTTTGGCCCTAAGCTGAGAGGGCAATTTATTAAGTTGCCACTAGCGCAGAGTAAGAAATGAATTCGTATAATTTTCATTGTATCCCTTTCCTTTTGGAGATCGATCGAAGAAATGTATACAACAATTTACTTAAATAACATAAATAACTCCACTGCAGATAGTGAACACTGTTATTGACAAAATAAACGTCAAGGCAGTCATAAATCTCAAGCAAAAATAAATTCATTTACTTTTCTCTGCAACTTATGCATTTAATTATCACGCATACGTCATGTTGTCCAAATAACCTTGTAAGCTGCAGTGAAGTCCTTCTTTCGCACACAAATTATCCAACACGATTGCCGGTATCATCGGAGCCATCAATATTTCAAAGGGACTTCGCAGCAACCCGATAGCGCAATCAATTTCTTATGAAATTTTCATCTGCTCGTGAGTGAAAGGTCAATTTGGTGTAAATGCCTATTGATTTTTGCAACGAGCCCATGGAATGAAATTGAAATTATTTGCAGTGACAGGAGTTTAGGGGACGTGTCAGAGCTACATGAGACGACATGTGAAAGTAAAATAAATATTTATCTAGCCCGTATAATTCCGGCAGTAGCCGGGCGGAGTTGAACAAATCTCTCGCATTGCCCAAGGCCGCTACGCTCATGTCATCTTATTAAATCACACAAAATAGAAAAAGTTCCGGACCAAGTTGAGTGTTACGAATTCAGCAGAGGTTGAACTGCCTCTTGGTCTCGACTGTCAAATCATTTTGTGATAAGGATATAACAAATGGGCACCCGCACACAAGTGCAAGCCAGGATTTTCTATCTCGTGTCTGTGTCTGCTTCATAACTGACAAATGAAAATGTCAAAAATGTTTGCTGACAAGCCAACCAAATGAGAAAGAAAAATTTCAATTTTTCTCAGCTCACGCTCACAAGTTGGCTCCAGAGATGTTTGCCAAAATTTAATTAAAATTTCATTTTGTGCTAAACTCACCGAAAACAGCATGGAGCCACTAGAAAACTCTTTCATTAAAACCAATGGAAATGTTTGGAATTGTCAAAGCTGAATTTGCAATAATTGTTTGCAGAAAGGGATATTTATTGGCTCGGAAGGAGATGTGTGCAAGAAATTTCTAAGAGAAATATGGCCAATATATTCAATAACATAAATGAAACTGGGAATTATGTAAGCGATGCCCAGTAAAGACTCAGGAGTACATAATAGAAACAAATATGTTTTGCTGTGTGGATGGATACCCATACATTTCCTTAATTAACAAACTCCCATTTGGAGTAAGTCGGAGGCTTAAGTATGCTCTAAGGTTCGGCGTTCGAGTATCATTACAATCTCGGCTTCAATTACAAGCTAAGCACTAAACATTTCAGGGAATGCCGAAGCAGGTGGCCATGATTAATGTTTGGTTATTAATAACGTCGTCTTGTCGACCGAGGAACAGACTTCAGGTGCCTGCCACATCGAGTCACTGTCGAAGTATCCATTACGCATTTGCATTGGCGCCAGACGGTTCTGCCAGCTGAAATTCCAGCCTGTCTGTAAGTTTTCGGACAGGAGACGGTCGCTGAAGTGGCAGCTAATGAAGCGACGGAATCTTTTCCGTTTTGGATCCGTTCTTGTTTCGTCCAAGCTCATCTCGGGTTTCCAAAGAGCAGTTATGCGAAATCCGGGGCCTTGTCTTGGTCTGTTTTCCACGAACAAACACGCAATTGCTTGGTGCGCACAATAAACCTGCATTTAAGTTAATTTTCCTGTAATTTATCTGTTATTTAACTAAGGCAGCCACCGTGCAATATGTTGCATGATTTATGCCTGACATTTTCAATTGCTTATTGCTCTCGTTTCCTGCCCTACTTGGGTCTGTCTTTTGTTTTCACTTAGATTAATTTTGACAAATATAAATGTCAGCTTGGCCCAGCTCCTGGAAATTTAATGAACCGCCCTCATAAAAATATGAATAATAAGCAAATAATGGCGGGGACAAGGTGGATACATAATAATGTGCCTTAATGGGGCCAGCAAATTATTGGGATTATGTCAACAAAGCGACCAATCCATTTCCATCCAATTAAAGTCGCACAATGCCAACTCAATTCGTACTTTCGCTGTGTCAACCCAGGGATGTGACTGCCATGGCGATTTTCATTTCATTTCATTCAGTCATCCAGTCATCCAGTCGGATATGTATTTACATAACAATAATTAGCTTATTGTAGCCGTGGCCTCACTTTCAAGCTGAAATCGAGCCAACTTCATCCGATGCGATTCATTATAAAGGAAAACAAACACTTGAATAATTCAGGAGCCTCGTTGAAACACGAGTTGCAGTTTGCTGCGAAGCGTATTAAAATAAATCAGCCAGCCCAGCCCGTGTGATTGTGTAAGTTTATTATTGGGAATAAATTACCTCGTCCACGGACAATTTATGGTCCAATATCACGCAGATAGTGCGGAAAATTATTTTCAATTTATTTCTGCGTTAATCGCACGCTAGAAATTAGTTTCGACTGTAATCCCAAATTGCATGAAATGTCTGCGGATTAAAATGCAGAGTTACATGTATTGCACATTATAATTTTGTTAGTTCGAGCTGTACTATTTTTGAATCGGGAATAGCCGATTTTCAATTAAAATTTGTCTGGAACGCAGATAATAAATGGCATATTAGTAAATGGAAATCGCATTTAATAATTGTGTGAATAATATTGAAATTAAAGCAGTTTTTAATTGTCGAAAAAGAAGAGTAAAACCTATCACTCCTTTCAAAATATTTTTAGTGTTTAAAATGCTAGATGAAAATTCAGTTTGTTTGTTATAAAAAAATGCATTATATAATTAGAAACAAAACATTATATTACTGAAATTAAAGATGAAAATAATTGAAAATACTCATATACTTTCTTAATAACTATAGTTATTAAAAAAAGAAAGATCGATGCTAAATGCAGATAATAAATGGAAATTGGATTTAATAATTGTGCACATAAAATTACAATTGGAGCAGGTTTTAATTGTCAAAAGAAGAGTAAAACCTATCAAACTGTTAATAAATATTTTCGTATTTAAAATAATGATTTAAATTCTAGATAAAAATTCAGTTTGTTTGTTATAAAAATATATTTTAACATGGTTTGTGCATTATAAGTATTTACTGAAACTAATTAGGAAAATGATTAAAATTCTCATATACTTTCGTAAGAACTACATTTAATTAGGAAAACGGAAGAACGAAAATGCAGATTATAAAATGGAAATTTAATTTAATAATTGTCCAAATTATATTGCAGTTATGCAGTTTTAATTGTCATAAAAAGTAAAGCCTAGCACACTTTTAATAAATATTGTAAGTATTTACAAATTATTGCTAAAAGACAATATTAAAAGAATTTAAATGAGAGAAAGAAATTCAGTTTGTTTGTTATAAACAAATGCATCAGACAATTAGGAACAAAATATATTTTAAAATGGTTTGTGCGTAATATTTTACTGAAACTAAAGAAGAAAATAAAAATAAAAGAACGATAAAACCAGTACGAATACAATTTCATTTTCTCTTAACTAATCCCTTCTCTTTGACTTTTTAATTTTCTTGCAGGAACCGCCCATTTAAGGACACACAAAACAACTTCGACAAGAACACGCGCCAAATGCATTACATTATAATTTCATTAAGGACAAAAGCCTTTCTCTGCCAGCGGTGAAACAACGTTGCCAGGAGATAAACGAGAGAAAGGATAACGTCAAAGGCTCGCGGAGAAAGTCAGAAAGCCGCAGAGCCCATTGCCTACTTCTGGGGCGCTGTCAAGCGAGAATCAAGAGCCTGGCATTTTATGAAATTAATACAAAGGACGCGGCAAGGAGCAGCCGAAGCAGTAGAAGTGCCAGCGGAAGCTAGAGTGGAAGCGGAAGTGGCAGCCATGACAAAAGCGGCGGCGGCGCCAGGACAACGATGAGCGGCTCTTCGATAGCGACAATAATGGCAGCAGCGCTCCTTTCGAGGCCGACGACGACGTGACCGCCTCCGATCGGCTAATAACATTTACCCGCGGAGCCTAACTTGACATGCCAACGTGACCCAGCTGGCTTGAAAATATTTACCCAAGAGCCAAGGCAAGGCAGCTAAAAGCGAGAAATCACTGAAAATTCTCTGAAATAAAGAGTCCACACTTGAGACAATGAGACTTTGTACCGAGCTCCTCGCAGCGGTGACGCTGACCCTCAGCCTGGTGGTGACCCCGGTGCGGGGTGTCCGCCCGAGGTGTGTGTGTGCAAGTGGAAGGGCGGCAAGCAGACCGTGGAGTGCGGCGGCCAGCAGCTGTCCAACCTGCCCGAGGGCATGGACCCGGGCACCCAGGTGCTCAACTTCAGCGGCAACGCCCTGCAGGTGCTGCAGTCGGAGCGCTTCCTGCGCATGGACCTGCTCAACCTGCAGAAAATCTACCTGTCCCGGAACCAGCTGATCCGGATCCACGAGAAGGCCTTCCGGGGCCTGACCAACCTGGTGGAGCTGGACCTCGCCGACAATGCCCTGCAGAATGTGCCGAGCGAGACGTTCCAGGACTACAGCTCCCTGATGCGCCTCTCGCTCAGCGGCAATCCCATCCGGGAGCTAAAGACCTCTGCCTTCCGCCACCTGTCGTTCCTCACCACGCTGGAGCTGTCCAACTGCCAGGTGGAGCGCATCGAGAACGAGGCCTTCGTGGGCATGGACAACCTGGAGTGGCTGCGCTTGGACGGCAACCGGATCGGCTTCATCCAGGGCAACCACATTCTGCCCAAGTCGCTGCACGGCATCAGCCTGCACAGCAACCGCTGGACCTGCGACTGCCGCCTCCTGGACGTCCACTCCTGGCTGGTCAGCTACAACACTCCGCTCGCCGAGGAGCCCAAGTGCATGGAGCCGGCGCGCCTTAAGGGCCAGGTGATCAAGGGCCTGCAGCGGGAGCAGCTGGCCTGCCTGCCCGAGGTGAGTCCCCAGTCCAGCTACACGGAGGTGAGCGAGGGCCGGAACATGTCCATCACCTGCCTGGTGCGGGCCATCCCGGAGCCGAAGGTCCTCTGGCTGTTCAACGGCCAGGTGATGAGCAACGACAGCCTGATGGACAACCTGCACATGTTCTACTACATCGACGAGACCATCGGCGGCAGTGGGGCGGAGGAGAAGCGCAGCGAGATCTTCATCTACAACGTGGGCGCCGAGGACAACGGCACCTTCTCCTGCGTGGGCCAGAACATCGCCGGCACCACCTTCAGCAACTACACGCTGCGAGTGATCATCAAGGAGCCGCCGGTGGTCAACGAGGTCTCCTTCCGCGCGACTACATGAACTACATCGTGGCCAGCAGCGCCGGCGGCGGCATCATCTTCGTGGTGCTCCTCTGCACCATTGTGGTCAAGTGCAAGAAGCCCTCGGAGCCGGCCAAGCAGCGCAAGAAGTGTGACCAGGTGACGAGCATTGCTGGCGGCACCGACTCATCGGCGGGCAGTGCCCAGGACACGGGCATGGGCATGATGAAGTGCGCCTCGATACTGAACGACGGCGGCGATAGCCTGAACGGGAATGCCGGCCTCCTGCTAGGCGACACCCTCACGCCGACCAAGACCGCGAATGGAGCCGCCGGGGCGGCATCATCCTGGGCAATCAGATGAAGCAGAACCTGCTCCTCTACGCCACGCCGAATCCCGGCCAGCAGCAGCTGCAACTGAACGTGAACCTGATGGGATCCGGGCCGGGATCGCCGCCGCTGCTCCTGAGCAACGGCCATGGGCTGGCCGCCGCCTACTGCTCCCCGCCGGCCTCCTGCGGAACTATCAGGAGAAGAACCCCGACCTGGTCAACGACGCGGAGAGCGTGAAGCACAAGCTCAAGACGGCGGTGAGTCTGGACGGAGCCGGCGAGTACGAGACCCAGAGCGACTGTGGCCAGTACGAGGGCTGCTACCAGCTGGCGGCAGCTCCGCATCCCGGTCACCATCCCGGACATCCTGGGCATCCTGGGCATCCTGGAGTGCACTCGCTGCCGGGTCACCCGCTGATGGGACGCTTCGCCCAGGCAATGACCACGCTGCCCAGGGGCATGCAGCTGAAGCCGTCCCCGCATCAAGTGGACGTGCACCTGAACCCCGTCTGCTTCCTGGGCCAGGACGGGGCCTTTGCCTACGACTACAGCAGTGCCCACCTGGTGCAGCAGTCCCCGCAGCAGCAGCAGCAGCAGCAGCAGCAGCATCAGCAGCAGCAGCAACAGGTGCAGCCCGCCGCCAACTTCTACCGGACGCTGCCGCACAACAGGCTGCACAAGCAGCAGCAGTTCCAGGCGGCGGCGGCGGCCGGCAGTGGCGCCAATCCCACCCTGCGCTACAGCCTGGAAGCGGAGTTCATCCAGCGCGGGCCCACGGTCAGCTATGAGAAGTACCAGCTGCCCAACGTGCGCTTCACCGCCGAGGGATATCCACAGCAGCAGCAGCAGCAGCAGCAGCAACAGATGCTGCAGCAACAACAGCAGCAGATCCTGCAGCAGCAGCACCAATTCCCTCGCCTCCGGAGGGCTACAAGAGCGACCTGGCCGTGATGCCGGCGCCGTTCCAGCAGTGGCCCAGCTGCCTGCCCGGCTACCGCTTCGCCCAGTCGCCCACCAGTCAGCCAGCAGCGGTGGCCACTCCGCCGGGACAGCCTGCTCCGGCGGCACCAGCAGCTGGCCAGGTGCAGTCCCAGAACTGCAGCATTCCCGAACTGGACGAGAGCGAGGCCCAGTCGCCGCGTCTGGAAGAGGCCGCCTCTGCCGCTGCAGTGCCTCCTGCTGGCGAGGAGGGCGACCCGGAAGCCGCAAAACTCAAGCAACTCAACGGTCCATTGGCCGACAGTCCCGACGAGGGTTACGTGGGCGACGGCCAGGAGACCAGCGACATTTGACCCGGCCAGCAGCCAGCCCGGAGCCAGGAGGAAGCGGCCTTAGACGATTCAGTGGCCCTGTAAGCGGCCAGGCTGATCACCAACCACTCATAGCCTAAGTTCACTTCACCCTTCCAGCTTTCCAGCAGGCCGGACCCCGAAGTCCTCGCCTGCCGTTACTTACACTTCCTTCCCCTGTTTTTTTTCTGTTTGTTGGTTTGCCCGCAAAAACAAGCAAACAAAAGGCAGACCCAAGTTTAACCTAATAATTGGCAGAGAAAGGGAGAGGGCCGAAAGAGAACTTGAAACGCGAGACCGAAAGGAAAGGCCCAGAAAAGCGAAAGGACTCTGGGGCAAGCCGAAGAACGAATACCCATTTGCCTTGGTTTGCTTTCTGGGATATTCTTAAAGTTAAATTTTATTTTATTAGACTTAAAATATATTTTTATTTTGAGATACTAAAATGCAGGACTTAATTTCATTTATATGAATTTAATATGATTTGGAAAAGGTTTCGAATTTATTTTATTTCCTTAACTTTTGTATTTTTCACTTACCAACAATTACAATTATTTCAAGTCCAAATCCCTGTCAAAATGCACCACATCTTAGATGGACTGTCGGCTCTTCGAGGGCACCAGGCAGAAAACAATGGACAGGACCTAACCTAATAAAGCCGAAAACAAAGACGCCGCTAAACAAAAGCCTCTTGTCGTTGTTTGTTTCTGTTTGCTGCGTGCTTCGAGTGGCAAGCTGGCAGCATTTTATTTCCGCTGATGTAATTGAAAAACTTTTTCATTTAATATAAAGTTTTCAGCAGCCTCCCAGCAGCACAATGAAGAAACCAAAGAAAAGCCAAGGAAAATCCCGGGCCTACGACTAGACATGTGTGTGGGTTTGGCTTTGGGTGTTGAGGGACTCCGTATGTGTGTGTGTGGTGTGTGCCGATTGAGTTGTCCGACTCTCGGAGGCGTTGTTAGTTGACAATCGCTGGGTAGGGGCTGCCGCCACCTCCTCAGGATCCTTGGGATCCTTGGGATCCACTTGGCAGCGGTTCCGAGCTGGTGGCTCACTTCAGAGCCAAGTGGCATGTGTTTCGCCATGGCGACACCTGCTCTCCGGAACACAAAGGACTCCCCGGCTCGAGGACTCCCCGGCTGTTGAACCTTCCGCAGGAGCCGTGCCGGAATCCGAATGGGAATGGGGCCGGGCTCAAAGGCGTAGTGGGGAATTCCGGACGAAAATCGCGAGTGGCATTAAGGACTTCCCCTTTGTAGTGTGCTCTAGTTGATGAAATTTTAATTTGGGCCACATCCGCTACAGTGTTGCATTTAAATAATTTATTGCCTTTACTTTCCCCGGAACTTTCTCCGGGTCCTAAGCAAACTCCAGTTCACCCATCCACACTTTAATTCTCCCGCCTTAAGTTTGTTGTATCGAATCGAATCAGCAAGACATGAACACAAGTGTTTCCGGGTAACATTTAACGTAGATATCGTAAATTATAGCGGCTAGCATGAGTAAGTAAGGACTAACTAAATATAGGATAACCCCGACCGTTTGAGACTTGTATGTAAATGTAGCCATAGGAATCGTTTGAGCAGCGCCCCGGCTTTCCCTTTTAACATAAATAAACGTAAATGTTATGTAAAGTAAACATTGTTGCTCTCCATTGTAAATTAAAGTCGAAGTCGGAGGGAAAGAAAACATGTAGCAAGATGTTTGCAAAGTATCTTGGAGAATGTAAGTAACCACAAACAAACAATTAGCAATAGACGAGCTGCGTATGTGAGAGAGACGAGCAGAAGCAATCATTTAAGCCGTATGGAGTACTGTAAATTGCATAAATAAATCATTAGCTGTAAGGACATGCAAACACTAACACCTACCAGACACTCGAACTCACGTACTCGGAATATTTTCTATGCGTAGCGAACGATTAAGTTTTATTTTCACCAAGTGAGTTAGTTGGCAAGATGCACCCCAAGGAATATAGTAACAGAAACTAAATTAACAAAACAAAACAAAAAGAAAAGAAAACATTTTAGCCTAGAAAACTGTTTAAATCTCAACACAAACACAGACACACTCAACGGAATATTGAACAAAAGAATTTGCTGGCAGTACTGGCAGTGCTGCCGAATGGAAAATAATTTTAAATATTATATGGAATACACTGCAGAAGTAATGAAAATGTTTAGCGTTAAGTTAATTGTTAGGCAAAGCAAAACATATACGCATACACAAAATATTAAGTGCGAAGGTGGTCGGTCACAAAACATTTAAAGGATAACAATGAGAGAACAAAACGAGAAACACAATCTAGCTATAAATTAATTTCTTAAGTTCAATTAAAATTAGAACGCATTATGATAATAACAGAAGCAAAGTGTAAAAAGGATAAGAGAAAATTAAACCGAATAAAAAGCATTAAACTGAAGAATTTAATAAAACTAAATTATGCCGTCTCTTATTCAAGCCAACAAAGAGGGATGCGAACAATTCCAGCAATTGAATATTAAATAGACGAAGATGGAGCGCTTTTCCTATTGTATTTATTTTCTTTTTCTTGCAGCAGAATAAAGCCGAGATAAGGACGAATGGCGTGGGAATGCAAATGCGCCACTAAGTAGGCAGCGGAAAAAGTCCAGCTGAAGCTGGATGTGTTGGAATATTGAAAGGAAATTAAGTAGGGGATAAAAAGTGCTAAGAACAAAAAGGAGTAAAAGAAAGTGCAGATAAATACCTCTTGGGTTGATTAAAATCATCGTAGCTTGAACTTGAGGCAAGTAAAGAACTCTAAAGAGTCAGCAATCACTTAAATATGAAATGGAGGAAGTAAGCTGTAAGCTGAGTCCAAGATGGCAGAATCCTTAAATGAATTAAGAATATTAATGGATTTGAATAAGGAAAATTTACGATAAAAGGAGTCAGAAGAATTTATTCTAAAATAAATAGGAAATTCATTTTGAGTAATTATTATACATATTTCTTTAAGCCCGTTTAACATATTATGTGTGCGGTTGGCTGCAATTGCCGCAACTTAAGGCCCAACCCCAAGGCCTTGGTGCAATCTTGCGTGCATAATGACTGGTTTACTTAGCCAAGTTTCGCCGTGCAACTCACCAAGGTCGTTTGCAGGCCTCAAGATGCGCAAATCACGCATACGCAGTGTGTGCCCAAAATGAGCACATAAAGGCGCGGCAAGGTTGCAGCCCGGCTCCAACTCAAAGCCAAGCCAGATCCGAGCACGGAAAATCGCACACAAGACCCGGGGACCCGGACCCGGTGCCCGGCCAGAGGCGGAGGCGGACTGAAAACCCCGGACCCGGCACTGACGCATTATACGTTTCAGTGCGCAATAATGTCATTAAAAGGCGCAAAGGGAGCACGGCTGCGAGCGGCGAAAGGAAGGCACAACTGGGTCAGTTAATGCAGCCAGTTGTTACCTCGACCTGACATTTATGAGCAGCCGTAGATAGCTGGCCCGGGCCGAGGAGCAAGACCCTTGCCGGCGTCGAGCAATTAAGAGCAGGGTTTAAAACAGCTCCGCTTCAGCAGCTCCACACGAGTCGAGTGGAGTCGAGTGTCGAAATTTATTGGAAATGCCTTAAGCCCGCACACCCGAAAGTCGTCTAAAGCCGGCAAAATATGGGCGCCCTCCACTCGAGCCACCACATCGTTGACAGCGCCGAGAGAAAGCAAAGCCAGGCAGGAATTGCGGCAACGGCAACGGCATCAAAATCAAAGGCAGCCGGCACCGACCAAGAAGAAACCAAAGTCAGAGGCGCGCATAATTAATGTAGGCATAAAACAAGTGACTTGTAAATATTGCCAAGGCAATGCACAAGTTGGCTCACGCACACGCACATCTCCCAAATGCCGAGTATCTTTGGGATACGAATATGGCCGGGATTGCGTTTGCTGTAACCACTTACAAAGTGGCAAGTACAAGCGAGGACTGCGAAGCTGAGGTTGCCAGGCAGCGCACAGTGGGTGCTAGTCTGCAGGACAAAAAGTAAGTAACTCTGAGTTTGCTGAACTTTTTTTAAGATAAATAATACTTTATTTAGGTTTAAAGGTTTTATTGCAAAGAATTTGAATTTTATTTCCTTGTAACTAATAATCGGAGAAGAACACAGCTTTCCAGCCATGACAACCACTGTCCTTGATCTAAGTTTCACTTTGGTGGCCTGGCGCCCGAGTGGGCAAGACGCAGAGCCATAAAGCGCACACACAGCCCTGCGTGTGTGTGGCGTGGTGTGGCGTGTGTGGGCGTCCTGGTTGTTTATGTGTGCGTTCGAGCGGCCCTGCTGCTTGCTTGCGTTCATACGGTCTGGCGATTGTGACATTGTAGCTACAATTACAAGCGGAAGTGACGCACATCAACGCACAAATATGGAGGCGTCTATCTCTGCTTTATGTACGGCTAATGCGCCACTAAAGCTGCGCACAAATTGGGCTTATCGTATGGTTATTCCGATTCTATTTTATGCCCCAACTCTCCCCAACCGACCCGACCCGAAACATTGTGTGAAAATGTTGAGTCAAAGTTTGTGGCATTAATGCGGAACATCCGCTATGAGCTGTGTGCTGTGGGGCCAGCGGATGTGTGGCCCAGTCGTTTGATATCTACATAAGTTGGCTAGTTTGTCTTATAAAGTTATTAACCAAAATTAATGTTTGTTATAAAATTTGCTATGTGGTTCGGAAGTGCTTGTGCATAAAGTAAACGATTCAAGGCAGTCCATATGCGTACAGCTGCTGTCGAAATTATAGTGCTACAAGTGCTAACGGGAACAATATCTACAGTAGTAGTAACAGGAAATAATAATGTTCTACATACTCTATAGGAATAAATATTCCGAAATTAAAGCCAGATAATTATTAAGTAAAATAATTGGTATCTTGTACAAGGCATGCATAAATAATTACTTTTATTCAATTACCAATAACTTAAGCTACTTAACTTTGAGAATATAATTTAGTCAGCAAAAGACCATCTCTAATTTGAAGTTCTATTTATTTGAACGCACCTGTCTCTCCGTTTTGCGGCGTGCAACCTCAAGAAAGGCAATCAGAGTCATGCATAAGTAAACTATCTCCGCATGCCAGGTGATTCATGGCAAGCTTTGTTGGTCATTAAGGCTGCCAGAGATTAGACATTGAGGGGCTTAGCAGGCCAATTAAATATTGATACATACAAGCAAGATTTTAAACGAAAACTGGCAATACTTAAAAGTTTGCGCATAAGTTACGCCATATTTGAGGGCACGTTTCCGGCAACTAGAAAACTTGGCCAATTCCAAATCCCTGACATCAAAGTGTCGTTGCGAACTTGGTTCGTTTATATGCCTCGTTTCGGGTTAAGCCATAAAAGAACAAATCTCGGATGCCGGTCTTTTGTCACATGTTCCTCCTGGACTCAGAGTCAGAGTCGGAATTAAATATTCACATTTACGCATGCATGCCCATTAATTTGCATAACTAATAATGTCGTGCCAACGAAAAATGTACAAAACTTTGTGTGTCCCAAGCCGAGTGGACTCTGGACGCAGGACTCTGCTCCGGTCTGAAAATATGTCAAACTGCAAAACTCGGATGACAAACAATGGACGGGGCCCCGAAACGTGCCTGGCCACGAATCGAGCAGCTGCGGAGATGTCCTCAAATTAATTCAAACTCATAAAATATTGACTATAAACACAGACCTGGCCTGCCAGCTGGCCGAAAGATGATGCCACACGTATTTCGGGGCGGCTCCTTTTCGGTATTTGTCTAGTTGTCAATTTTTAATGTGGCTGCTTGACAAATCAATTTTGCGAGACTACGACAAATGAAACGAACAACGACGGACAAAGGACTTCTTGGGAAACTTTCTATTTGCCAGATCCGGCACACAAAGAGCAGTGTCAACGTCTTTCGGATAATTTGATTCGGATCTCGCCTCGTCCCTAACAAGAGAGGCCTCTCACTATTTTGCCAAATTGATGGAATTTTAAATTTGTTTTGTCAGCCAACGTCCATTGACTGGCAATTAGAATAATTTTCCCAGCTGCTGCTACAGTTTGGCTCCTCAAAGTGGACACTGCCTTTCGGCCATTCTGCCGGTGATTACACTCGAATATTTGACAAAATATTTAATAGTCACACTTGGCCCTGGCTTTCTCAGTCAGTGAGCATTTAGTGGGGCGATGGCCCTTAACTACGACTGTTTGATACCCAAATAGGGTCAATTATAAATATTTTCTCACTTTACTTAGAATTCATAGTTTATTTTATTTAAATAATATTGAACTGATGTTTAAGTGGGTTATATAATGATTTTCCACCCTTCCTTCCCTCCCTTAGTCAAATCCGTTTATCTTTGTCCAATATTTTCTCTCAACACACACACACTCTAGTCGGGGACCACATACGCTTGAACCCTTTGCCAGGGATATTCCGAACACTCTCTAAACACAAATCACCAAATAACCAAACAGGTTTCTGGCCAAAGCCATCCTTGGCCACACACACACACACTATTTCTCCATGCGTATTAAGTGTAATTAACTTGGCCAACAACTCCGGCTGGGCTCCAAGATGGCCCAAAGGCCTGGCCTAAGCCTTTGTTTGTTTATTTCTAGCCTTTGTTGGATAATTTAAATGGATTTTGTGGTTATTTTAAAGATAACAGTTGCACTGCTCCGAGTATCTGCTCCATAATAAGTCTAAGCTGGGCCATCCTTCCGTTGTTTTTCGGATCCAGGCTGGGAGGCGTGGCGGGGCCCTTTGTAATTTATACAAGTTCCGGCTGACCCAGTTTCCAGGGGAAAAGCGCTAAAACGATTTACGGGCCGAGCAGGGAGTGCAGTTTAGGCCATGATACCATAACAATTATTTGCTGTTTGCAATTGAATCTTAATCGCCCTCGAGGTAGGCAAGCCCATTGCAGTTCTGCTTTAAGGCCAAGAAACATGGCTCTTAAATGCGGCTCTTAATTTACAAGTCGGCCACCTTTGGCCCACATTGACAATTCACAAAACTCAACACTTTGCTACTGCGAAAATCAATTTATATGTTAATTCGTAAGCAAAATCCACAACGCCGAGGGAAAGTGTGTGAAAGCTTTGCCAGGACTCGTCTCCTCCTCCACCTCCCTTTGCGTTGCCAAAATATTCACTCACGCAGCAAAAAAAAAATGGAAAACAAACAAAAACGGAAAAGTTCAACAAAGTGTTGTAGGTGCCAAACTGACATTTGCCGAGGCAGGAGCTGTGTGTGTAAGCGATTGCGTTAGTGTCGGAATTGGTGCGTGGGAGGCCCAGGACACCAGTTTTAAGCCATCAGTTGGCAGAACAACATGACAGCCCTGAAAGGCGCCACTTTGAGCCAAAATGCACGCATCCATTATTATGCAGCACACAAAGGGTCGAGAACAAGTTGCAGGATACGCAAATTCTAGTTCTAGCTTTCCTAGATTTGTTTAAAAATCGAAAGTTTATAAACCAAGCAAAAACACTAAATAGAAAACAAGAATGCTTTAGGAAGAATTATTAATGTTTAGTTAATTACAAGCTGCTTTTATGAGTTGCATTTTAAAGAAATTTATTTCCAGTCTGAAAATTAAATTCATTTAATAGCCTTTCAAGAATTATTTAATAATAATAGTGTATTTAAACTTCGCTACTTTCCTTAACTAACTTTCACTTTCTGGTTTGTG
>JABJVT010000078.1:62500-78716 GCA_014170255.2 Drosophila triauraria
GCAATAACAGAGCTAGGAAGTGCCTTTGCTACTCTACCATCAATTGCATCCATGCCAGGAGCCTTAGTGGGAACCAGTCGCTTAATATGATCACGTACCTCATCTTGATCCACAGGCCGCACAGCAACAGGAGAACCAAAGGAGAGCCCAAACCTAGAGATTGTTGTTTGGGTCTCCTGGCTTGTTGCAAAATCAAACGGAGTAAAGCGTCTCTCCAGATCGCCTGAAAATACTTCAGCAATAGCGGAATCGCTGTGAGCCCAAGTACCATCGCTTCGTTTAAGAGAAAACCTGGGAAGTGGCTGCCTTTTAGGTTTCGGGTGCATTTCCATAAAGCAAACCCATGATCCTGGTTAGGATCGATGGCATTGAGATGATTTACGAAAAATTCCGACTTAGCCAAGCGGAGAACTTTCCTAAGTTCTGAGACAGATGCCTTCCACCTAGCTAAATCGATAGTATGCCTTGTCCTCATCCAGGTACGACGGAGTGCATGACCCTTCCTGGCCAAGGCTGCAATTTCTGGCTTTGATGATGTCCAGGATGGCGGAGGAATAGATATACATCTAGCAGGAGGGCAGCTTGATGAATTTTGTCTACTAAGTCCTGAGCAAAAGAATCAATGTCATCCGCCGTTACAAGTGATGGGTTATTTTCAGTCAGTGCAGAAAGTCTGGCACTAAAACTTCTTGTGTCTGATCCCCGAGGCAAAAGCCTGGTTTTAGGAACGACCTGATAGGCAGCAACGCAGAAATATATCAGGAGCGGAACGTGGTCAGAGGAAAGGCCGAGCACTCCGAAATGGCAAGGTGGCTGCACGGAATGCCTCTATACACTGCAAAGTCAATGGCTGTCGGTAGATGATCATTATTCCAAGGAAAGTGCGTAGGTCCCCGGTAGCCAGAATCTGCATGGTTGAGCTAGAGACAACGGACATCAGAGTATTTCCCCGAGGGCAGGAGCGTCTGCATCCCCAGAAGCTGTGGTGCGCATTCCAATCCCTCAATTACAAAGCGACTGCCCATAGAGCCAAACAGGCGAAGATATTGCTCAGCTGACCAAGAGTGACGGTGACCAGGAGGACAGTAAACAGCACCAAACGAAATTCTTCCAAGTGTGGTGACCAAATTTATGGAAATGGCTTGCAGGTGGGGTTCCGATATTGAGGCACTCAGGTTATAGTCCAAGGAGGATTTAATGATGATTGCAGCACCTCCACGATGTCGATCATCGGGGTGGTTGGCACAGTGTACTGCATATCCATGAACACGGAAGAAAGAACGGCTGGTAAAATGTGTTTCAGAGATCAGCAGGATGTCAATGTTGCGTTCCTGGAGGAGAAGCTCAACCTCTAGGGATTTGCCAACTAAGTTGTTGGCGTTCCACATAACTATATTTATCCCGTAATTAGTCATCGCAACGCGTTGACTCCAAGGGACTGGCGTGTTTAGACATCACGCTCTGTAACATTTGTATTGTCGCCGTCATCACCGACATCATTTGATCGAAGCGCAGCAGAAGCTTGTCGATCGCAGCCGCTTGTGATATTGCAGCAGCTTCCTGCTGCTTCTGTAAATCATTAATGAATTTCAGTAGTCTGTCTTGAGCAGGTTGTTCAATTGAGGGAGTCTTCGTGTCAGTTCAATATGGGGCTGGCTTGTTGAATGCACATTTTGGCAGGAGTTAGATTCCATTGATTGTTGGTTTGATGAAATTGGAAGACTAGATGTAAACCAAGCATTCTGAGCCGGCGGCGGAGCAGGTTGAAAATCTGGACGCTTTTGATTTCGTTGGTTCGTTGAGCCAATGGACTTGCGCCTCTGGGAATGCTCCAGGTAGGCGGGACAACTGCGTGAGGACGCACTATGATTGGAGCCACAGTTTATACATTTGAGCTGTTCCTCTTGCACAGCGGGGCACTTTTCCTTCTCGTTTGTGTTATGGTCACCAGCACATCGGGCACACTTCGGTGAAAATGAACAAATTAAAAATAATTTTAAATTATTTAAGCTTATTAAATTGCCATAAAATATTATTGCAGCAACTAAAATATTTTTTTAATATAAAGATAAAGTTTTTCCGTAAAACTTGTAATATTTCTTATCCAGGCAGTTCTAGTTTCCTAAATTACAGAGAAAATACAACTAAAAGAGTATTTGGCTCGTTCGTGCAGAATTTCCTTG
Organism: Drosophila triauraria; assembly: GCA_014170255.2. NCBI lineage: Eukaryota > Metazoa > Arthropoda > Insecta > Diptera > Drosophilidae > Drosophila > Drosophila triauraria. Next base: position 64,684 of record JABJVT010000078.1, read on the forward strand.
ATGCTTTTTCCATTTAGCCCGATTCGCTGCCTTCTATTGTTGTGTTTAGTAAGAAGAAAAATTCAAGGAAAGCCAGAGAAAACTCAACCATTTGCCAGGACAAGCCTCAGATATTACCCCGTCACGCATCCGCCCCGTGGGCCGACGTCAAAGAGTGTGGCTCAGTTTTCGGGGCAAGGCCGAACGCGTGGAACATGATTTGTATTTTACTTACATACCGTTGTGTAAATCACATGCACAGCCCACAACCCACGCCACAGACACTTTGGGAGCCAGAGCCAGAGCCAGAGCCAGAGCCAGAAACTTGGGCATTTACAGAACAACAAACTCGAAACGGCAAACGGCAAACGGCAGGCAAAACAAATTCGAATCTCTCCCAGAGAACTCACTTCGATATCTGCCCTCGACTCACTGCAGTAATAATAATAAAGGGAATTGTTATTGTTTTCTATTAATTTACTTTTGTTGTTTGCTGTTATTGCTGCTTCCTACAGTTCTTTAGTTACCACTGCCACGTGTGTTCGAGCTTTGTGTTCGAGCTGTGTGTGTGTCCTCCTAAGTTGTAACATTTTTGTGCTGTTGTCTGCATTTGATTTGATTTGTTCGGTCTTGATTTTATCTGTTGAAAAATTGCCCAACCACGAGATCTGTGTCCGGGCCCTGTGCCTGGGAAATTGTCTGTCAGGTCGGCACTAAAGTGAGTAAATTGATATAAATAGATTTGAATTCGGATGCGGATGCGGAGAGCTGTGTGTAAGTTTAAAGCAAGTGGCAGGAGACTTAATTTGTAGTCGGAGTTAAACTCACCTCTGGAAGTAGAGAAGCTAGGGCCACTTAACATCCCAATCGAGTGAAAATGTATATTTGTTATTTGCGCAACAGAGTTCAGGAACCAAATATAAATGTGAATAAGTCCTGTGTAAATTTGATTACAATCCGTACAATGTAATAAATTTGTAAAAGTTCAATAAATATAATTAAATGTATCAGAAACAGTCTTAGCACTTAGTTAGAATTCCAAGTCAAAGAGTAAGCTGTAATTTTGCCAAAAATCTTATAAATTTAATAGCCTAAAGGGGCCGAGAAATGCCTTTGCCCAAGTGCAGTTGCAGATGGGAAAAGCACTTAGCCCAGAACCTATTTGCAATAATAAGAAAAGCAAAATACTTCTGAGCAAGCCGGCCCGGCAATGGGAAAATATTTCTCATGAAATGCCGCGCTTACATAAATATTTAAACTAAAGCAGCGGCATGAAAAGCATTTCTCTATCTGCACTTAGGACTCGGCTAGAAATGTGAAATAAAGCCTGAGCCAGCTGGCGGCGTTGTATTTGCCCAGCGAGGAGAACGGGAAGGATTCGGCGGAGAGCAGCAGCATCTTCGAACAAATCCTTGCCCCGCATCCTTGCCATCGATCCTGGGCGGCACGCTGACTAAGTGAGTGAGCGATGAATAAGTCGCTGGCTGAGTGTGTGTTTGCGTGAATGTGAATGTGAATGAGAAGGCGAATGCGAGTGCAGGGATGTAGGCCAAGCCAGCTGTCCTGGGCCGGAAAATCGGAAAACGCTTTTCAATAGAAAACTCAAACTGGCAACATGTTACAGATTGCTTACTAAGACTCCAGCTTTGGCACACTCTCAACGACAAAAAGAAAAAACACTGCACTGCTGAAAGGTTGAAATGAGGCTGAAAGTTTGGTTCTAGAAAAGTGATAGGATACAAAAATATAGGAGAGCTTGGAATAAATACTTTGTCAATTTATAGTCACTCATTTTAGATTAATTTAGCTAATCTTACAGTAAATTCATTGAAGAATTGAATTTTAAAGTTACTTTTAGGGTGTTTTGATTAATTTTGTAATGACCCTTCCCCTGCCACTCATTCACCGGAATGGTTTTGGAAATTGTTTAGAATGCCAATGACTTTCTGCTTTGCCGAATTTCCATTGAAAGCATCTGTAGGGCTGTCAGTCGATTGGCATTTGTTGTTCACCCAGCTTGCCTCAATTTGCTGCACGCACTTTTGACGCCTTTCGGTTGCAAGTTGCTTTTGTTATCCCGGCGCAGGGGACAGGCTGCGGAAAGGACGAAGCACAGAACAGAACTGATATAAGCCAAGTGTCTATCTCGCATCTTGTTGCTGTCATTTCAGGCTAATGTCTTCGCTCCATTTTCCCTTTTCGTGTTCAATGTCTATCGTCATTCCCATTTTGTTTTCCTCTCGGCCTCAGCCTCGGCATTCTCCTTGTCGTAGTCCTTTTTCCTGTTTTTGTAGTTCTGTTTCCCAACCAGACACTGCGCTGAGCTGTTGTTCAGCTTTTCTTTTTGCTGACACAGTTGGTAGTTTTTGCCGTTCGTCCTTGATACACATCATTCAAGCCTGCTTAACGTGTCCCATCATATTAACTTGGCCAAGACGAATGTTTTCCGCCAATGCTGAAATGCTGAAATTTATGCTGAAAGAAAGAGAGACTGTCAGCCCCGGGGTGGATTGGAAGAAGACGTTTCTTTGAATTAATTATTTTATTAAAACGAACTTTCTTGTTTTCCACTTGCAGATCCTCAAACTGCGCGGAAAGCTCTTGAAAGGTATGTAAATGAATTGGCGTCAAGCTGAAGATTTTTCCCAGAAGTAAAACAATTTCTGAACTCGAGCTAATATTGGGTGGAGTATGTTAGCCTGGAAAGCTAACAAGATGTTTTGATACGTTCAAGGAATTCATCCAGACTGAAGCCAGATGAATTCTTAAAGTTTTAAGACACAGATATTTATGAGTATAAAATGAATAATATTGGGGCTTACTTGCAACGTACTTAACTGTACAAACTTAATTGCCGCGGCCATGTACCATGTGTGCTCCGCCAAGAGTGTGGCAGATTTTCAGCTTAGCAAAGTGAGCAGCAAATTTTCCGAATTGGCCAAGCCTCGCAGCAGGCACGAACACCTGATTCCGGGGAAAGAGCCGGAGCTCCACGGGTGGCTTGGGCACCCGGCCAAGTTAAGCAGCTTATGGCCCCGAACTGATCAATAATAAACGAATTTAGTTTCGAGCTCCGTCCCCTTAGAGGAGCCTGGGATTTCGTGTGCCGGGTTGCCGGGTTGCCGGCGGCCATTTCCACTCGGTAATTTATAATCCACAAGGCAAACTGCAATTAAACCGACTTAATTGTTTATTAATGCGCACTTCCCAGCCAGGGCGTGAAAAATAAATTAATTAGTTGCTATTTTAAATATGGCGCAGACAATTTAAAATGCCACGCCAGTAAAAATAAAACTCCCGCTGTTCCCGAAGGGAAACTCCTTTGATTTATGCTGCCTGCACTTGTTCGGGGTCCGCAGTCTGGGCGTGGAGGTGGAAATGCAAATGGAATGGAACTGGGGACTATGCAGCAGCCACTTTAATTGCTCGCTGGATTTTCACACTAAGTCCATGTTTCCTGCAAACAGCACAGAAATAGCCCCTTGAGTTGGCGAACATCACGAACGCGAGCCCCAAGAAATGTGGGGACGGGGGCCGAGTTCGAGGCATGTCGTGCGATGATTAATGAGACAATTTTATGACATCGCACAGTGGGCGAGCGCATGTAATAGTCCGCCAACATAAATATCCCAAATGTGGAGGCATTAAGTGGAAATGGGCAGATATTAAATTGATTACTTTTGCGACAGCAGCGGCAGTAGACTAATGGTGGAATTTTTCGTCGAAATAGAGCTGCTCTTCAATCTTTAAATTGGGGAGTTAAAATGTTTTCTAGATTGTAAAAGAACATATAAGAGCTATAGTTAAATAAGTAATTTGTAGACATTTTACAGTGAATATATTCTTTAAAGTGGAGAAGCTGTTTAAAAACTATTTCCAAGCATTGTATTTTATTTTTACTACCTTGAACGAGAAGAACATTCAAGGTTATTAATATTTTGACAAGAGCTTTCATTTATATTATTTTCTAATTTAAAATGGAATTTGTAAAGTTAAAAATTCTGCTCTTCAATCTTTACAGATGTTTTCTAGATTTTGTTGTGTAAGAATATATATGAAATAGAGTTGAATAAGTAATTTATGGAAATAGTTACAGTGAAAATATTGTTTACAGGGGAGAAGTTGTCTTCGAACTATTTCCAAGAAATAAGTTTAATTTTTACTACCTTGAACAAATATTTGTAATAAGGCTTGCATTTATACTATTTCTAATTTAAAATCAAATATTTAAAAGTTGGAAATTCTACTAAAATTTCCCTTTTATAGAAAACAAGTCAACACATGCTGCCAAGTGCACTTGCGATATTAAAGTGAACTGTCTAGTCAGCAATGCAATCAATTCGACTGTCACTCGAAAGCCAATCCCCAACCACTGTGCATCTCCGGGAGATTGTGAGGGGCACGATGACTTGTCACTGGCACATGAATAACATGAATTGCGTTATGAAAAATGTACGACAGAAGTTCGGGTTGGGCCACAGGGACATTCCGGGGATTTCGGGTATTTCGGGGTCTGCTGCCATCATTACAGAGCTGAGCGATAAGCGACGTTGCATGCGGCGACACAACTGACGATTGCAATATGATGGATATATGTAAGCGGGAATGGAATAGTCCTCGATGTGCCACGTGGGTGCAGTGCTGTTGACTTTGAGGGATTTATATGGAGAGCGCTGACAGCTGGCAAAATTAGCTGCCAGTCGCCGGCAAACTTCTCCGATTGCGGATGCCAAAATGTGGAAACTCCTCCTGGCACAATTAGCACAAGTCCAAAGTTTGCGACTCCGACAGCGAGTGCTTACCATTATTATGGCGCTGGTTGTTGGTTGTTCGTTGTTCGTTGTTGGCCAATGCAGTCTGCATGCATAATGCGGCGAGTAACTCAACATTTTGAGTACGAAATCCCAAAATGTCAGTGGCCGGCAGCAGGCAGTGGAAGGCTGTCATGGGACAGGACATCAGACAGGAGCAGCTGCTGCCTGCCAGCTTGCCAGCATGCCAGCATGCCAGTTTGCCAGTTTTGAGCTTCCAGCCTGTGGCAACAATGCAACAGAGCACTCAGCAAAACTGCAGCAGCTCTCAACGCTCTCATTATTCAAATGTGTTTTCGATTTGCCCAAAAGTTCTTCTCCACACACAGCCATGCCCCAGCCAGGACCACTCGGAATTAAATTCAGGCTTGGGCTGCACATACTAGAAGTCGTAAACTCCGTTTTGAGAAAAGCTTCCGGCTTCAGCATCCGAAGCAAAATGCATGGCCTCTGTCTGTGTATAATTATTTAAACTAAGTTTTTAAAAGCATGCAATATTTCAGGAAAAAGTGAAATAATTCAATTAAAACGGATCCAATCGGTATGTACGTGTCGTTTCCTCCATTCGATTTGTTCCAAAACTTTAGTTTTGAGTTTAACATGAACTGGCAGAGCTCAATCTGGTTGCTGGTCGCTGTGATCGTATTAACCGTTTTCGGTCAAAAAGGAAAAAGTGGAGTGGGAGCATGAAGAATTTAGGGAATTTTGCAAGCCTTGGCCACGCCACGCTATTAAAAGTGTTGCCAATGATCGGGAGGCAATATACATATACCGGGATTCAAGTACAACTAGCAACGATCCGAGGAACAATGAGAGAGCCGCCACAGTTGAAGTGAACTGATTCAGCCGAGGTCAGAAAGGGAAATATAAAAATACTAATAAATATATGAATATTGTTTTCTAGAAAGAGAATAGCTGAAATATATATTCCATCTAGTTTGAGTTGCAAGTAATGTTTCCGGTTACCCATTTTTTTAGCCATACTCCACAAGTAGAATGGTTCTGCTACGGCGGAATAATCCCAGCTTTTTGCCAGCTGCATACCACCAACTTGTGGGTTATCTTCTCACCTGTCTTGCATTCTCTCCCCTAAGCTCCCTCGCCCACCTGTCACCCTCCAGTTACCTGTTCTATTGCCGTAACAAATCCATTTTACCTGTCAGCTTTAACGCGTAAGCAAATGGCAAAGCGGCAGCAGCTAAGGAAGAGCGCCAAGAGCGCAAAAGCGCAAAACCCCGAAGTGGAGAGCTATCTACACGTGAATGGGGGGTGGGGGATTGTGCCGGTGAACGCGTGTGTGTGTGTGCCAGGTGAGCGGCAGGTGAGGGAGGGCTGCTCTGATATATTGCCAAGGCGCAATTAGAGCGCAGACCGCAGAATGAAACGAAACGCTGGCAACGCCGTGTAAACAAGCCACAATTGCGCTGGCAACCAAGACGAAAATCGAAATAATTGCGAAGAGCTAGAAGGTATGATGAATACCTAACTTTGTGTAAAATAAATTAATAAGAAACTCGAGTTAAAATGCCCTGGATTATTGCAGTCCCTGATTTTATAAAAATAACGAAATTAATCGATTTAATTTGATCACTTTTATTTATATATCCTATAGTTTTATACCTCCTATATTTTACGAGTTTTTCATAGAAATAAATATTACTAGACATTTATTCAACTTTTAATCTTTACATTAAACCTTTATATATATTATTTAAGTAATTTTGATGGTTTCTTAAATAATTATAAAGAAATGTGATATGTGTAATGTAAGTTCATTTTCAAGACCAATGAGTCCAGAAATTATTAAAAAACTAAAGTTTTCGAACATTGGTTTTGAAAATGAACTTACATTACACATATCACATTTCTTTATAATTATTAAAATTTTAAAATATTTAAATAATTATAAATTGATCCAGTTTAAATTTTAAAGAAAACATTATTAAATTAAGAACAATTCCAATTTATTGTATAAATCACCCTCCTTGTTATATTCCCTCTGAAATTCGTCTTGGTCCTTGCTACTGTAGAATAAAACGGAAATAAATTTTTGCGCAAACAAAATCAAGCGCTACTACACACACACTCCCCTAGACAATCAGACATTTGTGCTCCCGTGTGTGTGTACTGTGCACACACAATTGCGAATTACGAAAACGAATTTGTGAGTACGACACAAATGGAATAGCATTAAATCAATTCAAACGAAACGAAATGAAATGAAACATTGCTGCGCAGTTGGCTCCCGAGTTTCGCGAAGAGTTCCCCTGCCGTTCAGTTCCGAGTGCCGTGCAAATCTCGGATGACAGGCGAGCATATTGTCGGCTAATTAATCGCATGTGCATTCCTATCGCCTTACACACACAGTGCGTACAGTCCGTATGACACAAGCGCTAATTAGTCTCCGGACAGTGACAATGCGCCGGAGGCAGATCAAACGACCGACTTTCGGCATCGAGGCGTTTTAGGGCCTGTCCACAGAGGCCCACAGGTCCTTAGTTACTTTGAATCCCACTTTTTTCCCTTGACGGCGCTCTCTTTTTCTGCTTTTTTGGCATATTTTCCCCTCTGCATTCGAGACGGGGCGAAATTAAACGAAAACACAGCATTCGCGAAGATCAAAGCAGATGCGACAAGTCTTTGGGGATCCGAAAATGTTCCAGGCTGTCCGGAACTCGAAATTTAAATTAGTTGCATCGTTTAGCAGGGGAACATCGGACTGAAAACTAAATGTAAATAATAACAGGAACTTAAGCAGATAAAAATTTAAGTTTACTTAAAGATTTCAGGCATAACATGCTTTAAAAGCTAAAAAGGTTTTGAAACTAATAAAAGATTTGTTTAACAACTTCTCAACGCATAAAGCATTGAAAATCTCTATGAACTTACTGGCAGCTCAATAGCAATATATTTTCACCATTTCTGCCCCTTAGCTAGAACCTTTTAACCAAGTCTTTGAAATAAAATAAAAATGCAATGAAAGCGTACCTTTGTAATTCCATTGATTATTTTGTGCTCGATTCATGGCGACACTTGACCACACAGCGAAGTGAACGATAATGGGAGCAAAGAATTCAATGAATCAAATTTAATTCCCCAAGAAAATCGGTGGAAGGCGAACAATTGCTGGGAATAATGAGGCGAAATCGCATTAGATGCGGCAGCATCTGCGAAAGTCTCTAATTGTCAATGGCTAAATAATTGAGAGCCAGGAGCCAAGCAGGCGAACGGAGAAGGCAAGGCGAACAAAACGTAATAGCATTAAGGGAAAATCCAAATGAAAATCACTTTAAATGCTAAACAGATGGTCGCTGGCGGAGGCGAAATAAAAACATATAAAGCGCCTGCGGGCCTTTAAGCATCCATTAAAATTTAATAACTTTGGCCCGGGCCAAATGCAATTTTGTGAAATTTTCTAGCAAAATTAATTAGTCAAACAATCCATCAGGGCCGGACCTTAACGTGGCCAAGCCGGCAAATTATGCCAGTCTGAAAAAGGTACGAAATCCCGTAGCGAAGGCAGCGACGTGAACGTGACCATAGCACATCCTCGCCTCGGACGGGGATTTTTCATTCAAACGTTCACGTGCGCCGCCCAAGCTCTGGCAAAATATTGACCCGGCCAACAGACTTGGGTTAGAAAAGGGACACGGCCAGTGGAAGTGGAAGACAGACGTCCAAAGCCCCGACACTTCAAAGGACGCACCAAAATGTAATTTTAATCAAAATTGTTCAGCCTCAGGAAATCCCAATACATTGCGAACGAACAACAACGCCAGGGAATTCAGCCTGCTAATCCTTCTTAAAGGCAGGCGAAGAGCTTAGGTGAAGGATATTGCGACGCATTTAATTTCCATATATTTATGCCACAATCAAGCACAAACAGAATCCCTAACGAAATTTCAGCATTTTAAATATATTTTCCATCATTTTTGTGTGTGCGGCCCTGAGTAAGGGTTGTTGAACATATATGGGATTTTAGGACATTAAATCGATACTTTCAACGTTTTAATTACATTATTTATGAATAAATATGTATATTATTAGACAGTTTAAATAGTTAAAATGCAAATTACCATCTCTTTTGAGCAATCAGACTGCTTATCATTCTTAAACTCAAAGCAATTTCATACGCATTAAATTTCCATATACTTATGTCTCAAACTGAATCTTTAACTACACTCAAAGTCACTTTTAATGGCATGATGAAGTATTTCGAGGTCTTTCAAGCCAGCATGGCCAACAATTTTCCTGTTTAATCGACTTTTGTGCTGCACAATCACTACCCAAAACAATGTCAATGCAGAGCCAGAGCCAGAGGACCAGACAGTGCGGAGGGGCTGTTTGCCGAGCCACAGACAGGACAATTAATTTTTAATGCAAGTCGCTCGGCGCTCGGCAGATCAGCAGCAGAGCAGAGCCGGACACAAACAAAACGGCATCGTTGTGAGCAAGTGGCACTGCTAATTGCACTCATTCACACGGCAAGCGACAACAAAGGCGGTCTGAAGAGCAACGGGAAAATGGCAGCAACAACTGGAATGGCTACGAAAATTGCAGCAACTTCAATGGCAAGTCGAGCAACAAGAGAGCCGTCGTCTCCTTGACGCACGGAAACGGAAGCGTTAGTTGCAAGGATATGTTGCAGTGCTGCACAATAGTGACAGAGACCGTGGGATTAACTTTCTAGCTCTTGTTCTGTCTGGGGAATTTTAAACTAGAATTTCTTGAATATTTAAATTAAGTACAGAAAATATATTCTATATATATAAAGTTTCAAAATGTATTAAATTCATGTTACCTAAGCCTTTAAGAAATCCCTTTCACATCAGCACAATTGGGTTCTCTGACCCACAGTTCCTTAACCCCACAGCCTATAGCAATTTAGGTCCTAATGACAAAACTTTTGCCCCACTGTGCCTGCCGCCGCGTCCGTGTGCACTGCAATTACGTGCCATTGAGGCGGCCCCATTGTTGGTGCAGCGCAGATAGCAAATAGTCGCATCCAGGGTCCGGCGCTTACATCCGCCGCCTCCGCACACACTCCAGTGTCATTGCCTATTTCCGGCGTAATTGTTATGCCAATTTTAAGGCCAGCCAGTGTGTGAAATTAAATGAGAATCAAATAAAGTCGGCGACGTACCGAAAAGAGCGCATAAATGCGGTTAAATTTGCAGCGTTAAATGTTAACAGTCGATTTTCCAATGCACACAGCAGACCCATAAAATATCAGCGCGTATTTGCGTGCTCCTTCTTATCTTGGGTCCTCCTCAAAAACCTAGCCCAAGCCCTATTAACCCCTCAGCCACGTGACGCCACTGACATTCCTCGTCATCATCATTCCGGCTTAGACTTTGGGGAGTGCAAATTGACAATTTCTGTGAAATTGCACAAATACGAGGCTGTGCCCAATTTTTATGGCAAATTACCCAGCCGCATGTGGATAGCTGGGGGCGCCAGGGGCGTGGCTTCGCCGGGATCTCGCATGCGGCAGGAAAATGTCATAAAAGCGTTTGGCAGACGCTCGGCTACGGCAGGGCTTTTATGATTGGTTTTAGACGGTTTCCCTCCCAAAAGCGGAGAAAAATAAAAGGAAAAATAAATAAAATATAAACTGCGTTATGTTTATGCGCAAAAAAAGGAATGAGGCGAGCAAAGCTATCAGGACATCATCAGCCAGCGTATAATTAAACATTACGCAACGGCAATAAAATACGAGACAAAAAGGAAAGGACTTTGCTGCATTTGAATGATCCCGAAAATTGGGATAAAATATACGGCTTACGTATTAACGATTATGGAACAGCCTTTGTTCTGTGCGAATAAAAATCCACACATTATAAGCTGAATAATTTGAAAGTGTATATATTTTGCAAACAATTTTGAACCGAAACATAATGGAGTTTTAGCCGCAACTGAAACTTCCTTGACAATGTCTTTGGAGGGAAAACAAATAATATGAAAAACAATTTATGCTCAATGCTATGCAAAAATATTTCCTTTGACAGCTGTTGTTTTAGGCAAAACTTTTGCTTATATTAAAAAGCAATTAATCTGCATATAAGAGTACATGGAAAGTTAATAAAAGCACAGAGGGAAGTCGTCGAACCGAACCGAACTTTCTCTCGTTCTCTGCTTAGTTATGTTTTGACAATTTTGGGTAAAAATCCGTTCGGATATTTGTTTTCGATGGCCAAAATGTTCCGCAATATTTGCGAAACTTTAAAAGCAATTAAAAGTTTGTGCAGTGCTATGATTTCCCCGCCTCGGCCGCTTTCCCGCCTGGTTACCTTACGGCCAAAATGAACTTTCCGGCAGCAGCTGCTGTTGGCCAAGAAAGCGGCAACATTAGGTACATACACACACAGAATATATATAGTACTCATTGTATAAACATAATGATAAAACATATGCCGCTGAGTGCCTGGAAGTATGCTTAATTCTGTGCAACTTTAGTGCCTTTAAGTTGCAAGAAAAGGAAATCCCCTTAAGTGTGCGCTGGACCCTGGGTAACTCGGAAACTGGTGAAACTTTTCTACAACCACTCACCCCACCCACAGCGTCTTGCTCACCTCGGTGGCTTCCGTTCGTCCCTCTAAGTGCACATGCCACAAACAACTTAAGCTTCGCTAGCAAATGTACATCGAAATGTGGAACTCACTGTCGGCAGGACGAAAAGTGCTCAAAGGAATGCCGGCAGCGCCAGAAGGCGTTTATTTGCGTTTATAATGTGAGCTATTAAAATTTTAGAGGCTGTTAGTGATGGGTGTGTAGACGCACTTGAATGAAAAAATGTTTCTGCAGCAGCATAAAACGAAAATTAGTTGATTTTTTATGCTCTCCGTGGAGGGCGCGAGGCTCTTAAAGCTTTTAGGCAGCAGCTGCTGCAAAAATCTTTTAAGTGAAAATCCGCACAACGCTTGTTTGGATTACATTCATATTCATATATTTGTACTTGTGTTTGCCGCTTGTGTTTGTGTTGGCAGCGTAAAGTGGAAATTAACATAAAACAGGCTACGCCCGCTACGTATACGTAATATCGAGCCGCACTCCTGATGCCCCGAAGAAAGCGAGGGACTTAATTGTACACAAATAATAAAGCAAACATTTTCAAGATCCTCTACGGGTCTCTACGAAGTATATTTATTTAAGTTATGCAACCAACTTACTGACTCAGCCCATGGACCCGCCATCGTTGCATTTTAACCCGCAGAGCTTAACGAACCCCAAAGTCCCAGCACTTTATTTACTTTATATAAATATTTTTTCCGTAAGCTATGGCATTTTGCACCTCTCGGATTCAGCTGCAGCTTATTTTTGATGCATATTTTATTTTGCCATTGCATGCGTAATTTTATTTGCTGCCACGCCCTGTGCCGCGCCCATCTCTCCACGGTGCTGTTGCTGCGGCTAGTTGCGGGCTCGTAATTCGCCGAGCAGGTATAAGTTTTATGACCATTGCCGCGATTTTGTTGCCCCTGCTGTCAGTGCTGCTAGTAAGGATTTTTTCTGGCTCAGAAAATTGAAGATAGTAACTTTAAATTGTAAAGTTGTTATGTAAAATTACTTATAGCTTGGCAACATTGATAAGATATTTTATTTTTATTCAAGCTTGTAAATATGTGAATATTTAGTGCGGTATTATTTTAATTGTTGTCTATTAATTTAAAAAAGTGTATTAGTTGCAGTATTATATTTGTTATCGTTTTATTTTTTATTCATATAAAATCTCAGCTTGCCTCCAGCACTGACAACACTGCCTGTTCCTGATGCCACTGCTCCTTGCCTGGAAGGTTGTAAAATATGTATGCATTCTACAACAAAATGCTATTTGTTGTCGCCACTGTGGCTGCACCTGGGCGAACGGTTGTCGTCGTCCTGCTGATGCCAGGATATGCACGGCAATGTGCCAAATTAAGTGCTCTGCCTGCCAAAAGGAGCAGCGAAAAAGCATGAGAAATAACGAACGAAAGACCGCGTCCGGACGTCGCTTAAGTTGTGATGTAAATTTTAATTTCTCCCTGTTATGACATGTTCCCGGGGCCCCTTTGAAGTCCTTCCAGGACTGCCTGCCTGCACGTCCGCAAATTAAAGCGGCCTAGCAGGGAGAGAGCCTTTTGATTATGTGTGTTTGAAATTCAGTAATGCAATTTGTTGGCCTTCCCAGCCGCCTCGAGTTGTTAAGTGTGGTCGGTCTCGCGTTGCCAGCGGCAACTGGCGAACGCCTGCCAAATTGGCATTTTAACGCAGCTGTTGATAAGTTTTAATTAGCTTAGGCTTATTAGGCGGCACTTTAGTCGGGCCACGGCCATAAAACTGTGCGGTTGCACGAAGATTCTCAGCTCAAGCGCTTAAATTGGTATTAGAGAATAGAGTTTGGCCCTAAGCTGAGAGGGCAATTTATTAAGTTGCCACTAGCGCAGAGTAAGAAATGAATTCGTATAATTTTCATTGTATCCCTTTCCTTTGGAGATCGATCGAAGAAATGTATACAACAATTTACTTAAATAACATAAATAACTCCACTGCAGATAGTGAACACTGTTATTGACAAAATAAACGTCAAGGCAGTCATAAATCTCAAGCAAAAATAAATTCATTTACTTTTCTCTGCAACTTATGCATTTAATTATCACGCATACGTCATGTTGTCCAAATAACCTTGTAAGCTGCAGTGAAGTCCTTCTTTCGCACACAAATTATCCAACACGATTGCCGGTATCATCGGAGCCATCAATATTTCAAAGGACTTCGCAGCAACCCGATAGCGCAATCAATTTCTTATGAAATTTTCATCTGCTCGTGAGTGAAAGGTCAATTTGGTGTAAATGCCTATTGATTTTTGCAACGAGCCCATGGAATGAAATTGAAATTATTTGCAGTGACAGGAGTTTAGGGGACGTGTCAGAGCTACATGAGACGACATGTGAAAGAAATAAATATTTATCTAGCCCATAATTCCGGCAGTAGCCGGGCGGAGTTGAACAAATCTCTCGCATTGCCCAAGGCCGCTACGCTCATGTCATCTTATTAAATCACACAAAATAGAAAAAGTTCCGGACCAAGTTGAGTGTTACGAATTCAGCAGAGGTTGAACTGCCTCTTGGTCTCGACTGTCAAATCATTTTGTGATAAGGATATAACAAATGGGCACCCGCACAAGTGCAAGCCAGGATTTTCTATCTCGTGTCTGTGTCTGCTTCATAACTGACACAAATGAAAAAAATGTCAAAGAGATGTTTG
>JABJVT010000078.1:79216-98000 GCA_014170255.2 Drosophila triauraria
GGTTGGCCATGCACGCCTGCATACATGAAGCACGAATCCATACACACGTGGGCATTGGTAATGCCCATGCATGCAATCGACTTGTCGCGTATGAAAATATGCAAAATGCTGCCGACAGTGACCGTGACCTTCATTTCGCTGAGTTCTTCTTGCGGGATCATCCGTAACCGGTGCAGAAGGCCTGATCTGCAAATTCGAAAAAGGGAGGGACCAGGAATATAAAGCAGAAACACGTGTCACTGCGTAAGCCAGATGAAAATGCAATTATTCGCCGTGGAGTACAGTTAGATCTTTATATATATGTAAGATTTATTAAGTAATATAAAAGTTTGTATTAAATTATAATGCCGAACAGATAAATGATATAGGATTAGGTTGGTACAGATTTAATTTCGCGACAACTTTAAACGACTTTCAACTTTAATGTGTTCTCCTTCTGCGACTTTTCTCTGCTTTACGACTTTTCTTATACCACGACTACTTCTCCGTTTCGTACATTCTCGACTTCTTGCTCTTCGGTGCTGCTTTCATCCTTCTTGAATATGGCCAATTTGCCATGGGTGGAAAAACTGGATAGTGTTCGGTGAGTGTCAGGGATAGGTGTGTCAGCTGGTTAGGTGATCGTAGTGATGCCACCTTATACTCGGCCATCCTGATCATCATCGACCCAGATGATCCTCCAGTATCGTCGTCTTCATCGTTATTGCAGCCAAAGTAACGCCACAATTTCATTGAATCAGCCGAGGTTGACGTCTGATTCGGGCCCAGAACTCAGCAGATTTCTGGACATCATATCTGCCGTTTCCTTTATTTTTGACGACTTCGTAGGGTCAATAAATTTGTTGGACAACTTTTTCCCATTTACAAATTGTGTAACCCGGATAGCCACTAAGTCTCCTAGTTGATAGCCGTAGTGTTCTTTTCGTTTTTATCGAAATTGCGCTTGTATGTTTGTTGTGCTTTTTCGATCTGGACTCTGGCCTCTGCTCTTATTCGGTTGCGCTCGTCCTGAACGCCTGACATTAGCTCCTCCTGAAGAATGTTGACAAGTTCCATATCTGACTCGTTTCGCATCTGCTCGAACAAAATTTCAAACGGAGTAAATTTCGTTGATGAGTGCACATGAGCATTGATTGCTCGCTGCACCTGAAGTATATTAATATATTTTACGATTGATGGCTACTGAACAATTTAGACAAAACAGATATTATGACCTATTAACTCTTTCTATTTGCCCGTTGCCTCTCGGGATCCCTGTAGTATTTTCTATGTGCTCAATCTTGCCAGCAGAACAGAACTCCTTGAATGGCTTAGATGTGAAAGCTGCTCCCTTATCACTGATAATACGGTGTGGGTTTCCAAAATAGTTACCATGAACTTAGATGTATATAACTTCTTGAGCGTCCGTCGATTTAGTGGGATAAATCCAGGTATACTTTGAAAATGCATCTATAACAGCGAATATACTTGTACTTCTTGGCAGTTATATCCAAAGATCTAAATGATCAACATGGAGGGTTGTAAGCGGCTTGTCTCCCTTATCTATGCAATGTAAGTAATCTTCCTGCTTTCCATTTCTGTTGTGAGTTATACACTCAATGCAGTTAGCGATAAATTCTGCCACTTTTCTGTCCAATGAGGTATAAAATGCTCCTGACGAATTACATGCATGGTTTTTCAGCTCCCATATGACCAAAATTATGAGCGTTTCGTATAATTTCCTTCTCCATACACTTTGGAATCGCTAGCAACTCTATCCGCCAACTTGCTTGTAGATTAAGTTATTTTTCATCGTAAAGTGTGCATAGGGTTTCTGCTTAAGAATCTCTGCTACTGCGGCTAGGTGTTCATCTTTTTCTGGGCTCTTAAATTTGGGACTGAACTTCTGATGCTACTACCATAACTGAAACGACTCAAACTATCCACATGCTTCATTCTAGTGCCAGCTCGATGTTCAATGGTAAATAAAATCTTGTAGATACATTAGCCACTGTACTACTTCGCGAGGACGTCTTTTTTGTTGTAGTCATCTTAAAGGCTGCGCAGTCCGTAACAAGATCAAAGTCGATGCCAGGTAATGTCTCATCTTTTGGTAGCTAAATATGCGGCTTTGACTTCTAAAAAATAACTGTGCAATTTTCTTCCTGAGGAGTTGTCTTTTTGCTCCAGTACAAAACAGGGTGCCACTTGTTTTCATGCTGCTGGAGAGTGTGCCTCAAAACCGTCTTTTGGCGTCCACGTGCAACTGAGTCTTTGCGTTCTGTTTGAAGATTTTAACACTGGTTCGTTTGTTAAAAGCCTTTTAGTTTTCTACTGCTTGGATTTCGAAACTACCTATTTTGAACTCTGCATCCTTTTTCAGCAATTGTGTCAGCGGTCTGGCAAATGAGCGTAATCCGGTATAAATTTTCTCTGAAATAGCCAGTCAGACCAGAAACGCCTGTACTCCCTTATGTTTTTGAATGTGAAAATTCCTGACTGCTTTTACCTTTTCTTGTCCTGGCCAAACTTTTCCGTTTTTCGATTTCGTGTCCTAGAAAGTTAATTTTCCCTTTTAGAAATTGGCATTTTGACCATTTAATTTGTAAACAAAACTTCTCGGCTTGCTTTAAAACAATCTGCATGTGGTCAAGGCATTGCTCAATGAATCATAAACAAACTATGTCATCTACGTATATCTCCATTATACCAGCATTAATCAACGGTTGAAGATAAAAGTTTACGTATCGAACGAAGCTGCTGGTGAGTTACAGAATCCGAAAGGCTTTGTTGAATTCATATAGGCCTTCTTTGAAGTTAAAGCAGTATATTTTTCGGCTTTGTTCTTCAACAGATACATGAAAAATCCGTTCTTTAAATCCATTACTGCAAAAATTTGGCTCCTTGCATCTTTTCTCTTCGTCAACAATTGGAACGGGAAATCTATCTTTTAAGACAAGGTATTTAACTTCTATATAATCTATACAAAGCCTGTAAGTTCCTTCCTTCTTTTGGCCAGTACTACTTTGCTTGCCACGTTGGAGCACGATTCTCGAATAATTCCACTTTCGAGCCATTCATCACTTGCTTCCTAACAAATTCTCGCTCAGGGATCGACATGCGACTTGGACTTTCACGAATGTTGTCCTTCGGAATAATACTCAGCTTGATTGGGCATTCTTCAGGCTTACCCATCGGCTTGTAATTGTTTATCATGTCCTTTACAGCAGCAGCATATTTGGGGCAAACTCCCACTCCCACATCGATTTCATCGGTCGAGCTTACCATTGTATACATTGGACTCAGAACGTTCTTCTTCTTTCTTCTTAACCTGTGCCTCCCAAATGTGTATCCACCGCCAGATAGGGTTATTGTAAATTTCTCCAGAAAATCGTACCCAACTAAAACATCAACTTTTAGATTGGAGTCGGGACAACTAAGAACGTGTGCATAGTTGTTAGTCCATCTACTTCAACCGCTTCCGAAAATTCACCCAACACAGAGGTTGCGACGTTACCCAAACCAAATAGCTTCAAAAGCACTTTTACAACTCGCGATCACCGAAGGTCTTTCTGAATTTGTCTTTGCGCATTAACGAAACATCTGCTCCAGTGTCAATTAGGCTGCTTTTTGCATTACCGATTTGCATCTCCTTAACGCGATTTTCTTTGAACACTACATTTATATTCGACTTTTGGCCTGTGCAATATTTGGAAATATGGCCCACGCCGTTACACTTAAACATTTTGGTCGTCTTTACACTCAGCTATTTTGTGTCTGCGGACCCACAGTTATAACAATGTTGTTGTTTGCGGTATACTTGGTTTTCTTGTTTTCAGTGTAATTAAAATTTGACCGACGTTTGAACACACTGTTCTTTGTCACCGACTCTGCCAATTCAAATCGACTTCTTAGCTCTTTGAATGATTCCGAACTGTACAACGAAATTTAAGGTCCTCACGCACTTCTAAGCCATCTACGATATAGCTTATTACCGACTGATCTTCGATTTCACCCAGTGATGCTATTTTCGCATCTGAAGAACATATTCATGAAAATTTTCCGACGTGCGTTTTTACGGTTTCTTAGCAACTTGTGTATTTCAGCGCTGGTCAATTGTTTATCAAATTCCTCTATCAAAACATCGCACAAATCTTCATAATTTGACACTGCAACTGTCTCTAAAATAGTTTGGCTGTTCCACTCATTTTATTCCTTGCGTTAACGTATTTTTGTTTTTCGTTTAGTTCATAAGCTTCTGCGTTCTCGTCGAAATTAACCACCCTGCCTTATTGGGATCGAGACACCGTCAAAATTAGGCACAATTTTCGAGCTTTCAACCGAAACACTGTTTTTACTTTCAGAAATTTCACATTTTCCCGCGATCATTTTAGCAACTTCGACAAATCACCATTGTTCACGTATGTGCGATTCTTCGTGATCTATGTTGCTCATTTTCCCGAAATTTCTGTTCTGTCTTGTCGATTTTATTTCCAACACTTCTTCAATCTGATTTTCTGTATACTTTCCTGCTTGAGTATGTATTTTGTTGAACTCTTGTATGGTTGTCTCTTTTCACTGCTTTGCTCGTCTATATGAAATATTTTTCATCTACGTTCCTTCGATTCAGCTCAGAATGTGCCGTTTTGCTGATCTTCGTTAAGTTTTTCACATTCTTCTTTGCTGTCGTTGAATTTTGCTTTTGGGTAGCGTTTTGTTCTTCTTATTGGTTCTCATCATAATTTCACAACTTTTCGTAATTTCACAACTTTTGTAAAATACAGCATATTGAAATTTTACAACTTTTCTAAATTTCATGTGTTAAATTCTTCACTTAGTTCATTTAGTTGGCTGCTCGGACCGGTTGAGCCCCCATGTAAGATTTATTAAGTAATATAAAGTTTGTATTAAGAATTATATAATGCCGAACAGATAAATGATATAGGATTAGGTTGGTACAGATTTAATTTCGCGACAACTTTAAACGACTTTCAACTTTAATGTGTTCTCCTTCTGCGACTTTTCTCTGCTTTACGACTTTTCTTATACCGACTACTTCTCCGTTTCGTACATTCTCGACTTCTTGCTCTTCGGTGCTGCTAACTTCATCCTTCTTGAATATGGCCAATTTGCCATGGGTGGAAAAACTGGATAGTGTTCGGTGAGTGTCAGGGATAGGTGTGTCAGCTGGTTAGGTGATCGTAGTGATGCCACCTATATATATATAGACTTGAGAATGAAATGAAAATTGAAATGGCTGAAACGAATTGAAGTTGAAACGAAATCATTGACAAACAAGATTAAAATCTGAAAATGAAGTAATTAAATTAATAATGCAGAGTTAAGAATAATTGAAGATGAATAAACAATAGTTGAAGCTGATTGCATTAAATAATAAATGAGGAAAATTGAAGTTAGTAGGTAGTAAATGAGAGTTCTGGCCCACATTGGGGTGGGGGGAGGAGGTGGGGAGGTAATTAAAGGGGTAATAAATTAAAAGGGTTGACAGGTGGTGACAAATAGGAAGTAATTAATTAGGAGAGGTTGACAGGTGATCGTGGTATATATAAATGTGGGCCAGAAATGCGAAGGGGTGTGAAAGAAAATAGCGGAAAATAGGGAAAATAGGGAAACTGGGGAAAATGTGGGAAAATGTGAGGGTTGCCCCGTGCCGAAGGTGAAAGGGTGGCAGATGTTTGTAAGTTTTGGTTGAGTGGGTCGGGGATGATCTCAGTGTGATCAAGGACCGTAACAGGTCGTGTGGCAGCAGTAAGCCCAAAGTCTCGCATTTAGAAGACAGAGAAGGGGAAAAGGCGCCCTTGCATTTACCGAGCGGCCCCTAACTTTCACCTGGGAAAGTCTCACATTTAGAAGGCTGTTAAAACGCACCCTTGCACCTTTGCCGAGCACCCTAATTCTAATTTTCAAAAATTTCACCTGGGAAATTAGGTACCTGCGATCGTTTGCTTGTTTGTTTGTTTGTTTGTCTTAAACACGCCCAGCGTTTTGTGTTTGTCTTAGAAAATAAACGCCCTCAGCCTTAGGACACTGAGTGTGACGATTTTTTCCCATCCGGGGTTGACACGCTCCCTATTGGTTTGATTCTGAAAAGTGAAAACCCACCCCAGAATAAGAACACACTAGGAATTTGAATTGGGATATGTTTATTTAGATTTGTTACCAGGTTTTCTTGTACACTAAGTACGATGTCATTAGTTTTAAGGGTCCATCTGGATGATTTTTATAGAAAAGCAGATACACGTGTCCTCTCCGAATCCAACCGAAATAGGAAAAGTATTGGAATTTACCATGCTAATGACATGTTTGCGGCGTTAAAACTCACCACATCGGTCTCCGACAACCAACAAGATCCATCTAACACTTAGAACTTTTGAATATGGGAAATTAGGTGAAGGCGAGGGAGGATTTTGGTTTGATACTGAAACGGAAAACTCATCCGTGGTAGACACGCCCCTTATTGGTTTGACTTTGAAAAGGAAAGCCCATCGCAGAATAAGAACACACTAGGAATTTGAATTATAATATGTTTATTTCGATTTTTAACAAACTTTCATATACACTAAGTACGAGTCGTTAGTTAAAGACTCCATCTCGGTGAGTTTTATTGAAAAGCAGGCACACGTATTTTTTTTAATCCAAAGGAGCTATTATTTAATTTAAAGACTTAAAACGATCACCCTATAACGATAAAGATAATCTCCTTCCTTCAAAAACAATTAATTCTCCTTCTTTATTCAAAAACAATTTTTGATATCGATGAGATATTTAAATGTTCCCTACAAAATTCACCACCAAATTGTGAAGTTAAATTATTAGTTGTTTTGTTAATAGTTGTTGTTGTTTATAGTCGTTGTTGTTTATAGTTGTTGTTGTTTATAGTTGTTGCTGTTTATAGTTAATATTTTTATAGTTTTCGATGTTTATTGTTGTTGTTGTATTGTTGTTTATAGTTGTTGCTGTTTATAGTTAATATTTTTATAGTTTTCGATGTTTATTGTTGTTGTTGTATTTTAGTTTGTTTTATTGTTGTTTATTGGTGTTGGTAGTGTGGGACTCGTGCTGATATTGATAAAAGGACTCTTCAAAACAGACGAAAAACGATATTAGGGCAAGTAAGTCTTCAAGAACATGCCACTAAGACCCGTTCATCAGAATCATTTAAACAACAAGAAGTGAGGTTCGAATTTACTCGACTACGTACTACTCAGGCCCGTTCGTATGCCCAATAGCTTACTGATATCTAATACCTTACTGGCTAGATGTTTCCCTGCGCAGCAAAGCGCGCAGTATGTGGTTAGTTCAATATAGAAATATGATTCCTTTTAAAATAAAAAAGTCTTTTTTCTTTGTGTACGTTGTAAAAAAAAATATATATATATATATATATATATATATAAATATTATTTTTAATTACTAAAGCTACTTAAATATTTTAGAATTAATAAGAAAGGGAGCTAGCTTCGGTAAGCGCAGTCTGCAATTGGATCATTAAAATTTGATCCATTTTGGTAAATTTGAAAAAATTTCGAAGTTTGTAAATTTGTGTAAGATTTACCTACACATTTTACATGTTACATGTAAAATTTTACGTTTTCATATAAATCAACCAATCACTTCTATGGCAGCTACATATATGATATAGTTGACCTATCTTAATGAAATTAAAACCGTTATAATAGAACCGTTAAAATCAGCTATATCTCGAAATTTATAGAAAACAGAGAAGTAATAGTTTTTCCATTCATCTTTCTTTTCTGTTACATCAATAATAACTTTATTATCAGGAATTTCTTTAGTAATAAAATGACCAGCACTAGTATTATTGGCAACCGTTATAGACGACTCAATTGTTCTTCAATATAACTTTATTAATGCCAGCATAAATAGCATGGTTTTCTACTAAACATTGGAAAAATTATTATTTAACTAGAGACCCTCTCTGGCTTTGCACGGGTACAATAAAACAAATTCTTATAGTCGCTGAATCAAAATATCACTAGCCATCTATTCTTGAAATTTCTTCCATAGAGTAGGAGAATTAGTAACTTAACAAACCGCTTTTATGATTACTAAAGATACCTAAATGATAAATCTGAACCCGGCTGTCCACTTCGACTGATAAAATCCTCCATACTGCTTCAGAGCTGCAGATATAAGGTCCAAACAGATATTTTCTCTTCATTAAGTGTATGCTGAAAGTGGCTTGATCGCTAATGCTACTAATGTGAGCTGACTATTGCGAACGACTCATCGAATATCAATATCATAGTTTCGAAAATGCAAATAAAATAAATAAATAAATAAAACTTACGACCTGTAAAAGGCTGCCTTCTTTCTCAATGTACTGTGATCATGCAAAATAATCCCGTTAAGAATAATGCAGATAGGCTTTTAGACCTCATATTTGTAATCTATGCTTCCTTGGTATCGGTAGGCAGATGTTGTCCTATGTCCTATCCTGAAGATCCATATCATCCCACTTTATCAATATCTGTTGAATGTTGTATCTCTAATAATATTGTAACTTCGTCACTTCCTACTCGTTACAAATGTTTCCGTAAAGCTAACTTTGATGGTTTATATATATCTTTATCACAAATAGATTGGTCAATCTTAACGAATTTCAATGAAATTGACTCTGCTGTAAATGCATTTAACTCAGCTATTGGCTCCGTAATTGACACTTTTGTTCCTGCAGTGACTGTTTCTGCTTCCCATAAGCCTCAATGGTTCAAGAAAAACTTGTCTTGTTGTTTAAAAATACAAGAAAGCTGGTTCCCCGCATGTTTAAGCTCAATATTTATCAGTAAGATCACAATTTCTTGCGCTTTCAACTTTATGCACAATATCTTACCCAATGTAAATGCGATTTTCGATCTGATCCAAAACAATTCTACAATTTCGTTAATTCAAAACGCCAGTCTAATGCCTACCCTCCATCGCTTAGTTTCCTCGACCGATCTGAATCGTTCTCGCTGGGCATATCCAACCTATTTGCAACATTTATCCAATCTACTTATCCCTTCGACCCCAACTTTTTCGTGTAAACCTAGAACACTTTGTATTATTTTATTCTTTTGTATTGCTCCAAGAAGTATTTAAGCGAAATTTAAAGTCGCCACGCCCATCCATGTGGGAGTTATTTTATTTTTATTTGTAAAAATAAAAAAAAATGCTAAGGAAATTAAAAATATATTACTGTTTAGAAAAGACTTTTCTGTTACTTAATTTACATAATTTTTTGTTTATCATATTAATTAAAAAAACAGCTTTTACATAAAAAAAACTGTTACATGCTTTTTTCACTTAGTTTTATTGTCTCTAAATCTATTTCTTCCACAAACATCACTATATATATCTTTCATATTATATTACAAATGAATATATATGCAGCTACAACTTAAATAAGGAAATAGCGAACCAAAGTGAATTGACCGCCGATGGTTAGACTCTAAGCTTTCAAAGTTGCTCACAGGCAACGGTGGGGTCGTAAGGGTTATACTTCTGTCTCCTACGATCCTGCCACTTCCTATCCTTATAGTTTAGCTCATGCTAACGATATCTACGTACCTTGGTTTTGCATGGTTCAAAACCATTGACTTCTCCTACTCTGCTGGTCCTGACAATATTCCGAGCTCATCTAGCTACTCTAAATGTAAAATTGGGCACAGTGCTTAAGGTCACAGCTCGGAATATTGGAATATATCGGATATATTTTTAATTTATCGCTGAAACATTGTTCTCTCCCAAGTATTTGGAATGAGTCTTTTATCATTCCTCTCCATAAAAGGATCTAGATCAAATGTAGCCAATTATCGTGCCATCGCCAAACTCTCGGCTATCCCTAAGCTTTTGGAGCATTTGATAACCCGTCAATTGCAACACCTAAGTAGAAGCCGGGTGTCACCATCTCAACATGGTTTTTAAACAGCGATCCACAACTACTAATCTATTGGAATTCACTAATCTGATCAACCGAAGTCTTCAAAGTCGTATGCTAGTTGATGTAATCTTTACAGACTTCCGTAAAGCATTTGATTCTGTAAATCACTCACTCCTTCAAAAATTATCTCTTTTAAAATTTTCCCTTCTATTCTCAAATAGATTGCTTCTTATTTGTCAAACCGTACTCAACGTGTTTTGTTCAATAATGTACTGTCTAATGTTATCAATATCACTTCCGGTGTCCCACAAGGCAGTCACCTTGGCCCACTTATCTTTATCTTGTTCAATAACGACCTTCCAAAAGTGATATCCTACTCATCTGTTCTAATGTAAGCCGATTATGTCAAATTCTGCCTACCATACTCAAATCGACTCTCACATAATGACCTTAAACGTGACTTAAATTCTCTTCTCAGTTGGTGTTCGATAAATCTTTTATTTCTTAACTACTCTAAATGTAAACTCAGGACCTCATGACGCTATCCTCCTCATCTCTCCTACTCCTTGGGGAATCATTCACTTGATCGGAGAGATGCATCTAATGACCTAGGAGTTTTTGATAACTAATTAAGTTTTAGGAGCCACATTACTGCCATGGTAAATAAAGCTAAAGGTGTCTTAGCATTTATTAAGCAATGGTCCAAAGAATTTAATGACCCTTATACTACTTAGACTCTCTACATATCCTTAGTTTGACTAATCTTAGAGTATTGTTCCTGTGTGTGGTGCCCGCAGTACAAGGGACAGAAAAATCTAATTAAATCTGTTCAGAAGCTTCTCTTTGCCCTTCGAAATTTAAACTGGGATTCTGATCGATTTTTGCCGAGATACCGACGTAGGCTTAAATTAATTGACCTTCCCTACATCATCGCCGAGTTTGTAGTGGAGTGATCTTGGTCCACAAGCTCCTTCTTGGTATTTTCGACTCTTAAATTTTATTAAGTAATGTTGATGTTGCTGTCC
This sequence comes from Drosophila triauraria, assembly GCA_014170255.2. Lineage (NCBI taxonomy): Eukaryota > Metazoa > Arthropoda > Insecta > Diptera > Drosophilidae > Drosophila > Drosophila triauraria. Next base: position 90,125 of record JABJVT010000078.1, read on the forward strand.
CTTGAAGATTTACTCGTTCTTTCCGTCCTTTACGTCTGCCTGTATGTAGATCTAATTATGCTCAGCACGACCCATTTAGAGTTTTATGTAATAATTTCAATGATGTGAACCATATCATATCTTATCAATCTATCGAGGTTATAACAAATAATATTTACATGTTTCTTAAATAGTCCGAACTGTAATTTTGTTAGGTTAACAGTTTTAAACCATATTGTTTAGAATTTAAGTACCACTATGCTAACAGATATTTGTTATGCTAAATAAATTAATTGTATAAAATTAGACGACCGTGGCTGAAAATTCGATCTACTTATAACAAAATATTTATATTGAGATGCATTTTTGTATTTGTTTGACAGTCGTAGAAATGCCCACTTCAAACATAAAGTTATTACTTACGAAATCAAATTGACAACCTTTAATTATTTGTGTTCGTCCACTATATTATGAATAAACAGTATCCTATGTCCTTCTAATGGCTTTAAGCTACCTACCCACCAATTTTCAGTCATATCGGTACAGCCATTCTTGAGTTATATATTGTGTAGCTAACACGATTGATAACATAATATGAATAGAAATATAGTATGTATAAAATATATCTTTTAATTTTATATACATTCTCTCACAAACTAATATATTTTAATTATATTTAATTAAAATTAATAAGTAGAAATACCACCATGAAATAAAGGCTGTTTTTGTATAATAGTTCAATTATAATTTGCAGGATCATCATTAAGCTTAATATTACTAATAATATTATTTTTAAGCATTAAAGCACCTGCATAATACCTTATCATAATACTTCATATACTTTATAATACATCTTCAATTTGTTGTGGCGTTCAAACTACTACACTATTATTACTATTATAAAAGTATTATTGGTATAAGTTTAAACAGGATTTGAATTACTAGTTGATTGTGAATTGTGAAAATGCATCTCCACAAGTATTACTAATAACAATATTAATACCATGTGTTGATTATCAGGTTTATTAAAAAATCGTTCTTTAAATGATGGGTGCAATTGCTTGCTCACCAAACTATTATTATTATACGTTGAGAACTTAGATCCGTTTACTTAAACTAATTTAAAACTTTTTATATTTTTAATAGTAAATGAAAATTAGCTATTAACAATATTGCCAAAAATATTGCATGTTTTTACTTTCAACGCATATATCTTCATTAATAAAGCTCTGCCCTTAAAGAGCCTTATGTTTTCAAATTTGTTGGACTAATGGTTTTCGATATTTTTAGCGTAATATAAAAATCTGGCTTTTGCGAATATCTTCATAACGGTTCTTTGAAAATTTGTAGTGAATTTAGAGTGTTTAGCGGCTTAAAAGTAGTCGGAAAAATTGGGTCTCAACGCTTATATAAAAAAAATATAAATTTGTAAGCTAGTGTAATTCAAGGATTATATATTTAATAAGAGACCAAACTTGACCCTATCTTCCTATGGCAGCCATAATATATAGTGGTCCGATTCGTCGGAGATGCTTCCTCCACTGCGTTGCAAACTCCCGATCAAAATTATAATACCCTCTGCAAGGGTATAATAAAACTCATACCTTCACAACTGGTTTGATGCTATTTTTCTGTTTTAGGACCTTTCTTGTTTTATTTCTAAATCAATGCTTCTTTATTGGTAGAAGGTCAATGAAAAAATCTGTAAAGAATTTTTACTTCTGTGCCGCTGTTTTTCTCATAAATTGCAAATCAAAGTTTTGTTCAACTGGGATCTTACTTGTTTGTTTTGTTAAACCTAAATATGAAAGATACATTTCATTCATCTGTCATGTACCATTAAGTGTTTGCAACATCGGTTGCTGGTATACCCTACTTTGTGTTTATCTGTCTAAAGATGAGATAAAATCAAAATATCAATATTGTTTAAAAAGTAGTTCCATAAAGAATACTGAATATTTGATTATGACGTATTATTTGTATTTTTGTTTTTATTAAAAAAAACAACAAATTACTTATATATATCTTGCATAAAGAAACATTTCTATTATTTACGAGGGCAACAATTTTACGATTCTTTGTTTTCTTTAAGGGTAATTTGTGCGTTGACACCAGGATCTTTAAATCTAGAATAAGTATTTATTATACCCGGTACCCATAGTACCAACTAGAATGTATGTAACAGGCAGAAGGAGAAATCTCCGACCCTATAAAGTATATATATTCTTGATCAGCGTCACTAGCCGAGTCGATCTAGCCATGTCCGTTTGTCCGTCTGTCTGTCCGTGTGAGACAACAGATCTCAGAGACTATAAGAGCTAGAGTTACCAAATTTTGTGACAACATTGGAATCTGTTGAACGCAGATCAAGTTTGTTTTAAAATTTGGCCAGCCCCACTTCCGCCCCGAAAACATAAAAACTGTTTATTAGCCATATGCGTAATTTCGGCGTAAAGTAAATAGATAGACCTAATAAGTAGACAATCGTGAACGTGTTCTGAAAATTTGAGTAAAATCGGATGCTAAACATAGAAGTTATTAAACAATAAACTTTGTGAGAGAGAGAGCACGTGCGTGTTGCTCAACATATTCCTAGCAACATTTGTCTTTGTTGGGTGTTGCTCAGCATGTTCCTTGCAACATTTGTCGCTTTTGAGAGTTGCCCAGCATGTTCCCAGCAACATTTGTCTCTTTTGAGTGTTGCTCAACATGTTTCTAGCAATATTTGTCTCTATCTGTCAACATTTCCTTTTATATGTTCATGTGCGGTTTAATTTCACCTACAATGCTTTGGGTATCGGCTGTAGCTTTCCCACTTGTTAATATTTAAAAGTACGAATGGGCTCAATGACTTTAATTTTAATTTAATTCAGATATCATTGTTAAAATTTTATTTACATTAGTAGTAGTAATTCAAGTTATTGACTATATAATTACCATCAACTAACAAGAATTCCTTTACGATTAGAGAATTGTTTTCCTACAATGCGCTCTCTAAAATTTCTTATATAACATTTATTGTGAATGATGACTAATATGTTTAACGACAAATGTTAAGTAAAATATATAAATAAAACAAAATATTACATTTAAGAAAAGCTACATAATATTTTTATTATTTTAATGTTGATAATGTTTAGTAACTGTGTAATTTTCAAAATGACTAAGATTTATTTATCGAGAAAGAGTGAGTAACTGATGGTTTCAAAAATTAGTTAAATAATAATGATCCAATATTAATATCAGTAGATTTATTTTTGAAAATACTGAAGACTTAACCACAATTTTAAATAAGGAGACTTATATGTGTTAAAGAGTTAACAAAACGTCTTTTGTGCTATAAGTTCAAACAATTATTAACGCAGCAAGGAATAATTGAAATTGATGTACACGAGATCGCAATATTAATTTCAATCCTGTAATAGTGGCAAAAAGAAAATTAAGATTTAAAATTTTCCATCAATACATTACATTATCATATATAAAAAGCAGTTACAGTTATATTATGGTGCTTATATAAGTAAAAAATTTTTGTAGTCATATTATGTACTGAAACATTTTTTCCTTTTTATCGCACTTATAACATATTTAGAAATGTACCCTAAGGGTACCGGGTATTTAGTAGTGCAGTTGAAATTGATGGAACATTACATATGACAAAGCATTTGCGTTACTACTTATTAAATACTACTTATTCACAAAATGTAGCAGATTCAGTAATAACTGGAAAAATATACCGAAGTTGAAAGTAAAAGAAATGCATAAGATGTGTTTATGTTCTAGTTTCTATTTTGAATGTTTGTGATTTGAGAATAATACCACTTTTGGTTTAACAGGGACTGTAAACATTTTAAGTTTCATAGTGAAAATAATTATTATTTTATGAGTTTTATTTTTGATCAAATATTATTATTATTATTTTATGATTACTATCATTATTATTAATATCATTATTATTATTATCATTATTGGCAATTTATTGCTTCATTATCACTCACAGACTTATAGCTCACATAAGTTGTATCATTGTTTCCAGAACAAGGGCAATATTAGAATTTGAGTTTTATTAATGATCAAAAATACAAATCTGAAAATAATCATTATTTTATGAGCTTTGTTAATTATTTTTATTAGTTTCTTCAGAAATAATCATTGTTCTTTATCTTTCATTTTATAACTCATAAAGTAATCATAATACATTGAGCAAAAAAAACAACTGGAAAGCTACAGTCGAGTGTGACCGACTGTAAGATACCCGATACCCAAAGCATTGTAGGTGAAATTAAACCGCACATGAACATATAAAAGGAAATGTTGACAGATAGAGACAAATATTGCTAGAAACATGTTGAGCAACACTCAAAGAGACAAATGTTGCTGGGAACATGCTGGGCAACTCTCAAAAGCGACAAATGTTGCAAGGAACATGCTGAGCAACACCCAACAAAGACAAATGTTGCTAGGAATATGTTGAGCAACACGCACGTGCTCTCTCTCTCTCACAAAGTTTATTGTTTAATAACTTCTATGTTTAGCATCCGATTTTACTCAAATTTTCAGAACACGTTCACGATTGTCTACTTATTAGGTCTATCTATTTACTTTACGCCGAAATTACGCATATGGCTAATAAACAGTTTTTATGTTTTCGGGGGCGGAAGTGGGGCTGGCCAAATTTTAAAACAAACTTGATCTGCGTTCAACAGATTCCAATGTTGTCACAAAATTTGGTAACTCTAGCTCTTATAGTCTCTGAGATCTGTTGTCTCACACGGACAGACAGACGGACAAACGGACATGGCTAGATCGACTCGGCTAGTGACGCTGATCAAGAATATATATACTTTATAGGGTCGGAGATTTCTCCTTCTGCCTGTTACATACATTCTCGGTTGGCACTAACTTATAATATAATGGGTACCGGGTATATTCTAGATTTAAAGATCCTGGTGTCAACGCACAAATTACCCTTAAAGAAAACAAAGAATCGTAAAATTGTTGCCCTCGTAAATAATAGAAATGTTTCTTTATGCAAGATTATATATAAGTAATTTGTTGTTTTTTTTAATAAAAACAAAAATACAAATAATACGTCATAATCAAATATTCAGTATTCTTTATGGAACTACTTTTTAAACAATATTGATATTTTGATTTTATCTCATCTTTAGACAGATAAACACAAAGTAGGGTATACCAGCAACCGATGTTGCAAACACTTAATGGTACATGACAGATGAATGAAATGTATCTTTCATATTTAGGTTTAACAAAACAAACAAGTAAGATCCCAGTTGAACAAAACTTTGATTTGCAATTTATGAGAAAAACAGCGGCACAGAAGTAAAATTCTTTACAGATTTTTTCATTGACCTTCTACCAATAAAGAAGCATTGATTTAGAAATAAAACAAGAAAGGTCCTAAAACAGAAAAATAGCATCAAACCAGTTGTGAAGGTATGAGTTTTATTATACCCTTGCAGAGGGTATTATAATTTTGATCGGGAGTTTGCAACGCAGTGGAGGAAGCATCTCCGACGAATCGGACCACTATATATTATGGCTGCCATAGGAAGATAGGGTCAAGTTTGGTCTCTTATTAAATATATAATCCTTGAATTACACTAGCTTACAAATTTATATTTTTTATATAAGCGTTGAGACCCAATTTTTCCGACTACTTTTAAGCCGCTAAACACTCTAAATTCACTACAAATTTTTCAAAGAACCGTTATGAAGATATTCGCAAAGCCAGATTTTTATATTACGCTAAAAATATCGAAAACCATTAGTCCAACAAATTTGAAAACATAAGGCTCTTTAAGGGCAGAGCTTTATTAATGAAGATATATGCGTGAAAGTAAAAACATGCAATATTTTTGGCAATATTGTTAATAGCTAATTTTCATTTACTATTAAAAATATAAAAAGTTTTAAATTAGTTTAAGTAAACGGATCTAAGTTCTCAACGTATAATAATAATAGTTTGGTGAGCAAGCAATTGCACCCATCATTTAAAGAACGATTTTTTAATAAACCTGATAATCAACACATGGTATTAATATTGTTATTAGTAATACTTGTGGAGATGCATTTCACAATTCACAATCAACTAGTAATTCAAATCCTGTTTAAACTTATACCAATAATACTTTTATAATAGTAATAATAGTGTAGTAGTTTGAACGCCACAACAAATTGAAGATGTATTATAAAGTATATGAAGTATTATGATAAGGTATTATGCAGGTGCTTTAATGCTTAAAATAATATTATTAGTAATATTAAGCTTAATGATGATCCTGCAAATTATAATTGAACTATTATACAAAAACAGCCTTTATTTCATGGTGGTATTTCTACTTATTAATTTTAATTAAATATAATTAAAATATATTAGTTTGTGAGAGAATGTATATAAAATTAAAAGATATATTTTATACATACTATATTTCTATTCATATTATGTTATCAATCGTGTTAGCTACACAATATATAACTCAAGAATGGCTGTACCGATATGACTGAAAATTGGTGGGTAGGTAGCTTAAAGCCATTAGAAGGACATAGGATACTGTTTATTCATAATATAGTGGACGAACACAAATAATTAAAGGTTGTCAATTTGATTTCGTAAGTAATAACTTTATGTTTGAAGTGGGCATTTCTACGACTGTCAAACAAATACAAAATGCATCTCTAAATAAATATTTTGTTATAAGTAGATCGAATTTTCAGCCACGGTCGTCTAATTTTATACAATTAATTTATTTAGCATAACAAATATCTGTTAGCATAGTGGTACTTAAATTCTAAACAATATGGTTTAAAACTGTTAACCTAACAAAATTACAGTTCGGACTATTTAAGAAACATGTAAATATTATTTGTTATAACCTCGATAGATTGATAAGATATGATATGGTTCACATCATTGAAATTATTACATAAAACTCTAAATGGGTCGTGCTGAGCATAATTAGATCTACATACAGGCAGACGTAAAGGACGGAAAGAACGAGTAAATCTTCAAGGACAGCAACATCAACATTACTTAATAAAATTTAAGAGTCGAAAATACCAAGAAGGAGCTTGTGGACCAAGATCACTCCACTACAAACTCGGCGATGATGTAGGAAGGTCAATTAATTTAAGCCTACGTCGGTATCTCGGCAAAAATCGATCAGAATCCCAGTTTAAATTTCGAAGGGCAAAGAGAAGAAATTGCTTCTGAACAGATTTAATTAGATTTTCTGTCCCTTGTACTGCGGGCACCACACACAGGAACAATACTCTAAGATTAGTCAAACTAAGGATATGTAGAGAGTCTAAGTAGTATAAGGGTCATTAAATTCTTTGGACCATTGCTTAATAAATGCTAAGACACCTTTAGCTTTATTTACCATGGCAGTAATGTGGCTCCTAAAACTTAATTAGTTATCAAAAACTCCTAGGTCATTAGATGCATCTCTCCGATCAAGTGAATGATTCCCAAGGAGTAGGAGAGATGAGGAGGATAGCGTCATGAGGTCCTGAGTTTACATTTAGAGTAGTTAAGAAATAAAAGATTTATCGAACACCAACTGAGAAGAGAATTTAAGTCACGTTTAAGGTCATTATGTGAGAGTCGATTTGAGTATGGTAGGCAGAATTTGACATAATCGGCTTACATTAGAACAGATGAGTAGGATATCACTTTGGAAGGTCGTTATTGAACAAGATAAAGATAAGTGGGCCAAGGTGACTGCCTTGTGGGACACCGGAAGTGATATTGATAACATTAGACAGTACATTATTGAACAAAACACGTTGAGTACGGTTTGACAAATAAGAAGCAATCTATTTGAGAATAGAAGGGGAAAATTTTAAAAGAGATAATTTTTGAAGGAGTGAGTGA
>JABJVT010000078.1:98500-134436 GCA_014170255.2 Drosophila triauraria
CGATCTGAGGAATAGGGCCAACGGCAGCCGACAATTTAGCAAACTTGTTATTTGTCCGCTGCGCAAAATGAAATAAATACAATCTGAAAAGAAAATGGTTACGCAAAAAGTTGACAGGACGAGCAATTTGATTTTGGCTTTAGTTGCCAGCAGGCAGCCGGCCGCCATTGCCATTGCTTTCGGCTAATAGTAAAAATATGCGCGCGATGGAGTTTCTGTGTGACAGCTCTCGAGATTGCCATGAATATATAAACTTGGCCGGAAAATGTATATGTACCCATCGGGACATGTGCACCATCCCAGCAGCCAAAAAGTGAGAGCAAACAAGCGATTTTATTAGAAATGCCAGCCATGGTCTCTGCCTCTTTATGCTCCCCAGGCCTAGGTTACATTTTTATTTTCAGCAGGAAGTTCTTAGAAAAGTGGCAGAATTTTTCAAATGACCAAATATTTTGTATCAACATTTAAATTAGGTTTATTATATTGAATCATATTTATAGCATCATGAATGGAATATTTATGGCAGTTCTATCTTAGTTATTTCCTTATAATTTTGTTTTAATTTTATTTAATTTGAACTAGGCAGGGTATTTTTTAAGCTGGTCCTTAATATTTCTTAGAGATTCTTGTTATTCTCCTAGCTGATTGGTTTCTATTTGCCTGTTTTGAGGCCTCGTCAAAAGCGTTCACGTTTTTTTTAAATGTTGTTCCCCATTTTGCTGTTCCTGGAGAAATGCCAACAACACACAGAGAGAGAGTGAGAGCCTTTCTCCCACACACTCACCCACACTCGTGCACTTTGCTTATTGTAAGGCAATAAATTCGCAGGATAATAATTTCAGTCTGGCGTCATAGCAATGATAAACTGTAGATGATATATTATTGCGTTTTTAGTAGAATAAATAGCGACAAGTCCTCCGGCTCCTGCTCCTGCTCTGGCTGCTGATCCTGGCTCTGCTTTCGAGTGCGTGACAGGATTTGGCCGCAGGACGCGCTGTTTACCACAAAATACAGGCCGGAGAGCTCGGTCTAAGCCTCAAAGTACATAAATCTCATCGGCGGACCCTCTCTGGAAAGCCCTTTCACATGCAAAGTGTTGTCTCGTGTTTGCAGCCTCCAGCCCCCAGCCCCAGCCCCCTTTACTGTGGCACTTTAAAATTCCCGCCCTGGGAGAGCGCGTTTTATGAGTTAGTGTGACGAGTGCTCATAAATTTGATGGCTAAGAACTGAGTGGCAGCATATATATTTATGCCTTGAATCCGGCCGAAATTTACAAGTATTTTGGGTGCTTATAAATTGGGCGGATGAAAGGTTGCGGTTGAGGAAGCCAAGGGAGCAGAGAGCAGAAGAGCACGGATTACGCAGGAAATAAATCATGAAAAGAGCCCGGCAGAGAGCTTTGCGGGAAACATTTAAAGGGGAGCAAGAAAAAGGATTGGAAAAACTAAAACAAACAGACGCTCGCTCTTATCGCAACCTATCGGAAAATGGAAAATAAGAAAAAGTGAGTCCGGCAAACAATTGAAAGACGCATGAGTCTGACATCGAAATTCGCCGACTGTCAATGGCAGGCACCAAGAAAAACCAAAATTAAATGAAATTTTTGTGTATATTGAATATGCACATAAAACGGAAGGAAAGAGTTGAGTGCCTGTCTTGGTTGGGGTTTTTATTTTTTTTATTGTGGGGACTTGTGTTGAAAGGTGCTCGGCATACCGATCGATTTCGCGAGGATGCAGGCCAGACAAATTTTGGCAGCTCTCAGGGTCTCGAGGGCCTTTGTCGGCTGTTTGATGTTCGATGTCCCAGCGTAATGTGATTGACTTTAAGAATCGCCGAAACTCGGGCATTCTCTCTGTATGCCCGCAGCGTAAAAATTAAAACGAACGAAGGCGGCCCCAAAACCACGGCAAATAAGCCCGCGTCTCCTCCTGGTGCCTCGTCCTCGGCTTTCCGCTTTTCCATCGGCGGTCAATGGAGCGTTGTGCCGACTTATCCGACTGTCAACGTGAAATGAAAGCACGTAGCATTTTCATTTCGGTCAGTGTGCGGAATGCCAATTACAAGATGTGGCGGCGGCCACTTGCCAGCCAGGAAGTGCTACCTAAGAGAAATATCGGAGGATTTTCCAAAGAAATTGGATTAAAAATGTTTTAAAAGGGCGTCTTTACTGATATTGTTATAATATTTAATTAGGGTACAATTATGCTTATTATTTTCTTTAACTTATGCTTATATTCCATGGTTTTTCAAAATTAGTTCAAGTGAAAAATAAAATAAAGAATTTAATAAAATAGGCTATGGTGCTGCTACTTAAAATATAAGGTCATAACTATAGTCTATCAAATTTCTCCTTAGGGACTTTCTGAAAATTGACTGACACTTTTTTCCCAGTGCTTAATGCCTGGAAATTCCTTGCACAGTTCCAGCTTCCTAGCCGAAACTCATTGAAATGAGACGCACTGTCGAATCGAGTAGGCCCCATAACTGATAGATGCCTCTCGGGCAAAATTTTAATAATCCCAACAGTATGAGGAGTGTGTGTGAAAACTGAGCTACACAGGAGTACTTACGTATGCCAGGACGGTCGGTGTGGATTCTACGTATGAGCTGAAGAAGTGGAACAGTGGTCAAATATCCATGTTAAGGTTGTTTGGTAATTTCATGAAAGTGACAAAATCAGGATCAGGCATTTGCATATTTTTATAGATATGTTTTCTAACTAAAATATTCGTTAAATAAAATGCATTTTATTTGTTTTCCAAATAATTGAAAACAATGTCCACTGTTTCCTCCTATCCTCCCGCCGATTGCACCTTTGATCAAACAGATTTATGCGAAAATAAAAGGTGACTCAGACACAGCCACACTTAAAAGTGTTTTATTATTGCGGTTTGCAATTGGAATTTTAATTTTATTTTATAAGCTATGCGAGTGGAATTTCAAGCATCCCGTAGAGTGAGTTCTCAAAAAAGCGCCCTTGCTTTCCTTTCCCAGCTTGACTCTTCATCTGCTCTCAATTTCATCGTGTTTTGTGTGCGGATAATTTATTATATTCAACGTGTGTATCTGTGAGCTTGGGCTGCTTGTTTTTCGTATTTCGCATTTGCATTTCGCATTTCGCTTTTCGCTCGTTTGCTAATGGCCTGCGCCAAAAAGTATGCCACACGGCTTTGTCCCAGGGCAGACGTGGCGGCTACTTGATATGCACACCTGACAACGCCTTCTGCCCCAAAACGCTCGCCAACTCGGTAACTTTAAAGCCCAACACGCGCCTTCTCGGGTAACTAGCCGAAAAGGAAAAGGAAACAATGATAGAGAAGACAGGAAAACAAGCAACTACCCAAAACATACTTTGTAATCAGACCGGAGGGAAAATACTTGTTTGTAAACCTAAAAGAATGCTTTGGTAAATAGAAAAACAGTTAGAGTTTGCGAAAATCTTAACTTTAATAAAGAATTAAGATTTGTTTTTCTCTTTAGAAAATTAACTTAAACATTAACTTATTAATGGGTAATAATCTTACCTTTTACTTATTATATTTCTGTAAACTTGTAAGTCTGGTTATTGCTACTTAGCCCTTATTAAATTATGATATAATCAAAGGCAGCTAGTAACACAAGTAGCAGTCGTCATACCCCGTTTTCCACTTGAGGGTAGCGAAGCCCACCATATATCACAATGTCAGCGCACTTAACATACATAGTTTATCCCCGAGTCCCCGTGGTGCTCGTGTCCCTATCTCCGCTGCCTTCCACTCCGCCATTATGCACACGTCGCGCATAACGGTGACGATTATGTTAATGCTCTCCAAGGGTGTAGCAGGGCAGGTGTAAAACACCTTACTGCAGACTTGTTCTTACGCTGCTCGTCAGTCGCATTGGCTTATTTCTGCGTTATTTACATGGCCCTAAGTAGTTGTAATGGTGCTCCACAGTCGCGACAAAGTGTTGGCAATAAAGCCAGATCTCGTCCTGGTTTTGGGCCATGGAGTGGCTATAGAAACTATGAATGGCAGCGGGTTTTTCCTACTATGTATATGACACACACGAACACAATTACGCGGCTCGTGAGGGATTTGGCTAACGAGTGCCGGATAATGAGTGACGCAAGTGAATTATACAACGGTCTGAATGGCCAAAGGCTTTTCTTTAATACGCCCGAAAATTCAGAAAACGTTAAGCCATTTCCATCCCATGAAACGTCATAAAGAGCGCATTGCGATTCGCAGACCCGAAAACTCAATTGTGCATGCAATGGCCGATGGGCGATGTGCGATGGGCGGGCGTAAACTTTCAATTTGCGTTAATGGCATTAAATAAAGTCACACACACACAGAACCACTCGGGGAGGGTGAACATAATGCCTGTAACGGTAACGGTAACGGTAACGGAAACGGAAACCCAACCCAGCGTCCAACTTCCATTGGCCAGCCACTTAAAAAGGTTGCCAAAGCCGCTCGAATGGGTCCGTGTCCGTGCCGGTGTAAGTGCAGGTCGTGATGTTTCCTTTTCCTTATTTTTGCTTTGTAAATCGCATTAAAAATCATTGGCGAGCCATTTGCAAGGTGGCCAAAACACGACACGAGCCGAACTGAACCGAAAAATAAGTAACAAAAAGCGAGACACAAAGAAAATAACATAGCAGCACGCATGGCAGCGAAAACAGTTTCGTTTTCGGCTTAAAGCAGGTGAAATCTGGCCAAACAACACGACAACAGGAGCCCACCAATCAGGCAGGAAAATAACATGAAATGTCTGGCAGCGGCAAAGGGCGGTCGGGGTCGGGGTCGGGGTCGGTGCCGGGGACGGGGAGTGTTGTTCTCGTACTTTAGATAAAGTTGCTCGATGTTTGTGCTTGATGTTTTTAGACTTTGTTACAAACATCGACATGCAATGCACGTAATGCCACAAACACAAAACACAAAAATACACACACACACCCGCTTGCGCACCGACAAACACCTGGCAAAAGTTTTCCTTCTGAGACTTTTATCCCACTTTGCCTGTTGTGATATTTTCTTTCTCCAGTTCGCTCTCTCTTGCCGAGAGTGTGATAAGTTTTTCAACTTTGCCCCGCCCGGAGCTAGCTGGAATACGTATACAAAGTATATATTTTCCCTAATCATCCTTAAGATATTTTAAATGCGTGCCAGTTTCCAAGAGTTAAAGAAAATTCAAATGAAAAGTTTGCAGTCTGGTGGGGAATTGTGGTTGAAAATTCAAGGAAATCTTAAAATCTCCTAGAATAAAATTCCTAGAACAGCAGAGTCTTCGAACTTAGAGAATTAACTTAGAGAAAACTCAGAACTGAACTCTGCGAAGTATTAATTAATATGTGTATTATTTATTAATTTTTTTTTGTAAGTTTAATTATCACGCTTCACAAGAGTAGCTCTTGTTTTCGTGTTTGATTAATAGTAACTATAGATCCCGGAAACTGCGGGTGGGAAAGAGCGCCACTTTGGGGCATTTTATGTGTGATTATATGGTGTTAAAGTAATCGTCCATGTCTGTCTCGGCCGAGTATCCATAGGTCCGCAGGGTGTCTTCTGCGCAGACGTCTTCGGCCTAACGGGGTGGCAAGGTGTCTTGCCAAACGGTTGGTATGCGCTAGCAGGCGGTCTCTGTATCGGTTTGCAAATGATGAAATTGTTTCTGTTACAGTTGGTATTCCTGTGTCTTGAAATAGCGTGTCATTGTGTACGTAGTGGTGCCACTTAACTCCCAGCATCCTTCTCAGAGCCTTCGTTATGCATGTTTGCACCCTTTAAGTGAAGAGTCACAAGCGGTGCCCCAGCATGTAATCCCCAGTTCAGTGTCGGAAGGACAATGGCTTTAAATAATCGCACCTTGGCATGGAGTGATAGACCGCTATCAGAACGAAGGAGCCAATCCATTTTTCAAGTTTTGTCCTTGCTGATCCGCAGACTCGGTCAATCTGCCCCTTCCAGCAAAGTCGGCGGTCTAGGTTACGCCAAGGTACGTAACCTTATCCTCATGCTTTAGTCTTTTCCCATCCATATAGGGCACGTGAGCGGCCAGGCCGAAGGGCGAAAGTGGCGTGCTGTGTCTTTTCAATGTTAGCGCTATGTTCCATCGAGATGCCCAACATTCGAATTCGTCCAAGAATGTCTGGACACGATTGGAAGCCGATATGGGGTGCTGCCAGCAGCTAGAAAAGCAGTGTCATCTGCGTAGGTTGCTAGAAGAGTACCACGAGCAATGGGGCTTGGAAGATCCGATGTAAAGTGTGTACAGTACCGGGCCAAGAACACTGCCCTGAGGTACACCAGCATGGATTGGGCGTAGTTCCGAACGATGTCCACGGATCTCAACGGAAAACTTCCTGTTATCCAGAAATGACACAATAAGCTTCCAGAGTCCCTCAGGTAAAAGCGGCATTAATTTGTAAAATAGACCTTCATGCCAAACCCTGTCAAAGGCCTGCCGTACGTCTAGAAATACAGCTGAACAGTATTTGCGATCTTCTAAAGCACTCAGAATGTGGTTAACCACTCTGTGAACTTGCTCAATAGCGCTATGGCGACTTCGGAAGCCAAATTGGTGGCCCGGCAGAGCGTCCATGAAGGCGTCAATATTCAGCAACCGAGCAAGCACGATCCGCTCGAATATCTTGGAGAAAGTGGACAGGAGACTTATCGGCCTGTAAGATTCTGGTGTGCACGGGTCTTTTCCTTTCTTATGGACCATTGTGACAAGTGCACGTTTCCAGGGGATGGAAAATGGCCAAGGTTAAGGGAAGCATTAAAGAGAAGGCAGAGCTGTGCAATAACAGAGCTAGAAGTGCCTTTGCTACTCTACCATCAATTGCATCCATGCCAGGAGCCTTAGTGGGAACCAGTCGCTTAATATGATCACGTACCTCATCTTGATCCACAGGCCGCACAGCAACAGGAGAACCAAAGGAGAGCCCAAACCTAGAGATTGTTGTTTGGGTCTCCTGGCTTTTGCAAAATCAAACGGAGTAAAGCGTCTCTCCAGATCGCCTGAAAATACTTCAGCAATAGCGGAATCGCTGTGAGCCCAAGTACCATCGCTTCGTTTAAGAGAAAACCTGGGAAGTGGCTGCCTTTTAGGTTTCGGGTGCATTTCCATAGCAAACCCATGATCCTGGTTAGGATCGATGGCATTGAGATGATTTACGAAAAATTCCGACTTAGCCAAGCGGAGAACTTTCCTAAGTTCTGAGACAGATGCCTTCCACCTAGCTAAATCGATAGTATGCCTTGTCCTCATCCAGGTACGACGGAGTGCATGACCCTTCCTGGCCAAGGCTGCAATTTCTGGCTTTGATGATGTCCAGGATGGCGGAGGAATAGATATACATCTAGGAGGGGCAGCTTGATGAATTTTGTCTACTAAGTCCTGAGCAAAAGAATCAATGTCATCCGCCGTTACAAGTGATGGGTTATTTTCAGTCAGTGCAGAAAGTCTGGCACTAAAACTTTGTGTCTGATCCCCGAGGCAAAAGCCTGGTTTTAGGAACGACCTGATAGGCAGCAACGCAGAAATATATCAGGAGCGGAACGTCAGAGGAAAGGCCCGAGCACTCCGAAATGGCAAGGTGGCTGCACGGAATGCCTCTATACACTGCAAAGTCAATGGCTGTCGGTAGATGATCATTATTCCAAGGAAAGTGCGTAGGTCCCCGGTAGCCAGAATCTGCATGGTTGAGCTAGAGACAACGGACATCAGAGTATTTCCGAGGGCAGGAGCGTCTGCATCCCCAGAAGCTGTGGTGCGCATTCCAATCCCTCCAATTACAAAGCGACTGCCCATAGAGCCAAACAGGCGAAGATATTGCTCAGCTGACCAAGAGTGACGGTGACCAGGAGGACAGTAAACAGCACCAAACGAAATTCTTCCAAGTGTGGTGACCAAATTTATGGAAATGGCTTGCAGGTGGGTTCCGATATTGAGGCACTCAGGTTATAGTCCAAGGAGGATTTAATGATGATTGCAGCACCTCCACGATGTCGATCATCGGGGTGGTTGGCACAGTGTACTGCATATCCATGAACACGGAAGAAAGAACGGCTGGTAAAATGTGTTTCAGAGATCAGCAGGATGTCAATGTTGCGTTCCTGGAGGAGAAGCTCAACCTCTAGGATTTGCCAACTAAGTTGTTGGCGTTCCACATAACTATATTTATCCCGTAATTAGTCATCGCAACGCGTTGACTCCAAGGGACTGGCGTGTTTAGACATCACGCTCTGTAACATTTGTATTGTCGCCGTCATCACCGACATCATTTGATCGAAGCGCAGCAGAAGCTTGTCGATCGCAGCCGCTTGTGATATTGCAGCAGCTTCCTGCTGCTTCTGTAAATCATTAATGAATTTCAGTAGTCTGTCTTGAGCAGGTTGTTCAATTGAGGGAGTCTTCTGTCAGTTCCAATATGGGGCTGGCTTGTTGAATGCACATTTTGGCAGGAGTTAGATTCCATTGATTGTTGGTTTGATGAAATTGGAAGACTAGATGTAAACCAAGCATTCTGAGCCGGCGGCGGAGCAGGCTGAAAATCTGGACGCTTTTGATTTCGTTGGTTCGTTGAGCCATGGACTTGCGCCTCTGGGAATGCTCCAGGTAGGCGGGACAACTGCGTGAGGACGCACTATGATTGGAGCCACAGTTTATACATTTGAGCTGTTCCTCTTGCACAGCGGGGCACTTTTCCTTCTCGTTTGTGTTATGGTCACCAGCACATCGGGCACACTTCGGTGAAAATGAACAAATTAAAATAATTTTAAATTATTTAAGCTTATTAAATTGCCATAAAATATTATTGCAGCAACTAAAATATTTTTTTAATATAAAGATAAAGTTTTTCCGTAAAACTTGTAATATTTCTTATCCAGGCAGTTCTAGTTTCCTAAATTACAGAGAAAATACAACTAAAAGAGTATTTGGCTCTTTCGTGCAATTTCCTTGATGCTTTTTCCATTTAGCCCGATTCGCTGCCTTCTATTGTTGTGTTTAGTAAGAAGAAAAATTCAAGGAAAGCCAGAGAAAACTCAACCATTTGCCAGGACAAGCCTCAGATATTACCCCTGTCACGCATCCGCCCCGTGGGCCGACGTCAAAGAGTGTGGCTCAGTTTTCGGGCAAGGCCGAACGTGGAACATGATTTGTATTTTACTTACATACCGTTGTGTAAATCACATGCACAGCCCACAACCCACGCCACAGACACTTTGGGAGCCAGAGCCAGAGCCAGAGCCAGAGCCAGAAACTTGGGCATTTACAGAACAACAAACTCGAAACGGCAAACGGCAAACGGCAGGCAAAACAAATTCGAATCTCTCCCAGAGAACTCACTTCGATATCTGCCCTCGACTCACTGCAGTAATAATAATAAAGGGAATTGTTATTGTTTTCTATTAATTTACTTTGTTGTTTGCTGTTATTGCTGCTTCCTACAGTTCTTTAGTTACCACTGCCACGTGTGTCGAGCTTTGTGTTCGAGCTGTGTGTGTGTCCTCCTAAGTTGTAACATTTTTGTGCTGTTGTCTGCATTTGATTTGATTTGTTCGGTCTTGATTTTATCTGTTGAAAAATTGCCCAACCACGAGATCTGTGTCCGGGCCCTGTGCCTGGGAAATTGTCTGTCAGGTCGGCACTAAAGTGAGTAAATTGATATAAATAGATTTGAATTCGGATGCGATGAGAGCTGTGTGTAAGTTTAAAGCAAGTGGCAGGAGACTTAATTTGTAGTCTAGTTAAGCTCACCTCTGGAAGTAGAGAAGCTAGGCCACTTAACATCCCAATCGAGTGAAAATGTATATTTGTTATTTGCGCAACAGAGTTCAGGAACCAAATATAAATGTGAATAAGTCCTGTGTAAATTTGATTACAATCCGTACAATGTAATAAATTTGTAAAGTTCAATAAATATAATTAAATGTATCAGAAACAGTCTTAGCACTTAGTTAGAATTCCAAGTCAAAGAGTAAGCTGTAATTTGCCAAAATCTTATAAATTTAATAGCCTGGGGGGCCGAGAGAAATGCCTTGCCCAAGTGCAGTTGCAGATGGGAAAGCACTTGGCCCAAACCTATTTGCAATAAGAAAAGCAAAATACTTCTGAGCAAGCCGGCCCGGCAATGGGAAAATATTTTCATGAAATGCCGCGCTTACATAAATATTTAAACTAAAGCAGCGGCATGAAAAGCATTCTATCTGCACTTAGGACTCGGCTAGAAATGTGAAATAAAGCCCTGAGCCAGCTGGCGGCGTTGTATTTGCCCAGGAGGAGAACGGGAAGGATTCGGCGGAGCAGCAGCATCTTCGAACAAATCTTGCCCCGCATCCTTGCCATCGATCCTTGGGCGGCACGCTGACTAAGTGAGTGAGCGATGAATAAGTCGCTGGCTGAGTGTGTGTTTGCGTGAATGTGAAATGTGAATGAGAAGGCGAATGCGAGTGCAGGGATGTAGGCCAAGCCAGCTGTCCTGGGCCGGAAAATCGGAAAACGCTTTTCAATAGAAAACTCAAACTGGCAACATGTTACAGATTGCTTACTAAGACTCCAGCTTTGGCACACTCTCAACGACAAAAGAAAAAACACTGCACTGCTGAAAGGTTGAAATGAGGCTGAAAGTTTGGTTCTAGAAAAGTGATAGGATACAAAATATAGGAGAGCTTGGAATAAATACTTTGTCAATTTATAGTCACTCATTTTAGATTAATTTAGCTAATCTTACAGTAAATTCATTGAAGAATTGAATTTTAAAGTTACTTTTAGGTGTTTTGATTAATTTTGTAATGACCCTTCCCTGCCACTCATTCACCGGAATTTTGGAAATTGTTTAGAATGCCAATGGCTTTCTGCTTTGCCGAATTTCCATTGAAAGCATCTGTAGGGCTGTCAGTCGATTGGCATTTGTTGTTCACCCAGCTTGCCTCAATTTGCTGCACGCACTTTGACGCCTTTCGGTTGCAAGTTGCTTTTGTTATCCCGGCGCAGGGGACAGGCTGCGGAAAGGACGCACAGAACAGAACTGATATAAGCCAGTGTCTATCTCGCATCTTGTTGCTGTCATTTCAGGCTAATGTCTTCGCTCCATTTTCCTTTTCGTGTTCAATGTCTATCGTCATTCCCATTTTGTTTTCCTCTCGGCCTCAGCCTCGGCATTCTCCTTGTCGTAGTCCTTTTCCTGTTTTTGTAGTTCTGTTTCCAACCAGACACTGCGCTGAGCTGTTGTTCAGCTTTTTTCTTTTGGCTGACAGTTGGTAGTTTTTGCCGTTCGTCCTTGATACACATCATTCAAGCCTGCTTAACGTGTCCCATCATATTAACTTGCCAAGACGAATGTTTTTCCGCCAATGCTGAAATGCTGAAATTTATGCTGAAAGAAAAAGAGACTGTCAGCCCTGGGTGGATTGAAGAAGACGTTTTGAATTAATTATTTTATTAAAACGAACTTTCTTGTTTTCCACTTGCAGATCCTCAAACTGCGCGGAAAGCTCTTGAAAGGTATGTAAATGAATTGGCGTCAAGCTGAAGATTTTTCCCAGAAGTAAAACAATTTCTGAACTCGAGCTAATATTGGGTGGAGTATGTTAGCCTGGAAAGCTAACAAGATGTTTTGATACGTTCAAGGAATTCATCCAGACTGAAGCCAGATGAATTCTTAAAGTTTTTAAGACACAGATATTTATGAGTATAAATGAATAATATTGGGGCTTACTTGCAACGTACTTAACTGTACAAACTTAATTGCCGCGGCCATGTACCATGTGTGCTCCGCCAAGAGTGTGTGGCAGATTTTCAGCTTAGCAAAGTGAGCAGCAAATTTTCCGGAATTGGCCAAGGCCTCGCAGCAGGCACGAACACCTGATTCCGGGGAAAAGAGCCGGAGCTCCACGGGTGGCTTGGGCACCCGGCCGTTAACAGCTTATGGCCCTGAACTGATCAATAAACGAATTTAGTTTCGAGCTCCGTCCCCTTAGAGGAGCCTGGGATTGTGCCGGGTTGCCGGGTTGCCGGCGGCCATTTCCACTCGGTAATTTATAATCCACAAGGCAAACTGCAATTAAACCGACTTAATTGTTTATTAATGCGCACTTCAGCCAGGGCGTGAAAAATAAATTAATTAGTTGCTATTTTAAATATGGCGCAGACAATTTAAAATGCCACGCCAGTAAAATAAAACTCCCGCTGTTCCCGAAGGGAAACTCCTTTGATTTATGCTGCCTGCACTTGTTCGGGGTCCGCAGTCTGGGCGTGGAGGTGGAAATGCAAATGGAATGGAACTGGGGACTATGCAGCAGCCACTTTAATTGCTCGCTGGATTTTCACACTAAGTCCATGTTTCCTGCAAACAGCACAGAAATAGCCCTTGAGTTGGCGAACATCACGAACGCGAGCCCCAAGAAATGTGGGGACGGGGGCCGAGTTCGAGGCATGTCGTGCGATGATTAATGAGACAATTTTATGACATCGCACAGTGGGCGAGCGCATGTAATAGTCCGCCAACATAAATATCCCAAATGTGGAGGCATTAAGTGGAAATGGGCAGATATTAAATTGATTACTTTGCGACAGCAGCGGCAGTAGACTAATGGTGGAATTTTTCGTCGAAATAGAGCTGCTCTTCAATCTTTAAATTGGGGAGTTAAAATGTTTTCTAGATTGTAAAAGAACATATAAGAGCTATAGTTAAATAAGTAATTTGTAGACATTTTACAGTGAATATATTCTTTAAAGTGGAGAAGCTGTTTTAAAACTATTTCCAAGCATTGTATTTTATTTTTACTACCTTGAACGAGAAGAACATTCAAGGTTATTAATATTTTGACAAGAGCTTTCATTTATATTATTTTCTAATTTAAAATGGAATTTGTAAAGTTAAAAATTCTGCTCTTCAATCTTACAGATGTTTTCTAGATTTTGTTGTGTAAGAATATATATGAAATAGAGTTGAATAAGTAATTTATGGAAATAGTTACAGTGAAAATATTGTTTACAGGGAGAAGTTGTCTCGAACTATTTCCAAGAAATAAGTTTAATTTTTACTACCTTGAACAAATATTTGTAATAAGGCTTGCATTTATACTATTTCTAATTTAAAATCAAATATTTAAAAGTTGGAAATTCTACTAAAATTTCCCTTTATAGAAAACAAGTCAACACATGCTGCCAAGTGCACTTGCGATATTAAAGTGAACTGTCTAGTCAGCAATGCAATCAATTCGACTGTCACTGAAAGCCAATCCCCAACCACTGTGCATCTCCGGGAGATTGTGAGGGCACGATGACTTGTCACTGGCACATGAATAACATGAATTGCGTTATGAAAAATGTACGACAGAAGTTCGGGTTGGGCCACAGGGACATTCCGGGGATTTCGGTATTTCGGGTCTGCTGCCATCATTACAGAGCTGAGCGATAAGCGACGTTGTGCGCGACACAACTGACGATTGCAATATGATGGATATATGTAAGCGGGGAATGGAATAGTCCTCGATGTGCCACGTGGGTGCAGTGCTGTTGACTTTGAGGGATTTATATGGAGAGCGCTGACAGCTGGCAAAATTAGCTGCCAGTCGCCGGCAAACTTCTCCGATTGCGGATGCCAAAATGTGGAAACTCCTCCTGGCACAATTAGCACAAGTCCAAAAGTTTGCGACTCCGACAGCGAGTGCTTACCATTATTATGGCGCTGGTTGTTGGTTGTTCGTTGTTCGTTGTTGGCCAATGCAGTCTGCATGCATAATGCGGCGAGTAACTCAACATTTTGAGTACGAAATCCCAAAATGTCAGTGGCCGGCAGCAGGCAGTGGCTGTCATGGGACAGGACATCAGACAGGAGCAGCTGCTGCTGCCAGCTTGCCAGCATGCCAGCATGCCAGTTTGCCAGTTTTGAGCTTCCAGCCTGTGGCAACAATGCAACAGAGCACTCAGCAAAACTGCAGCAGCTCTCAACGCTCTCATTATTCAAATGTGTTTTCGATTTGCCCAAAAGTTCTTCTCACACACAGCCATGCCCCAGCCAGGACCACTCGGAATTAAATTCAGGCTTGGGCTGCACATACACAAGTGTAAACTCCGTTTTGAGAAGGCTTCGGCTTCGGCATCCGAAGCAAAATGCATGGCCTCTGTCTGTGTATAATTATTTAAACTAAGTTTTAAAAGCATGCAATATTTCAGGAAAAAAGTGAAATAATTCAATTAAAACGGATCCAATCGGTATGTACGTGTCGTTTCCTCCATTCGATTTGTTCCAAAACTTTAGTTTTGAGTTTAACATGAACTGGCAGAGCTCAATCTGGTTGCTGGTCGCTGTGATCGTATTAACCGTTTTCGGTCAAAAAGGAAAAAGTGGAGGGAGCATGAAGAATTTAGGGAATTTTGCAAGCCTTGGCCACGTTGCCACGCTATTAAAAAGTGTTGCCAATGATCGGGAGGCAATATACATATACCGATTCAAGTACAACTAGCAACGATCCGAGGAACAATGAGAGCCGCCACAGTTGAAGTGAACTGATTCAGCCGAGGTCAAGAAGGGAAATATAGTTAAAAATACTAATAAATATATGAATATTGTTTTCTAGAAAGAGAATAGCTGAAATATATATTCCATCTAGTTTGAGTTGCAAGTAATGTTTCCGGTTACCCATTTTTTTAGCCATACTCCACAAGTAGAATGGTTCTGCTACGGCGGAATAATCCCAGCTTTTTGCCAGCTGCATACCACCAACTTGTGGGTTATCTTCTCACCTGTCTTGCATTCTCTCCCCTAAGCCCTCGCCCACCTGTCACCCTCCAGTTACCTGTTCTATTGCCGTAACAAATCCATTTTACCTGTCAGCTTTAACGCGTAAGCAAATGGCAAAGCGGCAGCAGCTATAAGGAAGCGCCAAGAGCGCAAAAGCGCAAAACCCCGAAGTGGAGAGCTATCTACACACGTGAATGGGGTGGGGATTGTGCCGGTGAACGCGTGTGTGTGTGCCAGGTGAGCGGCAGGTGAGGAGGGGCTGCTCTGATATATTGCCAAGGCGCAATTAGAGCGCAGACCGCAGAATGAAACGAAACGCTGGCAACGCCGTGTAAACAAGCCACAATTGCGCTGGCAACCAAGACGAAAATCGAAATAATTGCGAAGAGCTAGAAGGTATGATGAATACCCTAACTTTGTGTAAAATAAATTAATAAGAAACTCGAGTTAAAATGCCCTGGATTATTGCAGTCCCTGATTTTATAAAATAACGAAATTAATCGATTTAATTTGATCACTTTTATTTATATATCCTATAGTTTTTATACCTCCTATTTTTACGAGTTTTTCATAGAAATAAATATTACTAGACATTTATTCAACTTTTAATCTTTACATTAAACCTTTATATATATTATTTAAAATTTTGATGGTTTTTAATAGAATAATGTGATATAATGTAAGTTCATTTTCAAGACCAATGAGTCCAGAAATTATTAAAAAAAACTAAAGTTTTCGAACATTGGTTTTGAAAATGAACTTACATTACACATATCACATTTTTTATAATTATTTAAATTTTTAAAATATTTAAATAATTATAAATTGATCCAGTTTAAATTTTAAAGAAAACATTATTAAATTAAGAACAATTCCAATTTATTGTATAAATCACCCTCCTTGTTATATTCCCTCTGAAATTCGTCTTGGTCCTTGCTACTGTAGAATAAAACGGAAATAAATTTTTGCGCAAACAAAATCAAGCGCTACTACACACACACTCCTTTAGACAATCAGACATTTGTGCTCCCGTGTGTGTACTGTGCACACAATTGCGAATTACGAAAACGAATTTGTGAGTACGACACAAATGGAATAGCATTAAATCAATTCAAACGAAACGAAATGAAATGAAACATTGCTGCGCAGTTGGCTCCCGATTTCGCGAAGAGTTCCCCTGCCGTTCAGTTCCGAGTGCCGTGCAAATCTCGGATGACAGGCGAGCATATTGTCGGCTAATTAATCGCATGTGCATTCCTATCGCCTTACACACACAGTGCGTACAGTCCGTATGACACAAGCGCTAATTAGTCTCCGGACAGTGACAATGCGCCGGAGGCAGATCAAACGACCGACTTTCGGCATCGAGGCGTTTTAGGGCCTGTCACAGAGGCCCACAGGTCCTTAGTTACTTTGAATCCCACTTTTTTTCCCTTGACGGCGCTCTTTTTTCTGCTTTTTGGCATATTTTCCTCTGCATTCGAGACGGGGCGAAATTAAACGAAACACAGCATTCGCGAGAGATCAAAGCAGATGCGACAAGTCTTTGGGGATCCGAAAATGTTCCAGGCTGTCCGGAACTCGAAATTTAAATTAGTTGCATCGTTTAGCAGGGGAACATCGGACTGAAAACTAAATGTAAATAATAACAGGAACTTAAGCAGATAAAAAATTTAAGTTTACTTAAAGATTTCAGGCATAACATGCTTTAAAAGCTAAAAAGGTTTTTGAAACTAATAAAAGATTTGTTTAACAACTTCAACGCATAAAGCATTGAAAATCTCTATGAACTTACTGGCAGCTCAATAGCAATATATTTTCACCATTTCTGCCCCTTAGCTAGAACCTTTTAACCAAGTCTTTGAAATAAAATAAAAATGCAATGAAAGCGTACCTTTGTAATTCCATTGATTATTTTGTGCTCGATTCATGGCGACACTTGACCACACAGCGAAGTGAACGATAATGGGAGCAAAGAATTCAATGAATCAAATTTAATTCCCAAGAAAATCGGTGGAAGGCGAACAATTGCTGGGAATAATGAGGCGAAATCGCATTAGATGCGGCAGCATCTGCGAAAGTCTCTAATTGTCAATGGCTAAATAATTGAGAGCCAGGAGCCAAGCAGGCGAACGGAGAAGGCAAGGCGAACAAAACGTAATAGCATTAAGGGAAAATCCAAATGAAAATCACTTTAAATGCTAAACAGATGGTCGCTGGCGGAGGCGAAATAAAACACATAAAGCGCCTGGTTTAAGCATCCATTAAAAATTTAATAACTTTGGCCCGGGCCAAATGCAATTTTGTGAAATTTTCTAGCAAAATTAATTAGTCAAACAATCCATCAGGGCCGGACCTTAACGTGGCCAAGCCGGCAAATTATGCCAGTCTGAAAAGGTACGAAATCCCGGCGAAGGCAGCGACGTGAACGTGACCATAGCACATCCTCGCCTCGGACGGGGATTTTTCATTCAAACGTTCACGCGCCGCCCAAGCTCTGGCAAAATATTGACCCGGCCAACAGACTTGGGTTAGAAAAGGGACACGGCCAGTGGAAGTGGAAGACAGACGTCCAAAGCCCCGACACTTCAAAGGACGCACCAAAATGTAATTTTAATCAAAATTGTTCAGCCTCAGGAAATCCCAATACATTGCGAACGAACAACAACGCCAGGGAATTCAGCCTGCTAATCCTTCTTAAAGGCAGGCGAAGAGCTTAGGTGAAGGATATTGCGACGCATTTAATTTCCATATATTTATGCCACAATCAAGCACAAACAGAATCCCTAACGAAATTTCAGCATTTTAAATATATTTTCCATCATTTTTGTGTGTGCGGCCCTGAGTAAGGGTTGTTGAACATATATGGGATTTTAGGACATTAAATCGATACTTTCAACGTTTTAATTACATTATTAAATATGTATATTATTAGACAGTTTAAATAGTTAAAATGCAAATTACCATCTCTTTTGAGCAATCAGACTGCTTATCATTCTTAAACTCA
Organism: Drosophila triauraria; assembly: GCA_014170255.2. Taxonomy (NCBI): domain Eukaryota; kingdom Metazoa; phylum Arthropoda; class Insecta; order Diptera; family Drosophilidae; genus Drosophila; species Drosophila triauraria. The sequence goes on from JABJVT010000078.1 coordinate 116,251, forward strand.
AAGCAATTTCATACGCATTAAATTTCCATATACTTATGTCTCAAACTGAATCTTTAACTACACTCAAAGTCACTTTTAATGGCATGATGAAGTATTTCGAGGTCTTTCAAGCCAGCATGGCCAACAATTTTCCTGTTTAATCGACTTTTGTGCTGCACAATCACTACCCAAAACAATGTCAATGCAGAGCCAGAGCCAGAGGACCAGACAGTGCGGAGGGGCTGTTTGCCGAGCCACAGACAGGACAATTAATTTTTAATGCAAGTCGCTCGGCGCTCGGCAGATCAGCAGCAGAGCAGAGCCGGACACAAACAAAACGGCATCGTTGTGAGCAAGTGGCACTGCTAATTGCACTCATTCACACGGCAAGCGACAACAAAGGCGGTCTGAAGAGCAACGGGAAAATGGCAGCAACAACTGGAATGGCTACGAAAATTGCAGCAACTTCAATGGCAAGTCGAGCAACAAGAGAGCCGTCGTCTCCTTGACGCACGGAAACGGAAGCGTTAGTTAAGGATATGTTGCAGTGCTGCACAATAGTGACAGAGACCGTGGGATTAACTTTCTAGCTCTTGTTCTGTCTGGGGAATTTTAAACTAGAATTTCTTGAATATTTAAATTAAGTACAGAAAATATATTCTATATATATAAAGTTTCAAAATGTATTAAATTCATGTTACCTAAGCCTTTAAGAAATCCCTTTCACATCAGCACAATTGGGTTCTCTGACCCACAGTTCCTTAACCCCACAGCCTATAGCAATTTAGGTCCTAATGACAAAACTTTTGCCCCACTGTGCCTGCCGCCGCGTCCGTGTGCACTGCAATTACGTGCCATTGAGGCGGCCCCATTGTTGGTGCAGCGCAGATAGCAAATAGGTCCGGCGCTTACATCCGCCGCCTCCGCACACACTCCAGTGTCATTGCCTATTTCCGGCGTAATTGTTATGCCAATTTTTAAGGCCAGCCAGTGTGTGAAATTAAATGAGAATCAAATAAAGTCGGCGACGTACCGAAAAGAGCGCATAAATGCGGTTAAATTTGCAGCGTTAAATGTTAACAGTCGATTTTCCAATGCACACAGCAGACCCATAAAAATATCAGCGCGTATTTGCGTGTCCCTTCTTATCTACTTGGGTCCTCAAAAACCCAGCCCAAGCCCTATTAACCCCCTCAGCCACGACGCCACTGACATTCCTCGTCATCATCATTCCGGCTTAGACTTTGGGAGTGCAAATTGACAATTTCTGTGAAATTGCACAAATACGAGGCTGTGCCCAATTTTTATGGCAAATTACCCAGCCGCATGTGTGGATAGCTGGGGCGCCAGCGTGGCTTCGCCGGGATCTCGCATGCGGCAGGAAAATGTCATAAAAGCGTTTGGCAGACGCTCGGCTACGGCAGGGTTTTATGATTGGTTTTAGACGGGTTTCTCCCAAAAGCGAAGAAAAATAAAAGGAAAAATAAATAAAATATAAACTGCGTTATGTTTATGCGCAAAAAAAAGGAATGAGGCGAGCAGAAAGCTATCAGGACATCATCAGCCAGCGTATAATTAAACATTACGCAACGGCAATAAAATACGAGACAAAAAGGAAAGGACTTTGCTGCATTTGAATGATCCTGAAAAGTGGGATAAAATATACGGCTTACGTATTAACGATTATGGAACAGCCTTTGTTCTGTGCGAATAAAAATCCACACATTATAAGCTGAATAATTTGAAAGTGTATATATTTTGCAAACAATTTTGAACCGAAACATAATGGAGTTTAGCCGCAACTTTGAAACTTCCTTGACAATGTCTTTGGAGGAAAACAAATAATATGAAAACAATTTATGCTCAATGCTATGCAAAAATATTTCCTTTGACAGCTGTTGTTTTGGCAAAACTTTTGCTTATATTAAAAAGCAATTAATCTGCATATAAGAGTACATGGAAAGTTAATAAAAGCACAGAGGGAAGTCGTCGAACCGAACCGAACTTTCTCTCGTTCTCTGCTTAGTTATGTTTTGACAATTTTGGGTAAAAATCCGTTCGGATATTTGTTTTCGATGGCCAAAATGTTCCGCAATATTTGCGAAACTTTAAAAGCAATTAAAAGTTTGTGCAGTGCTATGATTTCCCGCCTCGGCCGCTTTCCCGCCTGGTTACCTTACGGCCAAAATGAACTTTCCGGCAGCAGCTGCTGTTGGAAAGCGGCAACATTAGGGTACACACACAGAATATATATAGTACTCATTGTATAAACATAATGATAAACATAATATGCCGCTGAGTGCCTGGAAGTATGCTTAATTCTGTGCAACTTTAGTGCCTTTAAGTTGCAAGAAAGGAAATCCCTTAAGTGTGCGCTGGACCCTGGGTAACTCGGAAACTGGTGAAACTTTTCTACAACCACTCACACCCCACCCACAGCGTCTTGCTCACCTCGGTGGCTCCCGTTCGTCCCTCTAAGTGCACATGCCACAAACAACTTAAGCTTCGCTAGGCAAATGTACATCGAAATGTGGAACTCACTGTCGGCAGGACGAAAAGTGCTCAAAGGAATGCCGGCAGCGCCAGAGGCAAAGGCGTTTATTTGCGTTTATAATGTGTGAGCTATTAAAATTTTAGAGGCTGTTAGTGAGGGCTGCCATGGGTGTGTAGACGCACTTGAATTAAAATGTTTCTGCAGCAGCATAAAACGAAAATTAGTTGATTTTTATGCTCTCCGTGTGGAGGGCGCGAGGCTCTTAAAGCTTTTAGGGCGGCAGCAGCTGCTGCAAAATCTTTTAAGTGAAAATCCGCACAACGCTTGTTTGGATTACATTCATATTCATATATTTGTACTTGTGTTTGCCGCTTGTGTTTGTGTTGGCAAGCGTAAAGTGGAAATTAACATAAAACAGGCTACGCCCGCTACGTATACGTAATATCGAGCCGCACTCCTGATGCCCTCGAAGAAAGCGAGGGACTTAATTGTACACAAATAATAAAGCAAACATTTTCAAGATCCTCTACGGGTCTCTACGAAGTATATTTATTTAAGTTATGCAACCAACTTACTGACTCAGCCCATGGACCCGCCATCGTTGCATTTTAACCCGCAGAGCTTAACGAACCCCAAAGTCCCAGCACTTTATTTACTTTTATATAAATATTTTTTCCGTAAGCTATGGCATTTTTGCACCTCTCGGATTCAGCTGCAGCTTATTTTGATGCATATTTTATTTTGCCATTGCATGCGTAATTTTATTTGCTGCCACGCCCTGTGCCGCGCCCATCTCTCCACGGTGCTGTTGCTGCGGCTAGTTGCGGGCTCGTAATTCGCCGAGCAGGTATAAGTTTTATGACCATTGCCGCGATTTTGTTGCCCTGCTGTCAGTGCTGCTAGTAAGGATTTTTCTGGCTCAGAAAATTGAAGATAGTAACTTTAAATTGTAAAGTTGTTATGTAAAATTACTTATAGCTTGGCAACATTGATAAGATATTTTATTTTATTCAAGCTTGTAAATATGTGAATATTTAGTGCGGTATTATTTTAATTGTTGTCTATTAATTTAAAAAAGTGTATTAGTTGCAGTATTATATTTGTTATCGTTTTATTTTTATTCATATAAAATCTCAGCTTCTTGCCTCCAGCACTGACAACACTGCCTGTTCCTGATGCCACTGCTCCTTGCCTGGAAGGTTGTAAAATATGTATGCATTCTACAACAAAATGCTATTTGTTGTCGCCACTGTGGCTGCACCTGGGCGAACGGTTGTCGTCGTCCTGCTGATGCCAGGATATGCACGGCAATGTGCCAAATTAAGTGCTCTGCCTGCCAAAAGGAGCAGCGAAAAAGCATGAGAAATAACGAACGAAAGACCGCGTCCGGACGTCGCTTAAGTTGTGATGTAAATTTTAATTTCTCCTGTTATGACATGTTCCCGGGGCCCCTTTGAAGTCCTTCCAGGACTGCCTGCCTGCACGTCCAAGTGCAAATTAAAGCGGCCAGCAGAGAGAGCCTTTGATTATGTGTTTGAAAATTCAGTAATGCAATTTGTTGGCCTTCCAGAAGCCGCCTCGAGTTGTTAACTGTGGTCGCGGCTCGCGTTGCCAGCGGCAACTGGCGAACGCCTGCCAAATTGGCATTTTAACGCAGCTGTTGATAAGTTTTAATTAGCTTAGGCTTATTAGGCGGCACTTTAGTCGGGCCACGGCCATAAAACTGTGCGGTTGCACGAAGATTCTCAGGCTCAAGCGCTTAAATTGGTATTAGAGAATAGAGTTTGGCCCTAAGCTGAGAGGGCAATTTATTAAGTTGCCACTAGCGCAGAGTAAGAAATGAATTCGTATAATTTTCATTGTATCCCTTTCCTTTTGGAGATCGATCGAAGAAATGTATACAACAATTTACTTAAATAACATAAATAACTCCACTGCAGATAGTGAACACTGTTATTGACAAAATAAACGTCAAGGCAGTCATAAATCTCAAGCAAAAATAAATTCATTTACTTTTCTCTGCAACTTATGCATTTAATTATCACGCATACGTCATGTTGTCCAAATAACCTTGTGCTGCAGAAGTCCTTCTTTCACACAAATTATCCAACACGATTGCCGGTATCATCGGAGCCATCAATATTTCAAAGGGACTTCGCAGCAACCCGATAGCGCAATCAATTTCTTATGAAATTTTCATCTGCTCGTGAGTGAAAGGTCAATTTGGTGTAAATGCCTATTGATTTTTGCAACGAGCCCATGGAATGAAATTGAAATTATTTGCAGTGACAGGAGTTTAGGGACGTGTCAGAGCTACATGAGACGACATGTGAAAGTAAAATAAATATTTATCTAGCCCGTATAATTCCGGCAGTAGCCGGGCGGAGTTGAACAAATCTCTCGCATTGCCCAAGGCCGCTACGCTCATGTCATCTTATTAAATCACACAAAATAGAAAAAGTTCCGGACCAAGTTGAGTGTTACGAATTCAGCAGAGGTTGAACTGCCTCTTGGTCTCGACTGTCAAATCATTTTGTGATAAGGATATAACAAATGGGCACCCGCACACAAGTGCAAGCCAGGATTTTCTATCTCGTGTCTGTGTCTGCTTCATAACTGACAAATGAAAATGTCAAAAATGTTTGCTGACAAGCCAACCAAATGAGAAAGAAAAATTTCAATTTTCTCAGCTCACGCTCACAAGTTGGCTCCAGAGATGTTTGCCAAAATTTAATTAAAATTTCATTTTGTGCTAAACTCACCGAAAACAGCATGGAGCCACTAGAAAACTCTTTCATTAAAACCAATGGAAATGTTTGGAATTGTCAAAGCTGAATTTGCAATAATTGTTTGCAGAAAGGATATTTATTGGCTCGGAAGGAGATGTGCAAGAAATTTCTAAGAGAAATATGGCCAATATATTCAATAACATAAATGAAACTGGGAATTATGTAAGCGATGCCCAGTAAAGACTCAGGAGTACATAATAGAAACAAATATGTTTTGCTGTGTGGATGGATACCCATACATTTCCTTAATTAACAAACTCCCATTTGGAGTAAGTCGGAGGCTTAAGTATGCTCTAAGGTTCGGCGTTCGAGTATCATTACAATCTCGGCTTCAATTACAAGCTGGCACTAAACATTTAATGGAAGTTGTAAGGAACAGACTTGGTGCCTGCCACATCGAGTCACTGTCGAAGTATCCATTACGCATTTGCATTAGACGGTTCTGCCAGCTGAAATTCCAGCCTGTCTGTAAGTTTTCGGACAGGAGACGGTCGCTGAAGTGGCAGCTAATGAAGCGACGGAATCTTTTCCGTTTTGGATCCGTTCTTGTTTCGTCCAAGCTCATCTCGGGTTTCCAAAGAGCAGTTATGCGAAATCCGGGGCCTTGTCTTGGTCTGTTTTCCACGAACAAACACGCAATTGCTTGGTGCGCACAATAAACCTGCATTTAAGTTAATTTTCCTGTAATTTATCTGTTATTTAACTAAGGCAGCCACCGTGCAATATGTTGCATGATTTATGCCTGACATTTTCAATTGCTTATTGCTCTCGTTTCCTGCCCTACTTGGGTCTGTCTTTTGTTTTTCACTTAGATTAATTTTGACAAATATAAATGTCAGCTTGGCCCAGCTCCTGGAAATTTAATGAACCGCCCTCATAAAAATATGAATAATAAGCAAATAATGGCGGGGACAAGGTGGATACATAATAATGTGCCTTAATGGGGCCAGCAAATTATTGGGATTATGTCAACAAAGCGACCAATCCATTTCCATCCAATTAAAGTCGCACAATGCCAACTCAATTCGTACTTTCGCTGTGTCAACCCAGGGATGTGACTGCCATGGCGATTTTCATTTCATTTCATTCAGTCATCCAGTCATCCAGTCGGATATGTATTTACATAACAATAATTAGCTTATTGTAGCCGTGGCCTCACTTTCAAGCTGAAATCGAGCCAACTTCATCCGATGCGATTCATTATAAAGGAAAACAAACACTTGAATAATTCAGGAGCCTCGTTGAAACACGAGTTGCAGTTTGCTGCGAAGCGTATTAAAATAAATCAGCCAGCCCAGCCCGTGTGATTGTGTAAGTTTATTATTGGGAATAAATTACCTCGTCCACGGACAATTTATGGTCCAATATCACGCAGATAGTGCGGAAAATTATTTTCAATTTATTTCTGCGTTAATCGCACGCTAGAAATTAGTTTCGACTGTAATCCCAAATTGCATGAAATGTCTGCGGATTAAAATGCAGAGTTACATGTATTGCACATTATAATTTTGTTAGTTCGAGCTGTACTATTTTTGAATCGGGAATAGCCGATTTTCAATTAAAATTTGTCTGGAACGCAGATAATAAATGGCATATTAGTAAATGGAAATCGCATTTAATAATTGTGTGAATAATATTGAAATTAAAGCAGTTTTTAATTGTCGAAAAAGAAGAGTAAAACCTATCACTCCTTTCAAAATATTTTTAGTGTTTAAAAATGCTAGATGAAAATTCAGTTTGTTTGTTATAAAAAAAATGCATTATATAATTAGAAACAAAACATTATATTACTGAAATTAAAGATGAAAATAATTGAAAATACTCATATACTTTCTTAATAACTATAGTTATTAAAAAAAAGAAAGATCGATGCTAAATGCAGATAATAAATGGAAATTGGATTTAATAATTGTGCACATAAAATTACAATTGGAGCAGGTTTTAATTGTCAAAAGAAGAGTAAAACCTATCAAACTGTTAATAAATATTTTTCGTATTTAAAAATAATGATTTAAATTCTAGATAAAAATTCAGTTTGTTTGTTATAAAAATATATTTTAACATGGTTTGTGCATTATAAGTATTTACTGAAACTAATTAGGAAAATGATTAAAATTCTCATATACTTTCGTAAGAACTACATTTAATTAGGAAAACGGAAGAACGAAAATGCAGATTATAAAATGGAAATTTAATTTAATAATTGTCCAAATTATATTGCAGTTATGCAGTTTTTAATTGTCATAAAAAGTAAAGCCTAGCACACTTTTAATAAATATTGTAAGTATTTACAAATTATTGCTAAAAGACAATATTAAAGAATTTAAATGAGAGAAAGAAATTCAGTTTGTTTGTTATAAACAAATGCATCAGACAATTAGGAACAAAATATATTTTAAAATGGTTTGTGCGTAATATTTTACTGAAACTAAAGAAGAAAATAAAAATAAAAAGAACGATAAAACCAGTACGAATACAATTTCATTTTCTCTTAACTAATCCCTCTCTTTGACTTTTTAATTTTCTTGCAGGAACCGCCCATTTAAGGACACACAAAACAACTTCGACAAGAACACGCGCCAAATGCATTACATTATAATTTCATTAAGGACAAAAGCCTTTCTCTGCCAGCGGTGAAACAACGTTGCCAGGAGATAAACGAGAGAAAGGATAACGTCAAAGGCTCGCGGAGAAAGTCAGAAAGCCGCAGAGCCCATTGCCTACTTCTGGGGCGCTGTCAAGCGAGAATCAAGAGCCTGGCATTTTATGAAATTAATACAAAGGACGCGGCAAGGAGCAGCCGAAGCAGTAGAAGTGCCAGCGGAAGCTAGAGTGGAAGCGGAAGTGGCAGCCATGACAAAAGCGGCGGCGCCAGGACAACGATGAGCGGCTCTTCGATAGCGACAATAATGGCAGCAGCGCTCCTCCTTTCGAGGCCCGACGACGACGTGACCGCCTCCGATCGGCTAATAACATTTACCCGCGGAGCCTAACTTGACATGCCAACGTGACCCAGCTGGCTTGAAAATATTTACCCAAGAGCCAAGGCAAGGCAGCTAAAAGCGAGAAATCACTGAAAATTCTCTGAAATAAAGAGTCCACACTTGAGACAATGAGACTTTGTACCGAGCTCCTCGCAGCGGTGACGCTGACCCTCAGCCTGGTGGTGACCCCGGTGCGGGGTGTCCGCCAGGTGTGTGTGTGCAAGTGGAAGGGCGGCAAGCAGACCGTGGAGTGCGGCGGCCAGCAGCTGTCCAACCTGCCCGAGGGCATGGACCCGGGCACCCAGGTGCTCAACTTCAGCGGCAACGCCCTGCAGGTGCTGCAGTCGGAGCGCTTCCTGCGCATGGACCTGCTCAACCTGCAGAAAATCTACCTGTCCCGGAACCAGCTGATCCGGATCCACGAGAAGGCCTTCCGGGGCCTGACCAACCTGGTGGAGCTGGACCTCGCCGACAATGCCCTGCAGAATGTGCCGAGCGAGACGTTCCAGGACTACAGCTCCCTGATGCGCCTCTCGCTCAGCGGCAATCCCATCCGGGAGCTAAAGACCTCTGCCTTCCGCCACCTGTCGTTCCTCACCACGCTGGAGCTGTCCAACTGCCAGGTGGAGCGCATCGAGAACGAGGCCTTCGTGGGCATGGACAACCTGGAGTGGCTGCGCTTGGACGGCAACCGGATCGGCTTCATCCAGGGCAACCACATTCTGCCCAAGTCGCTGCACGGCATCAGCCTGCACAGCAACCGCTGGACCTGCGACTGCCGCCTCCTGGACGTCCACTCCTGGCTGGTCAGCTACAACACCCGCTCGCCGAGGAGCCCAAGTGCATGGAGCCGGCGCGCCTTAAGGGCCAGGTGATCAAGGGCCTGCAGCGGGAGCAGCTGGCCTGCCTGCCCGAGGTGAGTCCCCAGTCCAGCTACACGGAGGTGAGCGAGGGCCGGAACATGTCCATCACCTGCCTGGTGCGGGCCATCCCGGAGCCGAAGGTCCTCTGGCTGTTCAACGGCCAGGTGATGAGCAACGACAGCCTGATGGACAACCTGCACATGTTCTACTACATCGACGAGACCATCGGCGGCAGTGGGGCGGAGGAGAAGCGCAGCGAGATCTTCATCTACAACGTGGGCGCCGAGGACAACGGCACCTTCTCCTGCGTGGGCCAGAACATCGCCGGCACCACCTTCAGCAACTACACGCTGCGGGTGATCATCAAAGGAGCCGCCGGTGGTCAACGAGGTCTCCTTCCGCGCGACTACATGAACTACATCGTGGCCAGCAGCGCCGGCGGCGGCATCATCTTCGTGGTGCTCCTCTGCACCATTGTGGTCAAGTGCAAGAAGCCCTCGGAGCCGGCCAAGCAGCGCAAGAAGTGTGACCAGGTGACGAGCATTGCTGGCGGCACCGACTCATCGGCGGGCAGTGCCCAGGACACGGGCATGGGCATGATGAAGTGCGCCTCGATACTGAACGACGGCGGCGATAGCCTGAACGGGAATGCCGGCCTCCTGCTAGGCGACACCCTCACGCCGACCAAGACCGCGAATGGAGCCGCCGGGGCGGCATCATCCTGGGCAATCAGATGAAGCAGAACCTGCTCCTCTACGCCACGCCGAATCCCGGCCAGCAGCAGCTGCAACTGAACGTGAACCTGATGGGATCCGGGCCGGGATCGCCGCCGCTGCTCCTGAGCAACGGCCATGGGCTGGCCGCCGCCTACTGCTCCCCGCCGGCCTCCTGCGGAACTATCAGGAGAAGAACCCCGACCTGGTCAACGACGCGGAGAGCGTGAAGCACAAGCTCAAGACGGCGGTGAGTCTGGACGGAGCCGGCGAGTACGAGACCCAGAGCGACTGTGGCCAGTACGAGGGCTGCTACCAGCTGGCGGCAGCTCCGCATCCCGGTCACCATCCCGGACATCCTGGGCATCCTGGGCATCCTGGAGTGCACTCGCTGCCGGGTCACCCGCTGATGGGACGCTTCGCCCAGGCAATGACCACGCTGCCCAGGGGCATGCAGCTGAAGCCGTCCCCGCATCAAGTGGACGTGCACCTGAACCCCGTCTGCTTCCTGGGCCAGGACGGGCCTTTGCCTACGACTACAGCAGTGCCCACCTGGTGCAGCAGTCCCCTGCAGTAGCAACAGCAGCAGCAGCAGCAGCATCAGCAGCAGCAGCAACAGGTGCAGCCCGCCGCCAACTTCTACCGGACGCTGCCGCACAACAGGCTGCACAAGCAGCAGCAGTTCCAGGCGGCGGCGGCGGCCGGCAGTGGCGCCAATCCCACCCTGCGCTACAGCCTGGAAGCGGAGTTCATCCAGCGCGGCCCACGGTCAGCTATGAGAAGTACCAGCTGCCCAACGTGCGCTTCACCGCCGAGGGATATCCAGCAGCAGCAGCAGCAGCAGCAGCAACAGATGCTGCAGCAACAACAGCAGCAGATCCTGCAGCAGCAGCACCACCCCTCGCCTCCGGAGGGCTACAAGAGCGACCTGGCCGTGATGCCGGCGCCGTTCCAGCAGTGGCCCAGCTGCCTGCCCGGCTACCGCTTCGCCCAGTCGCCCACCAGTCAGCCAGCAGCGGTGGCCACTCCGCCGGGACAGCCTGCTCCGGCGGCACCAGCAGCTGGCCAGGTGCAGTCCCAGAACTGCAGCATTCCCGAACTGGACGAGAGCGAGGCCCAGTCGCCGCGTCTGGAAGAGGCCGCCTCTGCCGCTGCAGTGCCTCCTGCTGGCGAGGAGGGCGACCCGGAAGCCGCAAAACTCAAGCAACTCAACGGTCCATTGGCCGACAGTCCCGACGAGGGTTACGTGGGCGACGGCCAGGAGACCAGCGACATTTGACCCGGCCAGCAGCCAGCCGGAGCCAGGAGGAAGCGGCCTTAGACGATTCAGTGGCCCTGTAAGCGGCCAGGCTGATCACCAACCACTCATAGCCTAAGTTCACTTCACCCTTCCAGCTTTCCAGCAGGCCGGACCCCGAAGTCCTCGCCTGCCGTTACTTACACTTCCTTCCCCTGTTTTTTTTTCTGTTTGTTGGTTTGCCCGCAAAAACAAGCAAACAAAAGGCAGACCCAAGTTTAACCTAATAATTGGCAGAGAAAGGGAGAGAGGCCGAAAGAGAACTTGAAACGCGAGACCGAAAGGAAAGGCCCAGAAAAGCGAAAGGACTCTGGGGCAAGCCGAAGAACGAATACCCATTTGCCTTGGTTTGCTTTCTGGGATATTCTTAAAGTTATATTTTATTTTATTAGACTTAAAATATATTTTTATTTTGAGATACTAAAATGCAGGACTTAATTTCATTTATATGAATTTAATATGATTTGGAAAAGGTTTCGAATTTATTTTATTTCCTTAACTTTTGTATTTTTCACTTACCAACAATTACAATTATTTCAAGTCCAAATCCCTGTCAAAATGCACCACATCTTAGATGGACTGTCGGCTCTTCGAGGGCACCAGGCAGAAAACAATGGACAGGACCTAACCTAATAAAGCCGAAAACAAAGACGCCGCTAAACAAAAGCCTCTTGTCGTTGTTTGTTTCTGTTTGCTGCGTGCTTCGAGTGGCAAGCTGGCAGCATTTTATTTCCGCTGATGTAATTGAAAAACTTTTTCATTTAATATAAAGTTTTCAGCAGCCTCCCGCAGCACAATGAAGAAACCAAAGAAAAGCCAAGGAAAATCCCGGGCCTACGACTAGACATGTGTGTGGGTTTGGCTTTGGGTGTTGAGGGACTCCGTATGTGTGTGTGGTGTGTGCCGATTGAGTTGTCCGACTCTCGGAGGCGTTGTTAGTTGACAATCGCTGGGTAGGGCTGCCGCCACCTCCTCAGGATCCTTGGGATCCTTGGGATCCACTTGGCAGCGGTTCCGAGCTGGTGGCTCACTTCAGAGCCAAGTGGCATGTGTTTCGCCATGGCGACACCTGCTCTCCGGAACACAAAGGACTCCCCGGCTCGAGGACTCCCCGGCTGTTGAACCTTCCGCAGGAGCCGTGCCGGAATCCGAATGGGAATGGGGCCGGCCAAAGACGTAGTGGGGAATTCCGGACGAAAATCGCGAGTGGCATTAAGGACTTCCCCTTTGTAGTGTGCTCTAGTTGATGAAATTTTAATTTGGGCCACATCCGCTACAGTGTTGCATTTAAATAATTTATTGCCTTTACTTTCCCCGGAACTTTCTCCGGGTCCTAAGCAAACTCCAGTTCACCCATCCACACTTTAATTCTCCCGCCTTAAGTTTGTTGTATCGAATCGAATCAGCAAGACATGAACACAAGTGTTTCCGGGTAACATTTAACGTAGATATCGTAAATTATAGCGGCTAGCATGAGTAAGTAAGGACTAACTAAATATAGGATAACCCCGACCGTTTGAGACTTGTATGTAAATGTAGCCATAGGAATCGTTTGAGCAGCGCCCCGGCTTTCCCTTTAACATAAATAAACGTAAATGTTATGTAAAGTAAACATTGTTGCTCTCCCATTGTAAATTAAAGTCGAAGTCGGAGGAAAGAAAACATGTAGCAAGATGTTTGCAAAGTATCTTGGAGAATGTAAGTAACCACAAACAAACAATTAGCAATAGACGAGCTGCGTATGTGAGAGAGACGAGCAGAAGCAATCATTTAAGCCGTATGGAGTACTGTAAATTGCATAAATAAATCATTAGCTGTAAGGACATGCAAACACTAACACCTACCAGACACTCGAACTCACGTACTCGGAATATTTTCTATGCGTAGCGAACGATTAAGTTTTATTTTCACCAAGTGAGTTAGTTGGCAAGATGCACCCCAAGGAATATAGTAACAGAAACTAAATTAACAAAACAAAACAAAAAGAAAAGAAAACATTTTAGCCTAGAAAACTGTTTAAATCTCAACACAAACACAGACACACTCAACGGAATATTGAACAAAAGAATTTGCTGGCAGTACTGGCAGTGCTGCCGAATGGAAAATAATTTTAAATATTATATGGAATACACTGCAGAAGTAATGAAAATGTTTAGCGTTAAGTTAATTGTTAGGCAAAGCAAAACATATACGCATACACAAAATATTAAGTAGGTGGTCGGTCACAAAACATTTAAAGGATAACAATGAGAGAACAAAACGAGAAACACAATCTAGCTATAAATTAATTTCTTAAGTTCAATTAAAATTAGAACGCATTATGATAATAACAGAAGCAAAGTGTAAAAAGGATAAGAGAGAAATTAAACCGAATAAAAAGCATTAAACTGAAGAATTTAATAAAACTAAATTATGCCGTCTCTTATTCAAGCCAACAAAGAGGGATGCGAACAATTCCAGCAATTGAATATTAAATAGACGAAGATGGAGCGCTTTTCCTATTGTATTTATTTTCTTTTTCTTGCAGCAGAATAAAGCCGAGATAAGGACGAATGGCGTGGGAATGCAAATGCGCCACTAAGTAGGCAGCGGAAAAGTCCAGCTGAAGCTGGATGTGTTGGAATATTGAAAGGAAATTAAGTAGGGATAAAAAGTGCTAAGAACAAAAGGAGTAAAAGAAAGTGCAGATAAATACCTCTTGGGTTGATTAAAATCATCGTAGCTTGAACTTGAGGCAAGTAAAGAACTCTAAAGAGTCAGCAATCACTTAAATATGAAATGGAGGAAGTAAGCTGTAAGCTGAGTCCAAGATGGCAGAATCCTTAAATGAATTAAGAATATTAATGGATTTGAATAAGGAAAATTTACGATAAAAGGAGTCAGAAGAATTTATTCTAAAATAAATAGGAAATTCATTTTGAGTAATTATTATACATATTTCTTTAAGCCCGTTTAACATATTATGTGTGCGGTTGGCTGCAATTGCCGCAACTTAAGGCCCAACCCCAAGGCCTTGGTGCAATCTTGCGTGCATAATGACTGGTTTACTTAGCCAAGTTTCGCCGTGCAACTCACCAAGGTCGTTTGCAGGCCTCAAGATGCGCAAATCACGCATACGCAGTGTGCCCAAAATGAGCACATAAAGGCGCGGCAAGGTTGCAGCCCGGCTCCAACTCAAAGCCAAGCCAGATCCGAGCACGGAAAATCGCACACAAGACCCGGGGACCCGGACCCGGTGCCCGGCCAGAGGCGGAGGCGGACTGAAAACCCGGACCCGGCACTGACGCATTATACGTTTCAGTGCGCAATAATGTCATTAAAAGGCGCAAAGGGAGCACGGCTGCGAGCGGCGAAAGGAAGGCACAACTGGGTCAGTTAATGCAGCCAGTTGTTACCTCGACCTGACATTTATGAGCAGCCGTAGATAGCTGGCCCGGGCCCGAGGAGCAAGACCCTTGCCGGCGTCGAGCAATTAAGAGCAGGGTTTAAACAGCTCCGCTTCAGCAGCTCCACACGAGTCGAGTGGAGTCGAGTGTCGAAATTTATTGGAAATGCCTTAAGCCCGCACACCCGAAAGTCGTCTAAAGCCGGCAAAATATGGGCGCCCTCCACTCGAGCCACCACATCGTTGACAGCGCCGAGAGAAAGCAAAGCCAGGCAGGAATTGCGGCAACGGCAACGGCATCAAAATCAAAGGCAGCCGGCACCGACCAAGAAGAAACCAAAGTCAGAGGCGCGCATAATTAATGTAGGCATAAAACAAGTGACTTGTAAATATTGCCAAGGCAATGCACAGTTGGCTCACGCACACGCACATCTCCCAAATGCCGAGTATCTTTGGGATACGAATATGGCCGGGGATTGTTTGCTGTAACACTACAAAGTGGCAAGTACAAGCGAGGACTGCGAAGCTGAGGTTGCCAGGCAGCGCACAGTGGGTGCTAGTCTGCAGGACAAAAAGTAAGTAACTCTGAGTTTGCTGAACTTTTTTAAGATAAATAATACTTTATTTAGGTTTAAAGGTTTTATTGCAAAGAATTTGAATTTTATTTCCTTGTAACTAATAATCGGAGAAGAACACAGCTTTCCAGCCATGACAACCACTGTCCTTGATCTAAGTTTCACTTTGGTGGCCTGGCGCCCGAGGGCAAGACGCAGAGCCACTTAAAAGCGCACACACAGCCCTGCGTGTGGCGGTGTGGCGTGTGGGCGTCCTGGTTGTTTATGTGCGTTCGAGCGGCCCTGCTGCTTGCTTGCGTTCATACGGTCTGGCGATTGTGACATTGTAGCTACAATTACAAGCGGAAGTGACGCACATCAACGCACAAATATGGAGGCGTCTATCTCTGCTTTATGTACGGCTAATGCGCCACTAAAGCTGCGCACAAATTGGGCTTATCGTATGGTTATTCCGATTCTATTTTATGCCCCAACTCTCCCCAACCGACCCGACCCGAAACATTGTGTGAAAATGTTGAGTCAAAGTTTGTGGCATTAATGCGGAACATCCGCTATGAGCTGTGTGCTGTGGGGCCAGCGGATGTGGCCCAGTCGTTTGATATCTACATAAGTTGGCTAGTTTGTCTTATAAAGTTATTAACCAAAATTAATGTTTGTTATAAAATTTGCTATGTGGTTCGGAAGTGCTTGTGCATAAAGTAAACGATTCAAGGCAGTCCATATGCGTACAGCTGCTGTCGAAATTATAGTGCTACAAGTGCTAACGGGAACAATATCTACAGTAGTAGTAACAGGAAATAATAATGTTCTACATACTCTATAGGAATAAATATTCCGAAATTAAAGCCAGATAATTATTAAGTAAAATAATTGGTATCTTGTACAAGGCATGCATAAATAATTACTTTTATTCAATTACCAATAACTTAAGCTACTTAACTTTGAGAATATAATTTAGTCAGCAAAAGACCATCTCTAATTTGAAGTTCTATTTATTTGAACGCACCTGTCTCTCCGTTTTGCGGCGTGCAACCTCAAGAAAGGCAATCAGAGTCATGCATAAGTAAACTATCTCCGCATGCCAGGTGATTCATGGCAAGCTTTGTTGGTCATTAAGGCTGCCAGAGATTAGACATTGAGGGGCTTAGCAGGCCAATTAAATATTGATACATACAAGCTTAAGATTTTAAACGAAAACTGGCAATACTTAAAGTTTGCGCATAAGTTACGCCATATTTGAGGGCACGTTTCCGGCAACTAGAAAACTTGGCCAATTCCAAATCCCTGACATCAAAGTGTCGTTGCGAACTTGGTTCGTTTATATGCCTCGTTTCGGGTTAAAAAAGAACAAATCTCGGATGCCGGTCTTTTGTCACATGTTCCTCCTGGACTCAGAGTCAGAGTCGGAATTAAATATTCACATTTACGCATGCATGCCCATTAATTTGCATAACTAATAATGTCGTGCCAACGAAAAATGTACAAAACTTTGTGTGTCCCAAGCCGAGTGGACTCTGGACGCAGGACTCTGCTCCGGTCTGAAAATATGTCAAACTGCAAAACTCGGATGACAAACAATGGACGGGGCCCCGAAACGTGCCTGGCCACGAATCGAGCAGCTGCGGAGATGTCCTCAAATTAATTCAAACTCATAAAATATTGACTATAAACACAGACCTGGCCTGCCAGCTGGCCGAAAGATGATGCCACACGTATTTCGGGGCGGCTCCTTTTCGGTATTTGTCTAGTTGTCAATTTTTAATGTGGCTGCTTGACAAATCAATTTTGCGAGACTACGACAAATGAAACGAACAACGACGGACAAAGGACTTCTTGGGAAACTTTCTATTTGCCAGATCCGGCACACAAAGAGCAGTGTCAACGTCTTTCGGATAATTTGATTCGGATCTCGCCTCGTCCCTAACAAGAGAGGGCCTCTCACTATTTTGCCAAATTGATGGAATTTTAAATTTGTTTTGTCAGCCAACGTCCATTGACTGGCAATTAGAATAATTTTCCCAGCTGCTGCTACAGTTTGGCTCCTCAAAGTGGACACTGCCTTTCGGCCATTCTGCCGGTGATTACACTCGAATATTTGACAAAATATTTAATAGTCACACTTGGCCCTGGCTTTCTCAGTCAGTGAGCATTTAGTGGGGCGATGGCCCTTAACTACGACTGTTTGATACCCAAATAGGGTCAATTATAAATATTTTCTCACTTTACTTAGAATTCATAGTTTATTTTATTTAAATAATATTGAACTGATGTTTAAGTGGGTTATATAATGATTTTCCACCCTTCCTTCCCTCCCTTAGTCAAATCCGTTTATCTTTGTCCAATATTTTCTCTCAACACACACACACTCTAGTCGGGGACCACATACGCTTGAACCCTTTGCCAGGGATATTCCGAACACTCTCTAAACACAAATCACCAAATAACCAAACAGGTTTCTGGCCAAAGCCATCCTTGGCCACACACACACACACTATTTCTCCATGCGTATTAAGTGTAATTAACTTGGCCAACAACCCGGCTGGGCTCCAAGATGGCCCAAAGGCCTGGCCTAAGCCTTTGTTTGTTTATTTCTAGCCTTTGTTGGATAATTTAAATGGATTTTGTGGTTATTTTAAAGATAACAGTTGCACTGCCCGAGTATCTGCTCCATAATAAGTCTAAGCTGGGCCATCCTTCCGTTGTTTTTCGGATCCAGGCTGGGAGGCGTGGGCCCTTTGTAATTTATACAAGTTCCGGCTGACCCAGTTTCCAGGGGAAAAGCGCTAAAACGATTTACGGGCCGAGCAGGAGTGCAGTTTAGGCCATGATACCATAACAATTATTTGCTGTTTGCAATTGAATCTTAATCGCCCTCGAGGTAGGCAAGCCCATTGCAGTTCTGCTTTAAGGCCAAGAAACATGGCTCTTAAATGCGGCTCTTAATTTACAAGTCGGCCACCTTTGGCCCACATTGACAATTCACAAAACTCAACACTTTGCTACTGCGAAAAATCAATTTATATGTTAATTCAAGCAAAATCCACAACGCCGAGGGAAAGTGTGTGAAAGCTTTGCCAGGACTCGTCTCCTCCTCCACCTCCTTTGCG
>JABJVT010000078.1:143500-175500 GCA_014170255.2 Drosophila triauraria
TAGCACTGCACAAACTTTTTTAATTGTTTTTAAAGTTTCGCAAATATTGCGGAACATTTTGGCCATCGAAAACAAATATCCGAACGGATTTTTACCCAAAATTGTCAAAACATAACTAAGCAGAGAACGAGAGAAAGTTCGGTTCGGTTCGACGACTTCCCTCTGTGCTTTTATTAACTTTCCATGTACTCTTATATGCAGATTAATTGCTTTTTAATATAAGCAAAAGTTTTGCCCAAAAACAACAGCTGTCAAAGGAAATATTTTTGCATAGCATTGAGCATAAATTGTTTTTCATATTATTTGTTTTCCTCCAAAAGACATTGTCAAGGAAGTTTCAAAGTTGCGGCTAAACTCCATTATGTTTCGGTTCAAAATTGTTTGCAAAATATATACACTTTCAAATTATTCAGCTTATAATGTGTGGATTTTTATTCGCACAGAACAAAGGCTGTTCCATAATCGTTAATACGTAAGCCGTATATTTTATCCCACTTTTCAGGATCATTCAAATGCAGCAAAGTCCTTTCCTTTTTGTCTCGTATTTTTATTGCCGTTGCGTAATGTTTAATTATACGCTGGCTGATGATGTCCTGATAGCTTTTTCTGCTCGCCTCATTCCTTTTTTTGCGCATAAACATAACGCAGTTTATATTTTATTTATTTTTCCTTTTATTTTTCTTCGCTTTTGGGAGGGAAACCCGTCTAAAACCAATCATAAAAGCCCTGCCGTAGCCGAGCGTCTGCCAAACGCTTTTATGACATTTTCCTGCCGCATGCGAGATCCCGGCGAAGCCACGCCCCTGGCGCCCCCAGCTATCCACACATGCGGCTGGGTAATTTGCCATAAAAATTGGAGCACAGCCTCGTATTTGTGCAATTTCACAGAAATTGTCAATTTGCACTCCCCAAAGTCTAAGCCGGAATGATGATGACGAGGAATGTCAGTGGCGTCGTGGCTGAGGGGGTTAATAGGGCTTGGGCTAGGTTTTTGAGGAGGACCCAAGTAGATAAGAAGGAGCACGCAAATACGCGCTGATATTTTATGGGTCTGCTGTGTGCATTGGAAAATCGACTGTTAACATTTAACGCTGCAAATTTAACCGCATTTATGCGCTCTTTTCGGTACGTCGCCGACTTTATTTGATTCTCATTTAATTTCACACACTGGCTGGCCTTAAAAATTGGCATAACAATTACGCCGGAAATAGGCAATGACACTGGAGTGTGTGCGGAGGCGGCGGATGTAAGCGCCGGACCCTGGATGCGACTATTTGCTATCTGCGCTGCACCAACAATGGGGCCGCCTCAATGGCACGTAATTGCAGTGCACACGGACGCGGCGGCAGGCACAGTGGGGCAAAAGTTTTGTCATTAGGACCTAAATTGCTATAGGCTGTGGGGTTAAGGAACTGTGGGTCAGAGAACCCAATTGTGCTGATGTGAAAGGGATTTCTTAAAGGCTTAGGTAACATGAATTTAATACATTTTGAAACTTTATATATATAGAATATATTTTCTGTACTTAATTTAAATATTCAAGAAATTCTAGTTTAAAATTCCCCAGACAGAACAAGAGCTAGAAAGTTAATCCCACGGTCTCTGTCACTATTGTGCAGCACTGCAACATATCCTTGCAACTAACGCTTCCGTTTCCGTGCGTCAAGGAGACGACGGCTCTCTTGTTGCTCGACTTGCCATTGAAGTTGCTGCAATTTTCGTAGCCATTCCAGTTGTTGCTGCCATTTTCCCGTTGCTCTTCAGACCGCCTTTGTTGTCGCTTGCCGTGTGAATGAGTGCAATTAGCAGTGCCACTTGCTCACAACGATGCCGTTTTGTTTGTGTCCGGCTCTGCTCTGCTGCTGATCTGCCGAGCGCCGAGCGACTTGCATTAAAAATTAATTGTCCTGTCTGTGGCTCGGCAAACAGCCCTCCGCACTGTCTGGTCCTCTGGCTCTGGCTCTGCATTGACATTGTTTTGGGTAGTGATTGTGCAGCACAAAAGTCGATTAAACAGGAAAATTGTTGGCCATGCTGGCTTGAAAGACCTCGAAATACTTCATCATGCCATTAAAAGTGACTTTGAGTGTAGTTAAAGATTCAGTTTGAGACATAAGTATATGGAAATTTAATGCGTATGAAATTGCTTTGAGTTTAAGAATGATAAGCAGTCTGATTGCTCAAAAGAGATGGTAATTTGCATTTTAACTATTTAAACTGTCTAATAATATACATATTTATTCATAAATAATGTAATTAAAACGTTGAAAGTATCGATTTAATGTCCTAAAATCCCATATATGTTCAACAACCCTTACTCAGGGCCGCACACACAAAAATGATGGAAAATATAAATTTAAAATGCTGAAATTTCGTTAGGGATTCTGTTTGTGCTTGATTGTGGCATAAATATATGGAAATTAAATGCGTCGCAATATCCTTCACCTAAGCTCTTCGCCTGCCTTTAAGAAGGATTAGCAGGCTGAATTCCCTGGCGTTGTTGTTCGTTCGCAATGTATTGGGATTTCCTGAGGCTGAACAATTTTGATTAAAATTACATTTTGGTGCGTCCTTTGAAGTGTCGGGGCTTTGGACGTCTGTCTTCCACTTCCACTGGCCGTGTCCCTTTTCTAACCCAAGTCTGTTGGCCGGGTCAATATTTTGCCAGAGCTTGGGCGGCGCACGTGAACGTTTGAATGAAAATCCCCGTCCGAGGCGAGGATGTGCTATGGTCACGTTCACGTCGCTGCCTTCGCTACGGGATTTCGTACCTTTTCAGACTGGCATAATTTGCCGGCTTGGCCACGTTAAGGTCCGGCCCTGATGGATTGTTTGACTAATTAATTTTGCTAGAAAATTTCACAAAATTGCATTTGGCCCGGGCCAAAGTTATTAAATTTTAATGGATGCTTAAAGGCCCGCAGGCGCTTTATGTGTTTTATTTCGCCTCCGCCAGCGACCATCTGTTTAGCATTTAAAGTGATTTTCATTTGGATTTTCCCTTAATGCTATTACGTTTTGTTCGCCTTGCCTTCTCCGTTCGCCTGCTTGGCTCCTGGCTCTCAATTATTTAGCCATTGACAATTAGAGACTTTCGCAGATGCTGCCGCATCTAATGCGATTTCGCCTCATTATTCCCAGCAATTGTTCGCCTTCCACCGATTTTCTTGGGGAATTAAATTTGATTCATTGAATTCTTTGCTCCCATTATCGTTCACTTCGCTGTGTGGTCAAGTGTCGCCATGAATCGAGCACAAAATAATCAATGGAATTACAAAGGTACGCTTTCATTGCATTTTTATTTTATTTCAAAGACTTGGTTAAAAGGTTCTAGCTAAGGGGCAGAAATGGTGAAAATATATTGCTATTGAGCTGCCAGTAAGTTCATAGAGATTTTCAATGCTTTATGCGTTGAGAAGTTGTTAAACAAATCTTTTATTAGTTTCAAAACCTTTTTAGCTTTTAAAGCATGTTATGCCTGAAATCTTTAAGTAAACTTAAATTTTTATCTGCTTAAGTTCCTGTTATTATTTACATTTAGTTTCAGCCCGATGTTCCCCTGCTAAACGATGCAACTAATTTAAATTTCGAGTTCCGGACAGCCTGGAACATTTTCGGATCCCCAAAGACTTGTCGCATCTGCTTTGATCTCGCGAATGCTGTGTTTTCGTTTAATTTCGCCCCGTCTCGAATGCAGAGGGGAAAATATGCCAAAAAAGCAGAAAAAGAGAGCGCCGTCAAGGGAAAAAAAGTGGGATTCAAAGTAACTAAGGACCTGTGGGCCTCTGTGGACAGGCCCTAAAACGCCTCGATGCCGAAAGTCGGTCGTTTGATCTGCGCCTCCGGCGCATTGTCACTGTCCGGAGACTAATTAGCGCTTGTGTCATACGGACTGTACGCACTGTGTGTAAGGCGATAGGAATGCACATGCGATTAATTAGCCGACAATATGCTCGCCTGTCATCCGAGATTTGCACGGCACTCGGAACTGAACGGCAGGGGAACTCTTCGCGAAATCCCGGGAGCCAACTGCGCAGCAATGTTTCATTTCATTTCGTTTCGTTTGATTTGATTTAATGCTATTCCATTTGTGTCGTACTCACAAATTCGTTTTCGTAATTCGCAATTGTGTGCACAGTACACACACACGGGAGCACAAATGTCTGATTGTCTAAAGGGGAGTGTGTGTGTAGTAGCGCTTGATTTTGTTTGCGCAAAAATTTATTTCCGTTTTATTCTACAGTAGCAAGGACCAAGACGAATTTCAGAGGGAATATAACAAGGAGGGTGATTTATACAATAAATTGGAATTGTTCTTAATTTAATAATGTTTTCTTTAAAATTTAAACTGATCAATTTATAATTATTTAAATATTTTAAAATTTTAAATAATTATAAAGAAATGTGATATGTGTAATGTAAGTTCATTTTCAAAACCAATGTTCGAAAACTTTAGTTTTTTTAATAATTTCTGGACTCATTGGTCTTGAAAATGAACTTACATTACACATATCACATTTCTTTATAATTATTTAAGAAACCATCAAAATTACTTAAATAATATATATAAAGGTTTAATGTAAAGATTAAAAGTTGAATAAATGTCTAGTAATATTTATTTCTATGAAAAACTCGTAAAAATATAGGAGGTATAAAAACTATAGGATATATAAATAAAAGTGATCAAATTAAATCGATTAATTTCGTTATTTTTATAAAATCAGGGACTGCAATAATCCAGGGCATTTTTAACTCGAGTTTCTTATTAATTTATTTTACACAAAAGTTAGGGTATTCATCATACCTTCTAGCTCTTCGCAATTATTTCGATTTTCGTCTTGGTTGCCAGCGCAATTGTGGCTTGTTTACACGGCGTTGCCAGCGTTTCGTTTCATTCTGCGGTCTGCGCTCTAATTGCGCCTTGGCAATATATCAGAGCAGCCCTCCCTCACCTGCCGCTCACCTGGCACACACACACACGCGTTCACCGGCACAATCCCCACCCCCATTCACGTGTAGATAGCTCTCCACTTCGGGGTTTTGCGCTTTTGCGCTCTTGGCGCTCTTCCTTAGCCAGCTGCTGCCGCTTTGCCATTTGCTTACGCGTTAAAGCTGACAGGTAAAATGGATTTGTTACGGCAATAGAACAGGTAACTGGAGGGGTGACAGGTGGGCGAGGGAGCTTAGGGGAGAGAATGCAAGACAGGTGAGAAGATAACCCACAAGTTGGTGGTATGCAGCTGGCAAAAAGCTGGGATTATTCCGCCGTAGCAGAACCATTCTACTTGTGGAGTATGGCTAAAAAAATGGGTAACCGGAAACATTACTTGCAACTCAAACTAGATGGAATATATATTTCAGCTATTCTCTTTCTAGAAAACAATATTCATATATTTATTAGTATTTTTAACTATATTTCCCTTCTTGACCTCGGCTGAATCAGTTCACTTCAACTGTGGCGGCTCTCTCATTGTTCCTCGGATCGTTGCTAGTTGTACTTGAATCCCGGTATATGTATATTGCCTCCCGATCATTGGCAACACTTTTTAATAGCGTGGCAACGTGGCCAAGGCTTGCAAAATTCCCTAAATTCTTCATGCTCCCACTCCACTTTTTCCTTTTTGACCGAAAACGGTTAATACGATCACAGCGACCAGCAACCAGATTGAGCTCTGCCAGTTCATGTTAAACTCAAAACTAAAGTTTTGGAACAAATCGAATGGAGGAAACGACACGTACATACCGATTGGATCCGTTTTTAATTGCATTTATTTCACTTTTTCCTGAAATATTGCATGCTTTTAAAACTTAGTTTAAATAATTATACACAGACAGAGGCCATGCATTTTGCTTCGGATGCCGAAGCCGAAGCCTTTCTCAAAACGGAGTTTACACTTGTGTATGTGCAGCCCAAGCCTGAATTTAATTCCGAGTGGTCCTGGCTGGGGCATGGCTGTGTGTGGAGAAGAACTTTGGGCAAATCGAAAACACATTTGAATAATGAGAGCGTTGAGAGCTGCTGCAGTTTTGCTGAGTGCTCTGTTGCATTGTTGCCACAGGCTGGAAGCTCAAAACTGGCAAACTGGCATGCTGGCATGCTGGCAAGCTGGCAGGCAGCAGCTGCTCCTGTCTGATGTCCTGTCCCATGACAGCCTTCCACTGCCTGCTGCCGGCCACTGACATTTTGGGATTTCGTACTCAAAATGTTGAGTTACTCGCCGCATTATGCATGCAGACTGCATTGGCCAACAACGAACAACGAACAACCAACAACCAGCGCCATAATAATGGTAAGCACTCGCTGTCGGAGTCGCAAACTTTGGACTTGTGCTAATTGTGCCAGGAGGAGTTTCCACATTTTGGCATCCGCAATCGGAGAAGTTTGCCGGCGACTGGCAGCTAATTTTGCCAGCTGTCAGCGCTCTCCATATAAATCCCTCAAAGTCAACAGCACTGCACCCACGTGGCACATCGAGGACTATTCCATTCCCGCTTACATATATCCATCATATTGCAATCGTCAGTTGTGTCGCCGCATGCAACGTCGCTTATCGCTCAGCTCTGTAATGATGGCAGCAGACCCCGAAATACCCGAAATCCCCGGAATGTCCCTGTGGCCCAACCCGAACTTCTGTCGTACATTTTTCATAACGCAATTCATGTTATTCATGTGCCAGTGACAAGTCATCGTGCCCTCACAATCTCCCGGAGATGCACAGTGGTTGGGGATTGGCTTTCGAGTGACAGTCGAATTGATTGCATTGCTGACTAGACAGTTCACTTTAATATCGCAAGTGCACTTGGCAGCATGTGTTGACTTGTTTTCTATAAAAGGGAAATTTTAGCAGAATTTCAAACTTTTAAATATTTGATTTTAAATTAGAAATAGTATAAATGCAAGCCTTATTACAAATATTTGTTCAAGGTAGTAAAAATTAAACTTATTTCTTGGAAATAGTTCGAAGACAACTTCTCCCCTGTAAACAATCTTTTCACTGTAACTATTTCCATAAATTACTTATTCAACTCTAGTTTTATATATATTCTTACACAACAAAATCTAGAAAACATCTGTAAAGATTGAAGAGCAGAATTTTTAACTTTACAAATTCCATTTTAAATTAGAAAATAATATAAATGAAAGCTCTTGTCAAAATATTAATAACCTTGAATGTTCTTCTCGTTCAAGGTAGTAAAAATAAAATACAATGCTTGGAAATAGTTTTTAAACAGCTTCTCCACTTTAAAGAATATATTCACTGTAAAATGTCTACAAATTACTTATTTAACTATAGCTCTTATATGTTCTTTTACAATCTAGAAAACATCTTTAACTCCCCAATTTAAAGATTGAAGAGCAGCTCTATTTCGACGAAAAATTCCACCATTAGTCTACTGCCGCTGCTGTCGCAAAAGTAATCAATTTAATATCTGCCCATTTCCACTTAATGCCTCCACATTTGGGATATTTATGTTGGCGGACTATTACATGCGCTCGCCCACTGTGCGATGTCATAAAATTGTCTCATTAATCATCGCACGACATGCCTCGAACTCGGCTCCCGTCCCCCCACATTTCTTGGGGCTCGCGTTCGTGATGTTCGCCAACTCAAGGGGCTATTTCTGTGCTGTTTGCAGGAAACATGGACTTAGTGTGAAAATCCAGCGAGCAATTAAAGTGGCTGCTGCATAGTCCCCAGTTCCATTCCATTTGCATTTCCACCTCCACGCCCAGACTGCGGACCCCGAACAAGTGCAGGCAGCATAAATCAAAGGAGTTTTCCCTTCGGGAACAGCGGGAGTTTTATTTTTACTGGCGTGGCATTTTAAATTGTCTGCGCCATATTTAAAATAGCAACTAATTAATTTATTTTTCACGCCCTGGCTGGGAAGTGCGCATTAATAAACAATTAAGTCGGTTTAATTGCAGTTTGCCTTGTGGATTATAAATTACCGAGTGGAAATGGCCGCCGGCAACCCGGCAACCCGGCACACGAAATCCCAGGCTCCTATAAGGGGGGACGGAGCTCGAAACTAAATTCGTTTATTATTGATCAGTTCGGGGCCATAAGCTGCTTAACTTGGCCGGGTGCCCAAGCCACCCGTGGAGCTCCGGCTCTTTTCCCGGAATCAGGTGTTCGTGCCTGCTGCGAGGCACTTGGCCAATTCCGGAAAATTTGCTGCTCACTTTGCTAAGCTGAAAATCTGCCACACACTCTTGGCGGAGCACACATGGTACATGGCCGCGGCAATTAAGTTTGTACAGTTAAGTACGTTGCAAGTAAGCTCCAATATTATTAACTTTATACTCATAAATATCTGTGTCTTAAAACTTTAAGAATTCATCTGGCTTCAGTCTGGATGAATTCCTTGAACGTATCAAAACATCTTGTTAGCTTTCCAGGCTAACATACTCCACCCAATATTAGCTCGAGTTCAGAAATTGTTTTACTCTGGAAAAATCTTCAGCTTGACGCCAATTCATTTACATACCTTTCAAGAGCTTTCCGCGCAGTTTGAGGATCTGCAAGTGGAAAACAAGAAAGTTCGTTTTAATAAAATAATTAATTCAAAGAAACGTCTTCTTCAATCCACCCGGGGCTGACAGTCTCTTTTCTTTCAGCATAAATTTCAGCATTTCAGCATTGGCGGAAAAACATTCGTCTTGGCCAAGTTAATATGATGGGACACGTTAAGCAGGCTTGAATGATGTGTATCAAGGACGAACGGCAAAAACTACCAACTGTGTCAGCAAAAAGAAAAGCTGAACAACAGCTCAGCGCAGTGTCTGGTTGGGAAACAGAACTACAAAAACAGGAAAAAGGACTACGACAAGGAGGATGCCGAGGCTGAGGCCGAGAGGAAAACAAAATGGGAATGACGATAGACATTGAACACGAAAAGGGAAAATGGAGCGAAGACATTAGCCTGAAATGACAGCAACAAGATGCGAGATAGACACTTGGCTTATATCAGTTCTGTTCTGTGCTTCGTCCTTTCCGCAGCCTGTCCCCTGCGCCGGGATAACAAAAGCAACTTGCAACCGAAAGGCGTCAAAGTGCGTGCAGCAAATTGAGGCAAGCTGGGTGAACAACAAATGCCAATCGACTGACAGCCCTACAGATGCTTTCAATGGAAATTCGGCAAAGCAGAAAGCCATTGGCATTCTAAACAATTTCCAAAACCATTCCGGTGAATGAGTGGCAAGGGAAGGGTCATTACAAAATTAATCAAAACACCCTAAAAGTAACTTTAAAATTCAATTCTTCAATGAATTTACTGTAAGATTAGCTAAATTAATCTAAAATGAGTGACTATAAATTGACAAAGTATTTATTCCAAGCTCTCCTATATTTTTGTATCCTATCACTTTTCTAGAACCAAACTTTCAGCCTCATTTCAACCTTTCAGCAGTGCAGTGTTTTTCTTTTTGTCGTTGAGAGTGTGCCAAAGCTGGAGTCTTAGTAAGCAATCTGTAACATGTTGCCAGTTTGAGTTTTCTATTGAAAAGCGTTTTCCGATTTTCCGGCCCAAGGACAGCTGGCTTGGCCTACATCCCTGCACTCGCATTCGCCTTCTCATTCACATTCACATTCACGCAAACACACACTCAGCCAGCGACTTATTCATCGCTCACTCACTTAGTCAGCGTGCCGCCCAAGGATCGATGGCAAGGATGCGGGGCAAGGATTTGTTCGAAGATGCTGCTGCTCCTCCGCCGAATCCTTCCCGTTCTCCTCGCTGGGCAAATACAACGCCGCCAGCTGGCTCAGGCTTTATTTCACATTTCTAGCCGAGTCCTAAGTGCAGATAGAGAAATGCTTTCATGCCGCTGCTTTAGTTTAAATATTTATGTAAGCGCGGCATTTCATGAGAAATATTTTCCCATTGCCGGGCCGGCTTGCTCAGAAGTATTTTGCTTTTCTTATTATTGCAAATAGGTTTTGGGCCAAGTGCTTTTCCCATCTGCAACTGCACTTGGGCAAAGGCATTTCTCTCGGCCCCTTTAGGCTATTAAATTTATAAGATTTTTTGGCCAAAATTACAGCTTACTCTTTGACTTGGAATTCTAACTAAGTGCTAAGACTGTTTCTGATACATTTAATTATATTTATTGAACTTTAACAAATTTATTACATTGTACGGATTGTAATCAAATTTACACAGGACTTATTCACATTTATATTTGGTTCCTGAACTCTGTTGCGCAAATAACAAATATACATCTTCACTCGATTGGGATGTTAAGTGGCCCTAGCTTCTCCACTTCCAAAGGTGAGTTTAACTCGACTACAAATTAAGTCTCCTGCCACTTGCTTTAAACTTACACACAGCTCTCCGCATCCGCATCCGAATTCAAATCTATTTATATCAATTTACTCACTTTAGTGCCGACCTGACAGACAATTTCCCAGGCACAGGGCCCGGACACAGATCTCGTGGTTGGGCAATTTTTCAACAGATAAAATCAAGACCGAACAAATCAAATCAAATGCAGACAACAGCACAAAAATGTTACAACTTAGGAGGACACACACACAGCTCGAACACAAAGCTCGAACACACGTGGCAGTGGTAACTAAAGAACTGTAGGAAGCAGCAATAACAGCAAACAACAAAAGTAAATTAATAGAAAACAATAACAATTCCCTTTATTATTATTACTGCAGTGAGTCGAGGGCAGATATCGAAGTGAGTTCTCTGGGAGAGATTCGAATTTGTTTTGCCTGCCGTTTGCCGTTTGCCGTTTCGAGTTTGTTGTTCTGTAAATGCCCAAGTTTCTGGCTCTGGCTCTGGCTCTGGCTCTGGCTCCCAAAGTGTCTGTGGCGTGGGTTGTGGGCTGTGCATGTGATTTACACAACGGTATGTAAGTAAAATACAAATCATGTTCCACGCGTTCGGCCTTGCCCGAAAACTGAGCCACTCTTTGACGTCGGCCCACGGGGCGGATGCGTGACGGGTAATATCTGAGGCTTGTCCTGGCAAATGGTTGAGTTTTCTCTGGCTTTCCTTGAATTTTTCTTCTTACTAAACACAACAATAGAAGGCAGCGAATCGGGCTAAATGGAAAAAGCATCAAGGAAATCTGCACGAACGAGCCAAATACCCTTTTAGTTGTATTTTCTCTGTAATTTAGGAAACTAGAACTGCCTGGATAAGAAATATTACAAGTTTTACGGAAAAACTTTATCTTTATATTAAAAAAATATTTTAGTTGCTGCAATAATATTTTATGGCAATTTAATAAGCTTAAATAATTTAAAATTATTTTTAATTTGTTCATTTTCACCGAAGTGTGCCCGATGTGCTGGTGACCATAACACAAACGAGAAGGAAAAGTGCCCCGCTGTGCAAGAGGAACAGCTCAAATGTATAAACTGTGGCTCCAATCATAGTGCGTCCTCACGCAGTTGTCCCGCCTACCTGGAGCATTCCCAGAGGCGCAAGTCCATTGGCTCAACGAACCAACGAAATCAAAAGCGTCCAGATTTTCAACCTGCTCCGCCGCCGGCTCAGAATGCTTGGTTTACATCTAGTCTTCCAATTTCATCAAACCAACAATCAATGGAATCTAACTCCTGCCAAAATGTGCATTCAACAAGCCAGCCCCATATTGAACTGACACGAAGACTCCCTCAATTGAACAACCTGCTCAAGACAGACTACTGAAATTCATTAATGATTTACAGAAGCAGCAGGAAGCTGCTGCAATATCACAAGCGGCTGCGATCGACAAGCTTCTGCTGCGCTTCGATCAAATGATGTCGGTGATGACGGCGACAATACAAATGTTACAGAGCGTGATGTCTAAACACGCCAGTCCCTTGAGTCAACGCGTTGCGATGACTAATTACGGGATAAATATAGTTATGTGGAACGCCAACAACTTAGTTGGCAAATCCCTAGAGGTTGAGCTTCTCCTCCAGGAACGCAACATTGACATCCTGCTGATCTCTGAAACACATTTTACCAGCCGTTCTTTCTTCCGTGTTCATGGATATGCAGTACACTGTGCCAACCACCCCGATGATCGACATCGTGGAGGTGCTGCAATCATCATTAAATCCTCCTTGGACTATAACCTGAGTGCCTCAATATCGGAACCCCACCTGCAAGCCATTTCCATAAATTTGGTCACCACACTTGGAAGAATTTCGTTTGGTGCTGTTTACTGTCCTCCTGGTCACCGTCACTCTTGGTCAGCTGAGCAATATCTTCGCCTGTTTGGCTCTATGGGCAGTCGCTTTGTAATTGAGGGGATTGGAATGCGCACCACAGCTTCTGGGGATGCAGACGCTCCTGCCCTCGGGAAATACTCTGATGTCCGTTGTCTCTAGCTCAACCATGCAGATTCTGGCTACCGGGGACCTACGCACTTTCCTTGGAATAATGATCATCTACCGACAGCCATTGACTTTGCAGTGTATAGAGGCATTCCGTGCAGCCACCTTGCCATTTCGGAGTGCTCGGGCCTTTCCTCTGACCACGTTCCGCTCCTGATATATTTCTGCGTTGCTGCCTATCAGGTCGTTCCTAAAACCAGGCTTTTGCCTCGGGGATCAGACACAAGAAGTTTTAGTGCCAGACTTTCAGCACGACCGAAAATAACCCATCACTTGTAACGGCGGATGACATTGATTCTTTTGCTCAGGACTTAGTAGACAAAATTCATCAAGCTGCCCCTCCTGCTAGATGTATATCTATTCCTCCGCCATCCTGGACATCATCAAAGCCAGAAATTGCAGCCTTGGCCAGGAAGGGTCATGCACTCCGTCGTACCTGGATGAGGACAAGGCATACTATCGATTTAGCTAGGTGGAAGGCATCTGTCTCAGAACTTAGGAAAGTTCTCCGCTTGGCTAAGTCGGAATTTTTCGTAAATCATCTCAATGCCATCGATCCTAACCAGGATCATGGGTTTGCTTTATGGAAATGCACCCGAAACCTAAAAGGCAGCCACTTCCCAGGTTTTCTCTTAAACGAAGCGATGGTACTTGGGCTCACAGCGATTCCGCTATTGCTGAAGTATTTTCAGGCGATCTGGAGAGACGCTTTACTCCGTTTGATTTGTATCAAGCCAGGAGACCCAAACAACAATCTCTAGGTTTGGGCTCTCCTTTGGTTCTCCTGTTGCTGTGCGGCCTGTGGATCAAGATGAGGTACGTGATCATATTAAGCGACTGGTTCCCACTAAGGCTCCTGGCATGGATGCAATTGATGGTAGAGTAGCAAAGGCACTTCCTAGCTCTGTTATTGCACAGCTCTGCCTTCTCTTTAATGCTTCCCTTAACCTTGGCCATTTTCCATCCCCTGGAAACGTGCACTTGTCACAATGGTCCATAAGAAAGGAAAGACCCGTGCACACCAGAATCTTACAGGCCGATAAGTCTCCTGTCCACTTTCTCCAAGATATTCGAGCGGATCGTGCTTGCTCGGTTGCTGAATATTGACGCCTTCATGGACGCTCTGCGGGCCACCAATTTGGCTTCGAAGTCGCCATAGCGCTATTGAGCAAGTTCACAGAGTGGTTAACCACATTCTGAGTGCTTTAGAAGATCGCAAATACTGTTCAGCTGTATTTCTAGACGTACGGCAGGCCTTTGACAGGGTTTGGCATGAAGGTCTATTTTACAAATTAATGCCGCTTTTACCTGAGGGACTCTGGAAGCTTATTGTGTCATTTCTGGATAACAGGAAGTTTTCCGTTGAGATCCGTGGACATCGTTCGAACTACGCCCAATCCATGCTGGTGTACCTCAGGGCAGTGTTCTTGGCCCGGTACTGTACACACTTTACACATCGGATCTTCCAAGCCCCATTGCTCGTGGTACTCTTCTAGCAACCTACGCAGATGACACTGCTTTTCTAGCTGCTGGCAGCACCCCATATCGGCTTCCAATCGTGTCCAGACATTCTTGGACGAATTCGAATGTTGGGCATCTCGATGGAACATAGCGCTTAACATTGAAAGACACAGCACGCCACTTTCGCCCTTCGGCCTGGCCGCTCACGTGCCCTTTATATGGATGGGAAAAGACTAAAGCATGAGGATAAGGTTACGTACCTTGGCGTAACCCTAGACCGCCGACTTTGCTGGAAGGGCAGATTGACCGAGTCTGCGGATCAGCAAGGACAAAACTTGAAAAATGGATTGGCTCCTTCGTTCTGATAGCGGTCTATCACTCCATGCCAAGGTGCGATTATTTAAAGCCATTGTCCTTCCGACACTGAACTGGGGATTACATGCTGGGGCACCGCTTGTGACTCTTCACTTAAAAGGGTGCAAACATGCATAACGAAGGCTCTGAGAAGGATGCTGGGAGTTAAGTGGCACCACTACGTACACAATG
Source organism: Drosophila triauraria (assembly GCA_014170255.2). Classification (NCBI taxonomy): domain Eukaryota; kingdom Metazoa; phylum Arthropoda; class Insecta; order Diptera; family Drosophilidae; genus Drosophila; species Drosophila triauraria. Next base: position 157,852 of record JABJVT010000078.1, read on the forward strand.
ACACGCTATTTCAAGACACAGGAATACCAACTGTAACAGAAACAATTTCATCATTTGCAAACCGATACAGAGACCGCCTGCTAGCGCATACCAACCGTTTGGCAAGACACCTTGCCACCCCGTTAGGCCGAAGACGTCTGCGCAGAAGACACCCTGCGGACCTATGGATACTCGGCCGAGACAGACATGGACGATTACTTTAACACCATATAATCACACATAAAATGCCCCAAAGTGGCGCTCTTTCCCACCCGCAGTTTCCGGGATCTATAGTTACTATTAATCAAACACGAAAACAAGAGCTCTTGTGAAGCGTGATAATTAAACTTACAAAAAAAAATTAATAAATAATACATATGCCAATTAATACTTCGCAGAGTTCAGTTCTGAGTTTTCTCTAAGTTAATTCTTAAGTTCAAAGACTCTGCTGTTCTAGGAATTTTATTCTAGGAGATTTTAAGATTTCCTTGAATTTTTCAACCACAATTCCCCACCAGACTGCAAACTTTTCATTTGAATTTTCTTTAACTCTTGGAAACTGGCACGCATTTAAAATATCTTTAGGATGATCAGGGAAAAATATATACTTTGTATACGTATTCCAGCTAGCTCCGGGCGGGGCAAAGTTTTTAGAAAAACTTATCACACTCTCGGCAAGAGAGAGCGAACTGGAGAAAGAAAATATCACAACAGGCAAAGTGGGATAAAAGTCTCAGAAGGAAAACTTTTGCCAGGTGTTTGTCGGTGCGCAAGCGGGTGTGTGTGTATTTTTGTGTTTTGTGTTTTGTGGCATTACGTGCATTGCATGTCGAATGTTTGTAACAAAGTCTAAAAACATCAAGCACAAACATCGAGCGGCAACTTTATCTAAAGTACGAGAACAACACTCCCCGTCCCCGCACTGACTCCCGACCCCGACCCCGACCGCCCTTGCCGCTGCCAGACATTTCATGTTATTTTCCTGCCTGATTGGTGGGCTCCCTGTTGTCGTGTTGTTTTGGCCAGATTTCACCTGCTTTAAGCCGAAAACGAAACTGTTTTCGCTGCCATGCGTGCTGCTATGTTATTTTCTTTGTGTCTCGCTTTTATTTACTTATTTTTCGGTTCAGTTCGGCTCGTGTCGTGTTTTGGCCACCTTGCAAATGGCTCGCCAATGATTTTAATGCGATTTACAAAGCAAAAATAAGGAAAAGGGGAAACATCACGACCTGCACTTACACCGGCACGGACACGGACCCATTCGAGCGGCTTTGGCAACCTTTTTAAGTGGCTGGCCAATGGAAGTTGGACGCTGGGTTGGGTTTCCGTTTCCGTTACCGTTACCGTTACCGTTACAGGCATTATGTTCACCCTCCCCGAGAGTGGTTCTGTGTGTGTGTGACTTTATTTAATGCCATTAACGCAAATTGAAAGTTTTACGCCCGCCCATCGCACATCGCCCATCGGCCATTGCATGCACAATTGAGTTTTCGGGTCTGCGAATCGCAATGCGCTCTTTATGACGTTTCATGGGATGGAAATGGCTTAACGTTTTCTGAATTTTCGGGCGTATTAAAGAAAAGCCTTTGGCCATTCAGACCGTTGTATAATTCACTTGCGTCACTCATTATCCGGCACTCGTTAGCCAAATCCCTCACGAGCCGCGTAATTGTGTTCGTGTGTGTCATATACATAACTAGGCTGCCAGTTTCTTAGCCATCCATGGCCATCTGGCTTTATTGCCAACACTTTGTCGCGACTGGAGCACCCATTACAAAATAACGCAGAAATAAGCCAATGCGACTGACGAGCAGCGTAAGAACAAGTCTGCAGTAAGGTGTTTTACACCTGCACCCCTGCTACACCCTTGAGAGCATTAACATAATCGTCACCGTTATGCGCGACGTGTGCATAATGGCGGAGTGGAAGGCAGCGGAGATAGGGACACGAGCACCACGGGGACTCGGGGATAAACTATGTATGTTAAGTGCGCTGACATTGTGATATATGGTGGGCTTCGCTACCCTCAAGTGGAAAACGGGGTATGACGACTGCTACTTGTGTTACTAGCTGCCTTTGATTATATCATAATTTAATAAGGGCTAAGTAGCAATAACCAGACTTACAAGTTTACAGAAATATAATAAGTAAAAGGTAAGATTATTACCCATTAATAAGTTAATGTTTAAGTTAATTTTCTAAAGGAGAAAAATGAAAACAAATCTTAATTCTTTATTAAAGTTAAGATTTTCGCAAACTCTAACTGTTTTTCTATTACCAAAGCATTCTTTTAGGTTTACAAACAAGTATTTTCCTCCGGTCTGATTACAAGTATGTTTTGGGTAGTTGCTTGTTTTCCTTGTCTTCTCTATCATTGTTTCCTTTTCCTTTTCGGCTAGTTACCCGAGAAGGCGCGTGTTGGGCTTTAAAGTTACCGAGTTGGCGAGCGTTTTGGGGCAGAAGGCGTTGTCAGGTGTGCATATCAAGTAGCCGCCACGTCTGCCCTGGGACAAAGCCGTGTGGCATACTTTTGGGCGCAGGCCATTAGCAAACGAGCGAAAAGCGAAATGCGAAATGCGAAATGCGAAATACGAAAAACAAGCAGCCCAAGCTCACTCAGATACACACGTATGAATATAATAAATTATCCGCACACAAACACGATGAAATTGAGAGCAGATGAAGAGTCAAGCTGGGAAAAGGGAAAGCAAGGGCGCTACTTTTTTGAGAACTCAATCTACGGGATGCTTGAAATTCCACTCGCATAGCTTATAAAATAAAATTAAAATTCCAATTGCAAACCGCAATAATAAAACACTTTTAAGTGTGGCTGTGTCTGAGTCACCTTTTTATTTTCATAAATCTGTTTGATCAAAGGTGCAATCGGCGGGAGGATAGGAGGAAACAGTGGACATTGTTTTCAATTATTTGGAAAACAATAAATTCATTTTTATTTAACGAATATTTTTAGTTAGAAAACATATCTATAAAAATATGCAAATGCCTGATCCTGATTTTGTCACTTTCATGAAATTACCAAACAACCTTAACATGGATATTTGACCACTGTTCCACTTCTTCAGCTCATACGTAGAATCCACACCGACCGTCCTGGCATACGTAAGTACTCCTGTGTAGCTCAGTTTTCACACACACTCCTCATACTGTTGGGATTATTAAAAATTTTGCCCGAGAGGCATCTATCAGTTATGGGGCCTAGTCGATTCGACAGTGCGCGTCTCATTTCAATGAGTTTCGGCTAGGAAGCTGGAACTGTGCAAGGAATTTCCAAGGCATTAAGCACTGGGAAAAAAGTGTCAGTCAATTTTCAGAAAGTCCCTAAGGAGAGGAATTTGATAGACTATAGTTATGACCTTATATTTTAAGTAGCAGCACCATAGCCTATTTTATTAAATTCTTTATTTTATTTTTCACTTGAACTAATTTTGAAAAACCATGGAATATAAGCATAAGTTAAAGAAAATAATAAGCATAATTGTACCCTAATTAAATATTATAACAATATCAGTAAAGACGCCCTTTTAAAACATTTTTAATCCAATTTCTTTGGAAAATCCCTCCGATATTTCTCTTAAGGTAGCACTTCCTGGCTGGCAAAGTGGCCGCCGCCACATCTTGTAATTGGCATTCCGCACACTGACCGAAATGAAAATGCTACGTGCTTTCATTTCACGTTACGACAGTCGGATAAGTCGGCACAACGCTCCATTGACCGCCGATGGAAAAGCGAAAAAGCGAGGGACGAGGCACCCAGGAGGAGACGGGCTTATTTGCCGTGGTTTTGGGGCCGCCTTCGTTCGTTTTAATTTTTACGCTGCGGGCATACAGAGAGAATGCCCGAGTTTCGGCGATTCTTAAAGTCAATCACATTACGCTGGGACATCGAACATCAAACAGCCGACAAAGGCCCTCGAGACCCTTCGAGAGCTGCCAAATATTTGTCTGGCCTGCATCCCTCGCGAAATCGATCGGTATGCCGAGCACCTTTCAACACAAGTCCCCACAACCCCAACCAAGACAGGCACTCAACTCTTTCGCTTCCGTTTTATGTGCATATTCAATATACACAAAAATTTCATTTAATTTTGGTTTTCTTGGCGTGCCTGCCATTGACAGTCGGCGAATTTCGATGTCAGACTCATGCGTCTTTCAATTGTTTGCCCGGACTCACTTTTTCTTATTTTCCATTTTCCGATAGGTTGCGATAAGAGCGAGCGTCTGTTTGTTTTAGTTTTTCCAATCCTTTTTCTTGCTCCCCTTTAAATGTTTCCCGGAAAAGCTCTCTGCCGGGCTCTTTTCATGATTTATTTCCTGCGTAATCCGTGCTCTTCTGCTCTCTGCTCCTTGGCTTCGCTCAACCGCAACCTTTCATCCGCCCAATTTATAAGCACCCAAAATACTTGTAAATTTCGGCCGGATTCAAGGCATAAATATATATGCTGCCACTCAGTTCTTAGCCATCAAATTTATGAGCACTCGTCACACTAACTCATAAAACGCGCTCTCCCAGGGCGGGGAATTTTAAAGTGCCACAGTAAAAAAAGGGGGGCTGGGGGCTGGGGCTGGCAAGGCTGCAAACACGAGACAACACTTTGCATGTGAAAGGGCTTTGCAGAGAGGGTCCGCCGATGAGATTTATGTACTTTGAGGCTTAGACCGAGCTCTCCGGCCTGTATTTTGTGGTAAACAGCGCGTCCTGCGGCCAAATCCTGCCACGCACCTCGAAAGCAGAGCCAGGATCAGCAGCCAGAGCAGGAGCAGGAGCCGGAGGACTTGTCGCTATTTATTCTACTAAAACGCAATAATATATCATCTACAGTTTATCATTGCTATGACGCCAGACTGAAATTATTATCCTGCGAATTTATTGCCTTACAATAAACGCAAAGTGCATGAGTGTGGGTGAGTGTGTGGGAGAAAGGCTCTCACTCGCTCTCTGTGTGTGTGCTTGGCATTTCTCCAGGAACAGCAAAATGGGGAAAACAACATTTAGAACGTGAACGCTTTTGACGAGGCCTCAAAAACAGGCAAATAGAAACCAAACAGCTAGGGAGAATAACAAGAATCTCTAAGAAATATTAAGGACCAGCTTAAATAATACCCTGCCTAGTTCAAATTAAATAAAATTTAAAAAAACAAAGTTATAAGGAAATAACTAAGATAGAACTGCCATAAATATTCCATTCATGATGCTATAAATATGATTCAATATAATAAACCTAATTTAAATGTTGATAAATTCCCCAAAATATTTTGTCATTTGAAAAATTCTGCCACTTTTCTAAGAACTTCCCTGTTGAAAATAAAAAATGTAACCTAGGCCTGGGGAGCATAAGAGAGGCAGAGACCATGGCTGGCATTTGTAATAAAATCGCTTGTTTGCTCACACTTTTGGCTGCTGGGGATGGTGCACATGTCCCGATGGGTACATATACATTTTTCCGGCCAAGTTTATATATTCATGGCAATCTCGAGAGCTGTCACACAGAAACTCCATCGCGCGCATATTTTTACTATTAGCCGAAAGCAATGGCAATGGCGGCCGGCTGCCTGCTGGCAACTAAAGCCAAAATCAAATTGCTCGTCCTGTCAACTTTTTGCGTAACCATTTTCTTTTTCAGATTGTATTTATTTCATTTTGCGCAGCGAGACAAATAACAGAAGTTTGCTAAATTGTCGGCTGCCGTTGGCCCCATTCCTCAGATCGTATTTTCCACATTCTCCATTATGTTCTTCACCCTTTCTGCCCATATTTTTATGACAAGCAGCCCTCACATCACTCGTCAGATACTCGCAGCAAACTACACAACATACTCGTACATAGTTCTGTTTTGGCAACTGTTTGCCCAAATTGGTACACATTTTGTGCATAAATGACAAATGCCTTTGATGGCATAAAATATGACTTTGAGAATTGTTTTGGAGCAAATAAAACGGGCGTTGCTATCGGCATGAAAGGGTTTATTCGTTAAGTTTTTACGAAGGATATGCCATGAGTCAAAGGAGTGGAACTGAGGGATTGCGTGTAAATAGTTTTGACTCTTATCCCTCACTAATGACGAACGATTTTCCTGGAATATGGATTGAATGAGTTTTTGCCAATCGATATGCTTTTATAAAGCTTTCTAATGTGCAAAAACTCCTGCTTTAAGCCGGAATGAAAACCTGCCAATGACATTTAAATGAAAACGGTTTCTGGCAGTTTTTGAATCAAATGAATTGCCATTTTCGCCAGAAAGTTCTAAAACATTCACAATTTCCAACAACTTTGCAAATGTAGCCGTCCCATCCGCACAAAACTTTAATTTAAATGCTGTCGAGTCGAATTAAGGCGCCATATTGGCGTCTGAACTTAAAGTTTTCAATGAAGGCCTTGGCTTGTTTAAGGTATCTAATGAGAAATCAGATGATATATGTATGTATATGTAAAAATATAAAGTGATGTAAATATATTTTATTGACGATTTCGACTCGCCCTCAATTCCTTGCATTTGCTGCTTCACTTTCAGATGAAAAGTTAATTATTTCCACGTCACTGTCAGTCCTCACATGACAACTCAGGCTTGATTTCTTGATTCCAATGCCTCGATTCGCACACGCTCCAATTAGCTGACAATTGACTTGTCAAAACATCAATTATAACTGACACCCGTCGAATGTTTCTCGCTCCCTGCTTACTTTTCCTCGGAAAAGCCATTTGCATTTACAAGTCCTGGCAATAAGTCGGAGATGTGAGTTCCTTGTTGCGTCACTCTCCCCTTGCATATTGAATGCCCGCTTTAACATGGCAAATAAATGGGCGCGTTAAATATTTAATTGGCATAATGCTAATCATTCGATGGCTGGCAAAATTCATTAGTGCTCCCCACACTCGCCGATCACATCTGTCAGCACACGGCGCAAACCAGCAAACCTCAAAAGCCAAAAGCCCTCCATCAAAGCCCAAAACAATCCCATTTAAGGGGGGGTTTGGGGGTGAAAAAAAAAGAACTAAAACCCTCACCACAATCTGGCACGTGTTACCCAGCCCCTTAACCCACTGTGGCCCCTAAACCCCGGCTATCACCCATTTCCTGTTGCCAGCTGATGCTGCCAGTGCGCTTAGAGAAAATAATATTTAAAAATATTTAACCTTTCTCATTAATAATAAATTGTATATTACATTTCTGGCTCTTTATTATAATAAAAATATAAATAAAATTGATAAATAAGTTTTGAAGTTTTCTAGTTGAGATTTCGATTATTATTTGGTCATAAAAGTCCTTGTCATCTGTACGAATATTAACTTGGAACTCTAACATTATTTCGTCTATTATTTCGCAATAACATTTTCCTTAAGAAAGTGCCCGCAATTTATTCTACGATATTTTTCAGAGTGTTTCTGTGGCAAGCAAACATTACACAATTTTGATTGTATTTCCGTTTCGTATGCGCAAAAGGCAGCAAACAGGCAGCAGGAACAGCAAAAGCAACAAAGACCGGTGACAGCAACAGGAAGTTTCGCTTATTTCCGTTTGTTTACCTTTGCGCTGTGCCTTGATTAAATGTCAGGTTACCCCGGGTCGGAATCGTGGCTTCCACTCGGAGGAGGAGGGTGGCTCTTCGGCTCTCCGTCTTGCGGTGCCCAGAACACAGCTGGCAGGTTGGATATTTTCAAACAATTTTCACCCAGCTCGGCAGCATTTTTGCTGCATACGTCAGCGTAATCTTATTAACAAGGCAAGAAGTATTCTAATGATTCTCAGCACTAAATGTTTTGCGTGGGAATAAGGCCATTGTTGGCGGAACAACCATCTGGCGGATTAGTCGGCTTAGAGTTACGTAAGCGCCAATTGTTACAAGATTCTTGTATAAATTAAGGATGATTTAAATTGCCATAAATATTTTGTGGCTTGTTGTAGCCCATTTTACATAATGACATATTGGTCTAATCCAGATAATAATGTTTGCTGATCTAGAGGATACATAGTACTTGCTTTCCTTATATTTAAGTTATGTGATAAATAGATGTTGAGTTTAAGAATTCTTCCAACAATTTCCTCTGAATTAAATGTCCTTTCTTTCTTTACAATATGGCACTACTTTTAAAAACTCTTCTTTATTGTTTAATAAAATAACAACAGGACAAAGTAACCACTCGGCAAAAAAATAAACCAGTGAAACCTTTATAAAATATGCATTCTCTGCAACACTTGGTCAGCTTCGAACAGTAAGTCATAAAACTATACAGGAATACACATAAAGGCCTTATTTAAAATACACTTTAAATAGTTTGATGTCTAATTAAGTTATTTATTCCAAAGAGAAGTGAATAATTTATTACCCTCAGTGAAAGCTATTAAAATAGTTCGCAGCAACTCACTTTTAGTGCGCACTGTACGCGCTTACATATTTTATGGCGAGTTCTCTGCTGCCTGGCACCTGAACATGGTCGTGACGGTTTTAAGCCAGGCCAGCAGCAATGCTTAAAGTGTCGCTCAGACCTTAAATTACAGGGCAGAGGACACATTCCGACTGGCCGCGGACTGCAGCTAATTAATTGGCCGCAATTTGCGCCGGGCTTGCGCGGAAAACTTTGCTGCGGAAAATGGAAATGGAAATTCGCCGGAGTCCCGACGTTTTGTAGGTCAACGACAATGATGTTGCGGCTCGGATGAGGCTGCTCCGGCTCCTGCTCCTGTCTGTCTGGCGACTGCTGTTGTTGCCGGCACATGCTTGGGCATAATTTATGTTGCCCAAAAATGTTTGTGCACTTTTCCTTATTTATTTATTTTCTTATGCTCCCGCCTGGTTTTGTTGCCGTTGTTGCCGGTGTTATTTGGGGCATTAAAGCTGCCGCGAAAATGTTTTATTTACCGAAAATGTATTTGCATGTCTGTGCGGGGCATTTGCATAATTGTTAAACAAACAGCAGACTAGATATGTGAGAGTGTGCAACTCGGCGGGAGATGTCTGTGCAATTTTGGCATTAGCCAAATTGGAAAATAACGAAAATGTTGGGTAAACATTTATATTACTGTGACCTGCGGGTGATCAGCTAAAATCGATTTAGGCGAAATATAGCAATTATTTATTACCTCCTGCTGAAATGTAAAGCATAGTTTATAATGCTATGATATGCTTTTCGTTAATTTCCTAAAATTTTTCACTCAACACGCCAAAGCTTAATATTTTCCTAAGAAGTTATTACAACTCCATTTAATCTCTGCCATTTGCCGCTTCCTCTGCGCCAGCCGTGCATTAAATTCTGATATAATCTATTAAATATTTAACTTATCGCCGCTCTAAATCAATAGCCAAATATATTAGCCGCTGTATATACACGCTTTCAGCCAATACATAGACACTGGCTCACTCACACTTGTGCACATAAAAAGCCATTCAAGCGTTTCATAATGATATGAGAAGGGCGAAAGGAAAAAATAGAAATGGGGAGACATGCGAAAATAGCAAACCCAACACATTGCCTCAACTCATTTTCGCATAAAGGACGCCAATGTGTCGGCCTGGCAAAGGCCAAAATCCTGGCACCGACACACACACACACACACAGAGACACCCAGGCTAACCCACATAGAGACAGTCGCTTAGCGCTGCTATATAGAGCCATTGGTACATGGCAAACAATAAATGTACGCTGCCAGCACAAGAGACCAACTAAATTATCAGTAATATCGGAGCGCCAGGATAATGCTCTGCTAAGGAGAGTCCTTGTCCCTGTGTGTGTGTGTGTGTGTGTATTGAGGGCAGGGGCGTGGCCTCAGCTAGGCGTGGCAAATAAACACATCAGCCAAAATGCTTTTACTTAAATTAACAGAGCAGCGAGCAGCTTGCTTCGGATTTCGGACTCCCAACTAACGGTTAGTCATTAACTTTCATGGAAGTGTGGGTGCACTCGAAAAAATAATAAATTGTGGTTAAAGGAGGCTAAAAATAGCTGCTGGGTGAGCCACCCTGTATAATCTAAAACATTTTTCCTGAATTAAATATTTAGGTAAAAGGTTCAAAATATAAGTTTCAGTTAAGAACTCAAGTGGTTTTCAAGAGTGTATTTGTGCTACATAAGCTAGTTGCATATTGCTACCCTTCCGAAGACAGAGTGATTTAGTCAGAAAATCAATGAAATACGAGTTCCGACAGCCCGTATCATTGTAAACGGATACTTGAGTGCTCTTAGCTGAATTTTGGATACAAAATAACGCAAAGTACTTAATGAACTTGATAGGTGCAAAGCAGAAATCCCATTTTGGCACTTGAAAACTGAGACTTGAGCTCACATTTGATTTGTTACGCCGGCACATCAATAATAGAGTTTGCACAATTTTTCTGATGGCATATAAAATTCCAAGTTCGCACATAGAATTACGTAATGGTATCATAATACCCAACTCACTGGGGTGCAGGGAACAAGCTGCTCATCAGCCTCTCTCCGCCGCCCGGTTTTTCCCACCGATTTCCCTCATTTCCAGGGCTTTGCCAGCTATTTCCTGATATGGCATACTTAAGCAATCGAGGCAAATGTTTTATCGTCACTTTGCCGCACACACTCACAGAATACATACACGTGCACTGAGGAAAAAGTTGTTTTAATTTTAATATGAAACTTTATTCGTTCAAAAAAATCCATTCTTAAAGTTTATAGAATTTTAGATGTGAGGAAAGTTGAATGTTTCAGAAAATAGTTATAATTTTATTTTTTCGTAAACTTATTATTTTATATTATTTTGTTTTACTTGATATTTATTTTGATTATTTATTTTTACATAGAAATATTATAAAAGTTTCATAATAATGGGTAATAAGGGGTACAAATGGAACTTAAAGTTAATCTACATATTTTTCTGTAGTGCATGTATGTATGTGTGTGCGGAATACAAAATGGCGCCAGTTTCCGTATGCCTTTGGGCCCTCTGCATCCTTCGGTTCGCCTCAATCTCAATCGTCGGAAAAGTCTATCAACGCATGAACCCCAAGGCCAAGGAATCCGGGTTGAAGGACGAAATGACGAGAAGACAAGCCAGAAACTGAACCGAAACGCCGCACTCAGTGCTGGCGAAAATGTTTAATATCGTTCTCCCCTTGCTCCCCCCTCGCTGCCATCGTTCGGCATCAAGTATACGACAAGTTGTACCATTGTAAATTTAATAAAGCCAGACTCAAGTGGTGGTGTGAGGCGAGAAATCAAGAAGCCAGCAATTATTTGGTTACGCAATTACCACAGCCAGGCAGCCGGCAGGTTCAATAGGCTTAAATAATTTGCCAAAATCCCTTGGCGCAAAACAAACAAATAAATTCAATGCAAAAGAGGCACAAAACTTTCCGGTCCCAGAGAACACAAACACAAATAGTGAAAGTTTACAGCAATGATACGGGAGGGTTAGAAACGGCAGATGGGGGCGTGGCAAATGCGAGAAAGCCGTCTTCTGAACTGCCACACAATTTATTATTATTGTTTTATATAAACAGCAAATGCGCGAAAATAAAGCCGGCTCAAAGGGCCACCGAATTTTCTGCTTTATTGTTGTCCCTTTGGGTAAAAAGTCCAGACGAAAAGGGACACTAAAAAATAAGTTCATCTGCAACATTCCCAAAATGCGAATAAATTAAATTTCTAAGCGGCCTCAAAATTCAGTAAAAGTTCAGTTTTGTGTTTTTCCCAGTTTTCTAGTTGTGCATTTTCAGCTGAAAGCATTTGAATTTTTCTCATTAAATTTTTTTCAGTGGCTTGGCTTGAATGCGAATCGAAAACGGAAACCAAATCAAATTGAACTTTGCAAATGTCCCTAAAACACCAAAAACAATCAAATATTTCAATTTATATCTAAAATGCATGCCAAATGTATCAATCATTCTTTAACAAGAAATAAAACCACAAAAATAATGAATTTAGAGTGGAAAAATGGAAAATCAATTTGAGGATGTGTCCGGAATTTTTATTTTCAAAATATCTCGTATTTCAATAAATGATTTAAGTGAATTTATGGTCGTTTACTCATTCGTCAGCCCGATGATTTACACAGCTCCCTTGGACATTTATTGTGCAATGTAGTGGATATAGCCGGAGCCAGAGCCAGCCCTGCAGCTCAATCATACACGCTTTAAAGAATTTATATTTATGGCCAGATCCAATCAACGGAACCCAATATGTCCGCGAATTGTCAATCAAAAAAATAAAGCAACGACAAACCAGTAATAATAAAAGCAAATGCATTTCGCATTAAATCAATTCCCGTTGACTCGCTGGCCACAAAAAGCTGGACGAGCGCCCCATCAATCAAACATAAGACACACACCCGCACACGCAGATATCAGTATGGCTGAAAAACAGGACAAAATGGCGAAAGGATAAGCCCCGCACATGGATTTATACATTTAATTAAAATGCGGCCCAGACTCACACAATATTCGTCAAAGTGATTGGCCCGAAAGCGGCTTAGTCAACTTGAGTAAATTAAATGTTATGGTTGTTGGGGTAGGTGGGGAGCTCTTTTGGTGTTGGGTTGCTCTTGGGGAACGGAACCCTCAATGCAAAATTGTCTTTAAAACAGTTTTCGGCGACGACAAAGCGCAAATCGCAATAAATACCCAGCCAAGTGGAGGGTGTGTCTGGTGTGCCCTGGGAAATTTGCATATTTTAAATTACTAGTGGGGCCTCTTGGCAGCGATTGCTTTGGGGTTGACAATGGCACAGCCACGACAACTCCAATTTATTTGTAATTTGTTCGAAATTTATATCAAACGCACACGCCTCACACCTATTTCCGGGCCCCAGAGGGTCTCTATTTCACATACACGCCCCGGCACACATAATTGCACTCATAAAATGCCAAATGCTCAGCCTCATCTTGCTCCGCACGCTTCGATATTTATGCCCTCGATTGCTACCCTTGGAAGGTAGTGAGGGTGTAATGGAACTTTAAGAAAATATATAAATTTACTTAAAAATTAAAGGAACATGTTAATGAAGAGCTTACTATTTTTTATATGTTTGTTACCTAAAGCTAACTACGATTTTCCACCAATCCTGCTTTTCTTTTCTTTCTGCTCTTCACCAGTTATCTGGTAGTTGGCATCGCCAGGTCGATCAACTCATTCCCAGGAAGTCCAATCCCACATGTAGACATATCTTAATGCACACAGACTCGACTCGGGTAGCTACGGAGCAGACAAACAAACAAATTATGTGCTCATTTGAATACACATTCTAATGCGAATCACGTTGACAAAATTCATTGAGGCGTGCAGGATACGCACACGAACACACTCACGCACTGGACGGACAGGATACCTTGACTTTCGAACTCTGCTCCATCCAATCAGGCCTGCTAGAGGGATTCAGGAGCCAGGAGCCCAGAGCCCGGATCTCTGCGTAGATAAGTATGCAGAGGGGCATGGCAAATTATCTCCACCTCGGACGCTGACAAGGACATATTTATAAAGCGCTCATTCCGAGCTAAGCACATACAGATATGGAGTGGCATCCCAATACCCAGTTAATCTATCAGGACATGGTGCAGTGTGTAGAAAATTAAATGTGCTAGCTCCAGCTCTCACGCACAGCGAAAATTGGTTTTAATTTAATATATAATAAAAATAAATGATTTCAGAAATAAAATAATATATTGAAGAATAAATAGGCAATGAAAGTACTATTTAAATAAAGTATTCTCCACGCTCAAAAGGTTTAACATGCAAAAAGAATTTGTTTCTCGACCTAACCATTGTATCTTTGCCATCTTTAAACTTGGGAAAATATAAGAAAATAAATTCAATTAATAATCTCAAACTATACTGCATCAAATGACCTCTCATAAATTCTTATTATTGATAAAATACATGGATTACTTTTCTCCCAGTGTCTCCGTTTGCTGATGTCCTTGTTATGTCGCTGTGTGTGCCATGTAAATGCAAACTAAATATGTACAAACGCCACAGCCAGGCATTAAGTCGATTGCTTCAAGGACTTTCTCGCGCTTAGCGCAGGCACAGGAGAAATGGCAAAACTCGGGAACCAGCAAGGATACGGACTCGGATAGGGGAGTGAAGGGGCAGTTGGGAGAGAGATTCCTGGCGGCTTTGTCATTCACACCCAGTTGACTGCCAGCGCTTCCATCGCTCTATTCCGCATTGTCGTATGACCCTTTCGCTTTGCTGCCCCCTGAAGTGTAAATGAGTACCAGAAGCCACCCCATCAAACACCCGGGAACAGCCACCACCCCACCTGGCTATGCATGTGCTGGGAAGGCTTTTAATAAGCAATTTATTTTAGCTTAACAACGCTCATATAATGAAAAGCGCGGGACTCGGAGCAGAGGCAATGATACATCCCAGCTCCTGACTCCCGGCTCCTTGCAGCGCCTCTGAGCCACTGAGCCTGTTTGCCGACGATAATTAATTTTTGGCCTACCCCAAGCCAGGGAAGCTAAGACCATGAGTTCGTACCGCATTAAAAGAAATTAAAATGTTGCCATTCTCCTCCGCATTTTCCAGCTCGCCAACCTCAAGTCCATGTAATGAGGTAACTTGGAGACAACTGGCACAGCCGAGAATTGAGTGTACAGGAATAATAATGAACAGCGAGAAAAAGTCTCTGAATATTCATTTAATTGATGGAAATGCCTGTGATCGGGTCTGGGCTTAAACTGGACTTGTGACTAAAATATTTTACATTTGAATTTTCAGGCTATGAAAGTTTATTTACTAACCTATTTGTCTGGCCACCTGGGAATGCCTAAATCAAGTGATTTACAGCCAGGATATCTCGACACTTGTCAAGTACTTTGATAAAAGTGCTCTTCGTTTTCATACGGCCACAAATAGCCGGCATCAACTTGGCCCGAATGGCAACATTTCAAGCCCACTCATAAATCAATTTCGTTTTTATTGCGAATGGCGTTTGTCTGTGCTACTTTTACATGGCCATTGCCGCTTACCGCTTGCTGCTTGTTGCCAATTTTGTGGCCATTTTATGTCGTTCAGTTAATAAACTCTATAGCCCCGAAAGCGCAAAAACGAATTCAGCAAAGTAAAAACTCTCGGCTCACATTTGGCCCGCAAGCGTATAAATATTGTTTTAAGCCCCAATGAAATATTGCAAGCATTTTGACGAATCACCCGTATGCACACATAACATTTATAAATAAATAAATATAATCATAAATAAATAAGGACCAAGCACATGACAGCTTGATGGCAAAAGGCACAAAGGAAAATATAAATATTTCACAAAATTGAAAACTTTCTTCAAAGCCATTAGTCGCTTTTGATTTAATTTAATTTGCATAAAATATAACGGAAATAAAAAAATAATCTGCAGTATACTATTAACAGAAACTTGGGAATATTTTGCTAACAGAAATAAATGGACTGCTTAAATATATTAAATATTTCAACAAAAGGCATTTTCAAATTGTTTCAAATTTCTGAAATATAAATTATATTATTCAAAGTTGTTTTAAAGCCAAGAGACGGTTTTATGTTTTAAAAGTACAAAAACTGTTGGAAAACACTCAAAACCTACCTTTTATCGTTTTAATCATCCGCGGCTTAGTTGTCCAAAAGCAACCTGCAAAGTGAGAGAAGAAAGGTGTTTCGCAAAAGGGTTTTATTAGAAATGTATAAAACTTTTCATTCCATTTTGTTTTGTTCCTCGTTTTTATATATAAAATGGCTTTGGGTGCAAAAAATAAAAATAAAATAAAAAAGAGGCGCGGGAATATGTAAATATGTGCTGGATGCCTTAGGAACCTTCGCAGCAGCATGCTCGGAATTTAAATTTGTAGCTAAGCGCCGAAAAATGCGCGTCGTTTTGTGAAGGCAGCCAGTCTGACCCTTTTGTTCGTGTGTGTGATGATTGGTGACAAAGGACAATGCCTCAGGACCGGGGTAACTTAAAATTATTCTATTTAATGGCCGTAGTATGCCATAAACTTTTGCATTCCGGCAGGATCGGGCGTGGTCCTAGCCCTAGACCCTTGACACTCTTCATAACTCCTTAACTGGGTTTGAACTCCTCCGGTTCTGCAACCCTTCGCTTTCTGTAAATAACGAACTCGCACTGCACTGCCATAAAAGCGCTGTAAACTTTGGCATTAATTCCTTCGTTTTCTCTCAGCCCAAATTGCATTCAGTTTATTCGAATTTGATTGGCCGTTTATTAGGCCCCTTTTTGTATAGCCGAAAAAAAATCGTCAATTGTAAATATCAGATATTATTGGCAAATTTTTTTATCAATTTTGTCCAAATTTTCCAAAATTCTTCTCAGCATATTCCGGAAAGGCTCTGTGGGGCCAAAGACTTTCTATTTTGCGGAGTTTGTTTAGCAAAGCGTCTTCCATATAGATCAGCAGATTGATATAAATTAGATCCAATGTTTTGCTTTGCGGAATCACAAATCCGCAACAGCCGACAACGCAAATGATCCCAATTAAGTTCCCTTCAATAATGTGCGGAGCCGCCAGAGTCCAAAAGCATAATGATTTGCTTATAATATTTTCATATAATGGCAAAATTCATTCGGCTTATTTCCACAGCTCCCAAACCATAGTAAATGAAAAACTTTGTGCCCTAAAACTTAACACTGGGGAATCACAGCAAACAGAGTTTAAAGTTTACTGATAATTTCAGCATCGAATATTGAGCTGGGGTTGAGGTAGTTAAATCAGTTCTGGGATGAAATTGAAACATAATTTAATTAAAAAGTGCACTTTTTGATATAAGTTCGTACCATAGTGATTACTAATAATTGTTTCAGTTTACGATTCATGAATAAAATATTATTTGTCACACTATACTTATTCCAAGAAATTTCAGAAAATGTAATCTATTTAAATTATTTATAAAATCCCTTTGAAAGGTTCCATTAAATATAATATGAAACAATCTGGTTTAATGTTTTTCGTTTGCTCGAGCTCCTTTTTAATGCCACGAGATTCAGCCTAACTCTCCTCTTAGATACATAAAGCTTACAATGCGGTTTACCCTTCAAATTTGCGTTTTTTCTGAATCCTTTGTTTTCACCGCGATTTAACACCTCCACCCCAGCCAAGAGGGCAAAGTTTTAAAGGCGTCGCGCCCTTGCAGCGTTTTCGTCGACTCCTCGTGGGTTTGGACCTGGGGTTGCCCTGTTGCCAGCTTCCTGGTTCCTGGCCAGCTGGGCCTGAGTTGCCACGCCACCACCAGTTCCCACGACAGGGCCACTGCGCCGCGCTGAGGGCCTGCCAACTTGAAGCTTGAACTTCTCAAATGTAAAAATTTAATTTTCTGTAGGTTTAACGAACGGAATTGCTTTCGCTCTCCGCGGAAAAGTGGAGTAAAATTTTCTTATGGCACTTTGCCTGTTCGGAAATTGTTTTTCCTGTTTTTTGATTTTTTGTACTTTTAATTGTTTACAATTGAAGGACAAACCGAAAATACACCGCTGTTTGGCTATCACTCTATTTGGCTATTGCGGCTCTTAAAAGACCAAATTTGCCAAATAATTAATCGACTCATTTTGAGTTCTACCTTTGATACTTTGATTTTCCATTCGGATTTTTTCATTTTGGATGCGGCATTTCCCATTTGATTTTCGGATTGCATTTCCACTTTTCAAGTTGTCGACTTTGCATCAAAGTACTTATCCAATCACATCAGTTTTAAAACGAAAGG
>JABJVT010000078.1:176000-193000 GCA_014170255.2 Drosophila triauraria
GCCAACGTCCATTGACTGGCAATTAGAATAATTTTCCCAGCTGCTGCTACAGTTTGGCTCCTCAAAGTGGACACTGCCTTTCGGCCATTCTGCCGGTGATTACACTCGAATATTTGACAAAATATTTAATAGTCACACTTGGCCCTGGCTTTCTCAGTCAGTGAGCATTTAGTGGGGCGATGGCCCTTAACTACGACTGTTTGATACCCAAATAGGGTCAATTATAAATATTTTCTCACTTTACTTAGAATTCATAGTTTATTTTATTTAAATAATATTGAACTGATGTTTAAGTGGGTTATATAATGATTTTCCACCCTTCCTTCCCTCCCTTAGTCAAATCCGTTTATCTTTGTCCAATATTTTCTCTCAACACACACACACTCTAGTCGGGGACCACATACGCTTGAACCCTTTGCCAGGGATATTCCGAACACTCTCTAAACACAAATCACCAAATAACCAAACAGGTTTCTGGCCAAAGCCATCCTTGGCCACACACACACACACTATTTCTCCATGCGTATTAAGTGTAATTAACTTGGCCAACAACTCCGGCTGGGCTCCAAGATGGCCCAAAGGCCTGGCCTAAGCCTTTGTTTGTTTATTTCTAGCCTTTGTTGGATAATTTAAATGGATTTTGTGGTTATTTTAAAGATAACAGTTGCACTGCTCCGAGTATCTGCTCCATAATAAGTCTAAGCTGGGCCATCCTTCCGTTGTTTTTCGGATCCAGGCTGGGAGGCGTGGCGGGGCCCTTTGTAATTTATACAAGTTCCGGCTGACCCAGTTTCCAGGGGAAAAGCGCTAAAACGATTTACGGGCCGAGCAGGAGTGCAGTTTAGGCCATGATACCATAACAATTATTTGCTGTTTGCAATTGAATCTTAATCGCCCTCGGAGGTAAGCCCATTGCAGTTCTGCTTTAAGGCCAAGAAACATGGCTCTTAAATGCGGCTCTTAATTTACAAGTCGGCCACCTTTGGCCCACATTGACAATTCACAAAACTCAACACTTTGCTACTGCGAAAATCAATTTATATGTTAATTCGTAAGCAAAATCCACAACGCCGAGGAAAGTGTGTGAAAGCTTTGCCAGGACTCTCTCCTCCTCCACCTCCCTTTGCGTTGCCAAAATATTCACTCACGCAGCAAAAAAAAATGGAAAACAAACAAAAACGGAAAAGTTCAACAAAGTGTTGTAGGTGCCAAACTGACATTTGCCGAGGCAGGAGCTGTGTGTGTAGCGATTGCGTTAGTGTCGGAATTGCGTGGGAGGAGGCCCAGGACACCAGTTTTAGCCATCAGTTGGCAGAACAACATGACAGCCCTGAAAGGCGCTACTTTTTGGAGCCAGATGCACGCATCCATTATTATGCAGCACACAAAGAGGTCGAGAACAAGTTGCAGGATACGCAAATTTCTAGTTCTAGCTTTCTAGATTTGTTTAAAAATCGAAAAGTTTATAAACCAAGCAAAACACTAAATAGAAAACAAGAATGCTTTAGGAAGAATTATTAATGTTTAGTTAATTACAAGCTGCTTTTATGAGTTGCATTTTAAAGAAATTTATTTCCAGTCTGAAAATTAAATTCATTTAATAGCCTTTCAAGAATTATTTAATAGATAAAAGTGTATTTAAACTTCGCTACTTTCCTTAACTAACTTTCACTTTCTGGTTTGTGGTGTGTGTGTTTGGCCCCCACCTTTTGCCACAACAATTGCAACAACTATAAAATATGGCGCAAGATCAACAAAAACCTCGGACAAGTTGATAGGACGTAAAGAGAAAAAGATACAGCCAAAATATGGTTAGCTTTAAAGCATTTTATAAAGCGTTACCCTTCAGGGGAGCGCAAAAGGTCGCTCATAAATCTCGGCCGGGGAAATACCTACAATTTTTGTATTGTCTTCTAACTTTTGGCTTTTGAATCGGACGGCAAGCGTTTAAGCCATGTCGAGTTATCCTTAGTCCGGGTAAACAACTCGGGCGGCGCTCATCTGCCACGCCCCCGCCACCAGCCGCCAGCCGCCCAGCTAACCCAACGCATTCGCACAAAGTTCAAGATTTAGATGCGTTAAGCGTTATTTATGGCCGCAAATAAATAAAGCTTAAACCATACGCAATGCCTCATTGTGGCGTTGAAAGTTTTCGACGTTCATTCCAATTTGGGTGTGTGTGTGGGTGCCTCCTCGGTCTGTGAGTATGTGCGAAGGATGTGCCGCAGGACCGCAGGACCTCTGTCTAATTAGGAAATGTTCGCATGACGCACTGCAGCCGGAATAGTAATTCCGCATTCAAAAGGTCAGAAGGCTTAATAAATGACTTCATGATGAATATTCAATTAATTTAAATCGGATTTATACGCAATCAATATCTAAATCGCATTGTCTCAATTTTATTGTGAAAGAACCCTTCAAATGTTGTTCTCAAATATTACAATCATTTTGGTAAAGACTTTACATATTTTAGCGTAAAACCTTGTTGAATTAAATAACTACAATTATTTTCATGCATTTAAGGGCATCCCTTTTCCTGCTCCCCTGCCATATCAATTTCATAGCATTATTGACAAGACGGCAGAAATGTAAATAAAATTATTAATTGGACGATCAGAATAAAGCCATTCACAATTGCCATCGTCTGGTCGTGCATTTTATATACAGTGAATGGAAAAAAGCACACGGCAGACACAAAATCTTTTGAACGGGAGCATTATGGAAACACAACAAACCGCACTGTTGTTTGAACTAATTAATTTTGAAAATTTAAATGTGCGCCGAGCTAATTACACAAACTCTATTGAACGCAAACAAAACAAAGTACTGCGAGGCAGGAGTTAGTCTGACAGCAGCTGGAAAATCGCTATAACTATTACAATTACCTGGACGTGGCTGAGCGCGAGCGGTCAATAAAAGCGATGCAAAATTGTTAATTAAATTCCCCAAAATGAACTGCGCCCAGGCCTGGAGCGTCGAGCGCCAAATCAAATCAACCGCTGCTGGACAATATTAAATGGAATACCGAATTTCAAATACCAAATCCATATACACGCTCGCCAAATCTGGCCCGGCCGCAGAGGCCAATCTGTTAAATTTACCTTCGATAAAATGCCAGCGACAAATGCCACTCCCGACATCATGCAGTTTGACGAAATTACCATAAATAAATTTTAGATAGACCCGCCACGCCCCAACTGCCATCGACATCGCCATCGAGTGCGGACAGGAGCATTTCTGATGTTTCGCCGTCATTGGCAAATTTGTCAAAATGCGTGTGTGTTCGGGAAAAATTATTGAGTTTTTGCCCAAAGTCGCAGGAGGTTCGTCCATACATTTTGCAACATTTCGCGACTGCGCGGAAATTGCAATTAGAGTCCGCGCGGCGCATAAATAACTCGCAAATTTTGTGTGTGGCTCCTGCGCTCAGAAATTTATGGCGGAGCATCTCGAATTGCGGATACCAATAGGAAGCCAATAAATATAAGGAGAATAGGAAATAAAATAAAAAGGAAGAGACCTGCACTTTATCTATGTTATATAACATATTTTTAAAGGATGCATCCCATAAAATAATATAAAGAGAAGTAAAGATATTGATAGAAATGGTTAAAGTCCAGGAAATGCATATATTATTTGTTTAAATAAAATAAATAACTAGCTTTTCTACAAACAAACATTAATTAAAACTAACTTAACTTAAAGACAACTAAATATCCATTAAAGCAATTGATCATCTCAGACTTATCTCTATTTATGATGCTTTTCTTCATTAACTTTTAGGACTTGGTTTATTTTGGCTCTTACTTCGACCAGTGACCATCCATTCTGGCCTGCTGCTTCCGATGGAGAGAGTATGGCCGTGGACAGTTGGCCTGCGCATCAGTTAGGCACATAAATTATACAAACAAACTGAACGCAAAAGGCAAACAAAATTGTTACGGGCCATGGCAACGTCGTAGGAATCGAAATAGGGGTTTTGCCAGGGATATTGGGGATATTGGCTGGGGCGTGGAAGCTCCATGGAAATGGGTTTAAGAGCGGCACCATCAGCGGCGTAAAATGAAAATCCGGGCGGCCCTTGTCAGCATGATTAATGATGACGTTTACAAACAGCTCCGCTGGCCAGCGGGCCATCAGGATCAGGGACTCGTTCGCTCCTTTTCCCGGCTCGAGGCGCTGGCAAAGTGTCCGTGCTAATCCACATCATGACTGCAAATAATAGAACTTAATCTATTTTCAATATGGCAGCGGCAGCGCAACACAAATTAAGAACTCATCAATTTTAATGCCGCTCCTTGGGAGACGGGCAAAGTTTCGCCCTCGCCGGGCTCCACTTGAAAAATACACCCGGGAATAGCTCGAAGTCTCCGGCAACTTTGCTGTGGAACTGTGTGCAGCCTGCCTGTCTTGACCAACAAGAGGGCTTAAGGTTATATTTTAACAAACAACATAAAAGTTTCACACTTTCCCTTCTTGTTTCCGTTGCCCTTGCGGGTGTTGATACAGCCAGTGTTAGGCTTTAAAAGTGAAGTTAAATTTGCCGAGGAATTTTAGCTAAAGTAAGTAACTACAAGAAATGTAAGATTAAGGTCTATATTTATAAAATAATTTTAAGTTTAAAGCGGCTTCTGTGAAGCACTTGCTTTCAATTGCTAGCCACAAGTGATTAAATTTCCCCGTTGATCACACACAGGAAGCTAACCCTCCAACGGCAAACTGTACTCCCTTTCATTTCCTGCTGCCAACTCTAATTAGCATTTGTCCATTTAGCACTTCAAACAAATCGCAATTTTAAAGTCGCGAACTGCAAACAGTTGCCCGTTGTCAGAGCAGTTTGCTCGGCTGTAATTGAAGACCATCCAGGCCAGGAACAGGAGCAGGAGCAGAGGGGAACAGAGGAAAAGTGGCCCAAACAGAGGGCCCAAATTCGGGCGACCTGCTGATCAACCGACAACAGCAAACACATGCGATGCCAGAGCAGTAACAGCTTCAATCCCAGTGGCCTGAAATGACAGACGCAGTCCGCGTCGGCTCCACTCGCAGATGCTCCTCCACACAGCGGATGCGGATACAGTTACAGCTACAGATACAGGATACAGACGTGGCCAGAGATACGGATACGAGTCCAGCCACGGAGGGAGGCAGGGCCAACATACTGCTAAACTAATTAACTAAGCGCAGCTGTGGCGACGTCACCTTCAGAGCCGCTGTCGTCGACCGCATTCGCGACTGTTGCCAGAGGGTCAGGATTTTTCCGCCTCACTGCTGCACAAGTGCGTGCTGCAGCCCTACGAGGGGGATTCAAAGGTATCGAGACTTAAACAAATATTTATTTTAAAAATAAAGAAGCATATGTGATATTGGCATCGAATTTAAATAAGGAACTAAATACGTAATCTTGCATTAAAACACAAATTTTCTACACACAAATCTCAAAAGAAACATTGACTAAAATTAACCATTTATCTAGAACTTCAAATAATAAATGGAATCAGTTCAGTGCCAACTTTGTTTCTATAAATAGTTTAAGAATTTTTAAATAATATTAGCCCCAATAAAAATCAAACCTCCCTTGGAAACCCATGTACCCGCCCTCGCTGCGACTTTAGTGTTTTTGTGAGGCGGACATTAGGCTCGGGCTTGTTGTGGCCACTGGTTTGGGTCTGGGGCGACGCAATTTCCAGTTGCCAACTCTGCACTCACTTGTTTGGCAATTAATTTGCCGGCGTCTGTTATTTCTTTTGCCCGGCATGAGTGTTTGCAATCTAAACACGGTTATTCGCTAATTAGCAAAAAGCACACAGATACGATGGAAGTGAGCGGAATGCTACAATTCCCTGTGGTTCTCTGTTTGTTTTCGGAGGTGCTTGGCCTCGTTGCCATTTATTGGCGCCACCCCAAAGCCCCGAGCCCCGAGCCCGAGACCCTTGCCAGGGGCTTCCTTTTTTCGCGTCCGCCCAGAATTGGGTCGCCTTGTAATTAGCTGCTGCTGCTTTAATTCTGGCACTTCACTTTTCGTTCTCCTATTTTCTGTCTATTTGTTTTAAGTGACGTCGCAAAATGCGCTGCAATTGCAGGAAGGCTTCAAGTGTGGCTGGTATAAAATTCTAAATTAGGCCTGCAAAAAAGTGGTTACTGGCACGAAATATGATGACTTCATTAGAGCAAGCTTAGAGATAATATATACAGAATTAAGATATTAAATTTAGATATCATTAAAGTAATTTAGAAAGCTTTAAATTATTTTCTAACTGGATATATTCTTTATCTCTAACTTTTATTTAATGCTTCCATATCCCTTCACTGACTAATTTCTCATAATTTTATTGAAAGCTAAAACTGCATTTTATTTATTAAAAGGAACTGCCTAAACATTTTCACTTGAATGTTTCTAAAACAATTTATATTCCGGCAGAAGCGTTGCCTTTGATTCCATTACGCATACGCCGCTTGGTACGGGAAGCTATAAAGAAATATTTAAGAGACTCAAAATGCTTACTGCAAAACCTATTAAAATAGTTTGCTGGTGGCTTCACCGCCGCAGCCCTCCAGTTGTTTATTAAAATGCCAGGAATAATTTCTATTCGGAAATTTCCTTAGACTTTCGGTGGTAGTTGACGTCTCTGCTTTCTGCTGAGGTGAGTGCTGCTGCCGATCCGAGTCTAGTTGAGAGCTTCGCTCCGCACACATGGATAATAAATATTTGCTTTGGTATTTCGATAGGAAGTTTTATGCAGTCGGGGATTTGAGGGTTTTGCGAAGTCAGCACACAAACCTCGGAGGGCGGGGCTAGATTTCTGAACAAAACGCATAGTTCATAAGTCGGTGCTCTCGGCTATGCCAGGAAAACTGTTTGTATATTTTTCCTCCTTCGCTCTCTGACGGTGAAAATGCCTGAAATGCTTCAACTCTTGCTGGATGCCCAAAACCGGATGCTCTCGTATCAATTTGGCATGTATAATTTATGCATATACAATTTATGCTGCCATTTTAGCAACATTTCAAACGCGTTGCTCGCTTTTCAATTTGCTCAAATTGACTTTATCGCACATGGCCATAAATCCGGCAGAGTCGAGGCCAGACGAGCGTGGAAATCAATTTAATTATGTGCTGCCTGCCGCATGGGCCTTAAACTTAATGTATTCTTTATGGCAGGCAAATCTATTGAACTGCACTTTGAATATCTCGGGGCGGTGGGCAAAACTTTGCGTCCGCCAAGAGTCAATATCATGAATAACGATGTAATAAAATACGTGATATGAATCGCAAGCTCACACACGGCACACATGATGAACTACGAGGGCTGTTGCACTGTTTCTGGCCGGGGATAAGCCCGAGCCAGCACATAATTCTTGAGTATTTTCTGTGAATTAGCTGGCATCTCTCGGCCATAAACAGGCGGCAGCCCATCCTGTTCCTGTGGCCGTTTCTGGATCCCCAGGAGCAGCAGGAAATTCTAGCAATTTTGCAAGCACAAACGCAGTGGCAGAAATATGATGAGATAATGCTAGAAAATAATAGCTGTGACTACCCGGCGTCCAGCAGCAGCCACAGAGCGTGTCATCCCCATAGGCTCAGCCTCAACCAGTTTCAGTTGAAAAACACTCCGGACCGAGCTCTAAAGGCATTTCTCTGCTGTACCCGACCAGCACTGAGAGGAAATATTTACTTTGAAGGGAGAGTATAATCAAATAAGAGCGAAATTGATAATAAAAGGAATTTAGCTGGACGAGTTTAAGTTTGCAGTTTTCTTTTGCATTTCTGTCTCAAAAGGTAAGTCCATTTAGATAATCCGATTCCTGATTCGGGGCTCTCAGTGTAGGTATCCTTAAAACCCATATACCCCCGCAGATACCACTGTAAAGTCGGACTTTGGCTGCAAATTCTGTGACAGGCAGCAGTTGGGAACGGACTTGGTCCTGGTATCCAAATCCGAGTCCCCATTCCCGGGGTCACTCAGGTCCAAAGCGTCTGTGTTTCTGCATATGCAAAATGCAAAATATTCGCTATCCTTGTACTTTTTTTTGGCCTTGGTTGTACTTACTAGAAAGGTATCTGGATGAAAATTCAGTGGAAATATATATATATTTTATATTTTTATTTTAAATAAAGCAATTTAAATGCAAAATATAAATTATCAAATACAAAGTTTTATTATTTGAGTATTTTTTAATTAATTGTAACAAATGCAATTTTGTTTAATTAACCCATCAAGAGCATTAACCAGTCGGCTGTCCTCTTGGTCGTAATTCTTACATTGTTTTCTGTTTACGTTGCTGTTTTCGTTTTCATGCAACGTCGCATTAGGCAAAATGCAAACCACTTTGGCCAGTTTCCTGTGAAAAATACTGCGAAAATAAAGAGTGAAAAAGAAAACAATCACAAAGAGGAGAGAACGAAGAAAAATGCTGCATAAATTCGTTGCAAGGCCTTCCAGTTAAATGCGAGCCTTGTCAACTTGGCTAATTGTTTTGTTTGAGCGGCGGAGGCGGCATCGCTCATAAGTTGCAATGACGAGTGAACAAAAGTTGCCCTCAAGTGCTAATTTAATGCCTGGCCGTGACAGCTTGACATAATGCCTCGATTATGCTGACACAAACACAATCGGATACGGGCGAATCAATAAAGTGTAAATTGTAACATTAAATAGTCATTAGTGTCTGGAGCCATTTGACCGGAAATTAATCAAGCAATAACCGCATTGCCCCGGCCCAGTCGCTTTATATTTGACCACTCGCCTGGCCGTTGTTTTCCACACACTTCCACGCATCGAAAAGGGTTAATGTTTGCCAAGCCTTTGTACATATCATTAAGCACACAAATACGAGGACTACGAAATACGAACACAAATACTGGGGCAAACAGGACAATCAGATTGCGCCTTGTAGATATGTCAAACAAGTGACGGAAACTGTTTATTATTGCCCCATTGCGGGCCGCAAGCGGAAAAGGATAAAGGATGTGTCAGTCAGTCGGGCGCAATGAAATGCGGGGGCGTGTCCGCCCAATAAATTTAAGTCCTGCACTTTGCCTCGCATACCTCAGGGCAGATGAACTCGAATTCCATGGCCGGGCTTCCAAAGGGACTGGCTTCCGATTCGTAGAATTAAAATAGAAAATTGTCAACAATTTTCGGGCTCTCTCTCCCCGTGCTTGTGCTGGACATAAAATAAATACCATAAATGGTTTTATGCTGCCCCTAAGCCGGAACTGCTAACAACACCAAAATTCAAGTCAGCAGGACGTTTGTCTTTCGGATTGTGATGGCCCTCCCCGCCCCACTCACACACAGCCGCAGAGAACAGCCATCATTGTGCTCAAGTGGCGCACATATACATGCATATATCCACATCCGGTGGCCAACTTCCGTGTGTCAAGAAGCGCTCAAGCATTCATTTATGAATTTTATTATTTTTATCTTTGCCACCATTCGCTCTCGACCATGCCACACATACACATTTCCTGCCTTTACATCCACAGTTTATATTGTTTTAGTGGCAACTGACAGCTATTGCTTAGAGGGTGTCGGCGCCAGGGACGATGGGGCAGGGCAGTTCGGGATCAAAGACACAGGTTGAACGGCTTGCTGGAAATGTAAACAAAGTTTTGCAGCCACACACAATTAAATTTCCGGAAATCGTCTATGCTGAATCCGATTTTAATTAAAATCGTTTCGAGCAGGAAGGAAGGAAGCCCCGTTTTCGGATAGGCAGGTAACCGCACCCAACAACACCCGCTCGATGATGCACAGACAAAAATGATACATTTTGAAATAGGAGAAACTATGGTGAACTAGATGAACTTTAAATGTAACCAACATGAAAAATCTGTAAACAAGTGTATAGCTAATAAATTATCTGAATTTATATAAACTTACAATGGTTTTTGCATTAACCAAAGTGTTTTAAAGTGCTGAGTCTGTGAGAAATCTTTCACTATGGTAAGCTCTTTAATTTAATTTAATTTCTAAATATACATTATCTTAAAATAATTCAGCTTTAACTTAAAATAAATAAACTTTAAGCCTCTTTACGTCGTAATAAATACACTCTTAGCTTAATTTATAATTTAATTCAGCCGCGGTATTTATTTTGTAAATATTAAACATGCAAAAATACATTTTAAAATTCTTTCATTTTATTCAACTTATGGCATATTTAAGCCTGATTCTCTTAGGTAATATATATAAGATTCATTAATAATCCAATTTATTTAAATTGACACATTTTTCGCTTTAAAATGTAAGTAACTAGTTGCAGTTGGCAAAACCTTTCATCTAAGTTCAGAAACCAAAATAGATAGGCGACAGAAATAGACTTCAGACACCGCAACCGCTAACAACTCTGGAGTGGCATCCAAGACCGAAACTTTTGCCGCAGTCCTTAGCCTGGCCGAAAAACCGCCAAAGTCGCAACTCTGGATGGCATCAGAAGTTAAACGCTGGCCGCTGATATTCATATACGTGTGCAAACAGCAAGCAGCTGAGTAGCGCTGAGCAAACACAAACACTCGGGCAAATAGCGCACATGCACGTCCACAGCAGCACAACAGCACACACACACACCCACACAACACCTCCTCTGCACATATGTACGCGTTGATTTCTCAAAACCAAAGTCATCCAGCCATGAGGCCAACAACAACTAGCAGCGGGCCAGGAGCAGGATCAGCTGGGCGAGCGGCAAGGCGCGCTGCACACTACAGCTTGTGGCAGGCGACGCATGGCCTTGTCAGCTGGGCCAGCAGCAGGACGTGGGGCCACAGATAGACAACCATAAATACGAATGCATGTCTCTACAGGGCGGCAGGATGTGGGCGGGCGGACGAGCCTGGTCCGGCTAGTTATTTACAACCGCTTTTCAGATCTTGTGGCATAATTTAAGCACCTTGTTTAGCCACTGTTTATGGTCGCTCATGTCACTGGCCCATCTGCCTGTGTGTGCACTTGGAAAAAAGTCAATTGTGGCTTTTGTAAATATTTTATACAAAGTTTTAATTGTAAATAGTATTAAGTATAAAAATGAGTTAGAAGATATCTTATAATGAAATTCAAGCTGGCCTACATGACGTATGCGCAATATTTCGCCTCTCAAGTTTAATTCTAACTATTAATTATGATTTTTATAGTTTAAATATTAAAAATAATATTCAGAAATTGGGAAATAGATTATTAAATATAAAAATTAGGTAAATATATCTTATGATGGAAATTTAAGCTGGCCCACATGACGTATGCGCAATATTTTACCTCTTAAAGTTAATTGTAGTTATTAATTACTAAAAACTTGAATATTTATTTCTGTGTATGATATTTTCCAAAGTAGCTTGTGCTCGAGTGGCCAGTGTTTGCTTACATATATGCCACTGCTTTTGGGGTCACGGGGTCAATGATGGTCAGCGCACACATTCATCAGCAGCCCAAGCCAAGCGAGCGAGCTGGCGCTTTGCCACTTTAAATAATTTATAAATGCGACAAATGGAAAAACATCTCGCCCATAAAGCGCTTCCAAAGGGATTTAGGACCTGGCCACGCCCCCAAACGCTACTTACGCAAATCAACAAACAAATCAACGGGACAAAAGTGGAAATCCTTTTGCCATAGCTTTCCAGCTTCGCCGTCTGCTGTCAGCAGAAAATTCCTGTTCGGCTATCAAATTGTAAAATGAAAACCGCTGACTTATTCTTCTCTCCAACAATATGGCAAGTGAGTGTGCGCGAGTGTGTACGCGGTGGGGTGTTGACTGCCTGGCATTATGCAAACAAGACAGATCCTTGCCAAAGCCAAAGTCCTTTACCCTTCTCCGCTCCGCAAATGCGTGCTGTGCACACTCAACGTGTTTCGTTCTCGCGATTTTTCGCAAGTTGAGAATTTGCAAACACCACCCAGCGGTGTGAGGGCAAAGGGTGAAAGCTGGCAGGAGGAAAGGAGAGGCAGATGGCAGAAGGTGCCCTCCGTTTTGGCTGTTATGATTTTAAAGTGGCGCCAACGATTTCATTTTGGGGTTTTGAATTCGATTAGGAGTTTTTCGGCAAAGGAGGTGGAATTTAAGATTTTGTATATGTAGAATGTAAGTAAAAGTGAGAAAAGTACAAGGGAAAAATATTTATTAGTAAGTAAATCCATCTCTTTTTGAGTGCTGTATTATTATTCTAGATCAATAATATATATAGTTTAAGCCTCATAAAAGATCCTAGTTATTAAAGAAATATATTTCTGCTAAATTTATGCAAAGTGATTTTATTTGAAAAATAAAAAAAGCTTTACCCTTCCACCCAAAATAAAGGTAACCAAATATTCTAAATCGATTCTATATATTTTCAATTTATAAGCCCCCTTAAAGCCTTCAACAAAAGCCTGTTTGAGGACTTAAATTGCATTAATCGGGAGCGTGAATCGCGAGGGCACGGCTCGCATATCGTATTGATCGCAGGGCCATTATATGCATTTGCTGATATCGCCTAAATCCGCAGCGAAAACAGCTTATGCGGCGGGCGTCGTTGTGTGTGGCACAGCACTCCGTTCCCGTGAGTGTGTGCGGTTGACAGTCGTAAAGAAAATACATGACAATCCGAAAACCCCAAGAAAAAGCAAACAAAACAATAGAATTTAAATGATTTTAATGCGACCATTGAATTTTATTGAAGGCGGCGGATGTCGAGGCATTTTCGGGCTCGGTTATGAGCTACACGGGTGTCATGCGAGTATGAATACCAACCAACCGGGCGCCCGAAACCCGAAATACCCCGACTACGAGAACGAACTGCCTTTCATTCGCACTGACAATAATAATAATTGTCAATTGCAGCAGCTGTCGCACAGGCGGCGCACACGAGCGTCGCTTTTTCATATTCAATTTCAAATGAAATTTTCATGTCACACCCGAGCAAACATTTTCTCCGCTCCTGCCATGCCTCCCTGCCCCAAATCCATGGCCATTCTGGTGTAAATTTCACGTTAGCTCTTTGCCAACTTAATTCCAGGCGAAATCTTTTGCATACTTTCCAGCGGCGTAGGCAGCTGTTGTAGTTTTCCTGAGTACTCCTATCCCATCTATTTTTTTCCTGTTTTTCTGCTTTTCGCAGTGGCTGTGTTATTAGCCTGAGCTGAAGAAATGTGCGGTGCCTGAGCTATTTCAGTATTAAGTTGAGCTGCTTTGCGTCTGAGCTGCTTAGGTGGTATTTGCATATTAGCCTGTCCATCGCATATTTTGATCAGAAATTGCTTAAGGTTTCGTATGCTCCTGGCTCCTTTCCTTTCCCCAAGGTTGAACCGAGCTTGGCATTCGGCCTTGTTTCGGAATTTCGGCATATGAAATTCATATGGATTAATATTTGGCAAGAGTGGGGCCTTGAAGGGTACACAGCCTGTTACTCGGATTATTTCTTGTAAACGAGAAACAATAATGTTTTATTTTCTTGATCTTGTAATTCAAAGTGTTTCATGCCATCACAGAATCAGTGTTGAATTATCTCCTTCGATCCCTCAGATTCATCAATCGATTAGGTCCCGTTCTGTGGTGCAGCTTTAATTTCATTTTGGGGCTTTCGGACGGATGCCCCACGGGTGCTGTCGCCTAACTGCATCACTTTGAGTGCTGTCAGACAGCAAAATTCGCATAATGCAAATGCTAACGACATGTGTTCGCAGCCGGACCCAAACCGGGCCCTCTCAGACCCAGCAGACGCCGCAGAGCCCACAAACAACAGCCATAATAGGCACATAACAACATTATCATTACCGAGCCCAGGCAGCACATTAAATAGCAATTGTTGTTTCGACGGGGAGTGGCGCTGGAGGTATTGCGGATGCCATCTGCAATCGCAGTATGTAAATGCATTTGTCTAATTGATATTGTAGCGCCGGGGTGCCAAAAGCCTTTCGCCGGGCGCACACACGGCGTATGCGTGATGTGGAGCTGGTGTGACATCGACTAAAATGCATTTTAAAGCCGTCTTAAAACATTAGCAGCATGTGTCCCACAGAGCTACCTATCTACCTGGCTTGCTTACGTGATTCACTTTATGTGTGTTTGCTCACAAATTTCATTTTGATGGAGCCAATGTGTCTTCCAGTGTGCCGTGTGCCCAGTAGCCGTGAGTTGTTGGCCTTAAACTAGCTCAAAAGCCCCAGCTGAGTGGTTGCCCCACCACCACCGCCACCGCCTGCCCTGTCATTAGCATATGTAGTTGAGGGTCTGTCCCGACACAAGACAAGCAAAAGTGTACAGCATCCCCTAGCCACAACCTTCCTTCCTGGGCCTGGGCCTGGGCCTGGGCCTTCCTTACTCCCAAAACAGGCATCCCGACCAACACCCTCCTGGCTCGGTTTGAGTTGAGCTGACAGGCGAGCTGTCAAAGCGGATTTTAGAGCACTCGCTGCCAGGTAAACAAAAACAGCACAACGCTGGCTAGGACAGCGAATAGTAAATGCTCTTC
Source organism: Drosophila triauraria (assembly GCA_014170255.2). Lineage (NCBI taxonomy): Eukaryota > Metazoa > Arthropoda > Insecta > Diptera > Drosophilidae > Drosophila > Drosophila triauraria. The sequence continues at coordinate 190,440 of JABJVT010000078.1, forward strand.
AGGGGAATATATCAATAGGGACGGTAAAATATATTAATATCGAGCTGGTAACTATAAAAGCCAGAGTCAGGGAATTCGCCAGAGATTGAGGGATTTATAGTTTTATGCAATTATCGTATCATATAAATTCTACAAAAGATTGGTAATTATTATATGAAGCCTAGAATGTTAAAATAATCAAGTTATTCTGTGAATTCCTTCGATCCTGGATCAGCACACTAAGTTTGCATTCAGTTAGATACTTTAAACCTCCAAACTTGTATTATTTGGCTTAAAAATAGAATAAATTAACCACCAAAATCGTAAGAATAATAAGGAAATCTATCATATTTAAGAAAAACAAAAAAGATCTTCAAGGAAACCAAACGATTCCCGAAATTCCCTATGCCCCTCTCACGGCTTGCAGAGCAAACACCTGTCATGGGTTGAGTGTTGGCCAAAAGGGTTTAACTACGTATCTCACTTGTTTCTGTTTTGTCGTTGTTGTTGCTGCTGGTGCTGCTGTTGGTTTTGTTTTTGCATTTGGTGTGGCGGTTTGCCCTATGCATTGTGTTGGCGTATTCACGTTTGTGCCGCCACCGCCGCCGACGCTCTGCGGCTGAAAATTTTGACAAGCGCCAGAGCTCGACGAGGCAGGCGAAGGACATCGAGGACCGAAATACCTTGTTAACATATCGCACAAGGCTGTGCGTATGCGGACACTTAATTCGGGCTAAAACGGGCTCTAAATTTTACTTATAAATGCGTCTAAATCTTGATGAAACGCGTGACTCCAGATGTGTTTACTTAGGACCCTACCTGAAACAACATTTTCTCCAACACATTCGAAAGGCTTTAGTGGGACCTCTCCCAAGGCAAACAAGTCAAGTCTATCCATCTTCTCAGCGGGATTGCCATCGTCATCGACCAGCAGATGGACGTCCGAGAAGTTAATCTTGTCCAGCTCCGCATAGACTCCGTTGCTGATGTTCAGTTCGGGATACTTCAAGGGGAAGTTAACAATAAACTCCATAAGGGAATGGTTAAGACACTTACCTGCTTTGCCATTTTCCAGCACTCCAGGGCCGTTTTATTTCTATTCAGTCTCAGGTTGATCGTGGCCAAGTAACCCCAGACATCCGGAATAAAGATGTCCACCTCAGTGCAGCGGGACAGGTAGGGAATGGCTTCTTCCAGACGATTTAGCTATTTATTCCAGGGGTTACATAGGCCACAGTTCTCTTTGGTTAGCTATGACTTACGTGGTAGAGAGCCAGTCCCTGCTGCCAGTTGGCCAGAAACATTTTGTGTTTCTTAACGTTGGGAATAATCGTGTCGAAGGCATTAATGGCCAGCTCGTAGAGTCCCTCTCGTAGGCCAATTGACCAAGGCGCAAGAAGCTCAACATGAAATAAGGTTGATCCTCCACCTCCACCACGGCCAGCAGTTCCTCAAAGTACTTTAGGGCTTCGTCGCAGCGCCCTCGGGAATACTCCGCATTGCCATTGATGTGCAGTTGGTAGCACCGCTTATAACAATTTATTTATTAAAATCTTTCAATAAATTTCTAATTTAACTCACCATCATCTTTCCGTACACACTTTTATCGGGGGGAAATCGCTGCACCTTGAACTTGTCATCGATCTGTCGCTGCAATATCTTCAGAGTGGTCTTTATGAGATAGGCCTCCACTTCCGAGAAGCACTTCGATGTTGGCGAACACAACCTCGGCGAAGACGTAGGCTCCCAGGCGAGCAAAGAGCTTGAAAACGGATAGAACCTGGTGTTCATGGCGGTGCTGGCAATGTTCATTTCAAAGTCTCGGCATGTACAGCTCGTAGAGGCGCGGAGCGAAATCGAGCCTTTTTCCGGGAACCTCATATAGATTCTCGAATTTCCAACGCGTAAAGTCCATGCCTGGCAGGTAGTCCTTCTGCTTGTAATAACAATAGAGCAGAATCCACGGCTCCACTTCCAGAGTTTGCTTGGTGGCGAACTGACGCAGATTCTCCAGCATATTCGCATAGGCCGCCGTCGAGATTTCTTCGTTTTCGGATCTCAAATCCATCATGTAGTCTACGTAGAGCTGTAATAGCAGGCTGTGCTAAGAAGGAAATATGTTTTAGAAATACTTGTCATTCCTATTGCATAGTTTCCTTTGGAAAAATACTCTGAAAATATACTCACGTAAAGTACTCCCCTCGCCAGTCGGTGGTCCTCGGTTTCGTGAAGTACTTTGCCGCCTGCTGGAACTGCAGATTCTCGACACTATTCAGCAGGGTGTGGAAGTCGAAGATGACTCTGCTGGTGCTCCTGTCGATCTCCTCGTACATGTGTATGGCCAGGTCCCGCTGGCCAATGCTGGACGCCAGACGCATTTCCCATCAGCCGGGTCAGGTTCTGCTGATCGTATCACAGTGGTGGCAACTCTCCCAGCTGGAGGCAGTGAGATATCTTCGATGCGATCCATCAACCTTGTACATGTGGGTCAGCATTTCTAAGAATAAATGATAAAATTCAATCAAATAAATATGAAACCCACTCAAACTCAATGTTCGTCGTGGGTTGGCATTCGAATGCCA
>JABJVT010000079.1:0-52032 GCA_014170255.2 Drosophila triauraria
TTCTGATTTTTACTTTTGTAGTTTTAACATATATGTGCCGGTTTTTCATTGATTTGATAGTTCCCTGGGTCAGAGGAGGGGAAACGGCAACCTCCAACCCGTTTTTATAATTTTTTTCTGTTTCTGTTTTTTTTTCTTTCTGTTTCCCAGTAGAGTATCGTACCGTCCAGCGGTGCGATCTCCCCGGCATTGGCTCCCCGATAAATCGAGGATTTTATTTTGCTCGAGATACATTAAAGCACTTGTTCGAGATTTACATGACGCCTTATCAGAAAACAATTTTCGCTTAACGGCTAGAAAATGACTTATTTTTATATATGACTTTATAAGATTTTTCTATTATTTGAGGGGCCTGAAAATTGAGAAAAGGGCCAGTTTCAATTTGTTGTATTGGATTTGATTGCATACAATTTTAGAGGATTGATTAATTGTTGGAAAAAGATTCAAAATAAGTTTGATTTTACATTATTAGTATGGAGAAATGATAGAATTTAACATTAATAGTTTGATAGTATATGATTAGCATTTTGCTTTAGTGATAAATTAGCAGTAGGTTTGATTTAAGATTTTTAAAGAATTAATAGTTTTTCATTTGTGGCTATAATACATTAATATTAGCAATTAGCGTTAGTGATTTTATGAATAGTAGTGTGTATGAGTAATTTAAGTTAAGTACTATTAGTAATGATTTGATCTGTTGAGATGATAAATGTTTTGACAATAAGATTATAAATAAATTGTTTGATTTGCATTTCATTATGCTGGTGTGAAAAATACAAAAGTCACCGTAGTGTGAATGACTGATATACATGTGTTGGCATGTTGCCTTTTGACTACGTTATCGTTTTCCGATTAACGTTTGTTTACATTTTGAACGTATGTATGAAAGTAAGAAATTTATACAAAGAGTAATGATTTACAATGTTCAAATTGGGTTTGACGTTTTTGGCGCATAGGCTCAATTTACATTTTGATTTTTGATATTTTCAGGTGTCATCTCGTTGGCGGTCAATGTTGACAGTGCGAAGCGTCGGGTTGTTGATGGCAGGCGGAGAAGTAGTCCACAAGCTGCTGTTCGGTTGCCCACGGATTGACCGAGGCAAGCCTATCATCGCTGCCGGGGTACGAGGACCCGGCAGACCCATAACGAGGAGGAGTCCAAAGCGGTGTGTGGCACATGGAGGTAGCAGGCTTCGGCAGTGGCCTGCGGTGTGTTGACGACTAAACTCATTGGTGGCATGGCAGCAATCGGACCCGGCGAGCTCGTGGCAAGGAGGAGTCCTAAACAGGTAACTGGCGCAGAATGCAGGTAAGTGTGTTTTGAGATTTATGTATTGTTAAAATTATTAATTATTGTTCTGTTTGCAGGTTCTTTTGTCCTTTACAGGTGTAAATTTGGCTTGATATTGACTTGTTTTGATTGTTGGTCTGTTGAGTTTGAAGCAGCTTTCGTCGGTGGCCTAATTACGGAGTTATTGTCCGCAAGGCCGTGATTCGACAACCCAGGATCTGGCCAGGAATGTCTACAAGCGCCGCCGGGGATGCAGGACCCGGCGAACCTAATGACGAGGACGAGTTCATGGCAGTGTTTGACGCTGTATGCAGGTGAGTGCGTTTGAGGTTGTTTATGGTTGTGTATGTTTATTGTTTATATGTGACTGGTTTGATTTAAATGTGTTGTCTTTTCAGGTTTGATCTCATAAATTGGGAGCCAGTGTTGATGATCCAGAAAGCCAGCGGGCGCCTGCGGGCGTGATGAAAGCTGGTCCAGATTTGAGGCTAAGCAGCCAATAGTGGGACAAGTAGGATGTTATTGCTTGGACCCCAAAGGAGCTGGGGCGTTTACAATTGAGGATGAGTGCCTGTTTTTGAAATTGTGTTTGAGTTTTAATAATTATTTATTGTTTGATTTCAGGTTTCTTGTCCTTTGTTGTGGGTATCATCTAGGCCCTGGTTGCAGCAGTCACCAGGCTGGCGGCTGCCTCAGTTTCATCACCATTATGCCAGCGAACAAGAGCTGTAGTTATGATAAGCTGGTTGAACAGCGTTGGATTATGCCCGTGGGCGAGTTGATTGGCCAGAAGACCGAGTTGGCGGCTTTCGTTATCAATATATTGTGTAATGATCAAGCCTTGTGTCCCTCGGTGATAGAGGGCCCGTGTTGAGTGTCTGGAGAGCCAGCGGGCGCCCGTGGGCACAGTATAAGCTGGTCCAGAAAGTGTATGGCCAATTTACAGCCACAGCTGTGACAAGGATATCGTTGAATTGGGCCCCAGTGGGTCCGAGGCAATTTATTTGAAGTTGTGACCATTATCCTTGCAGGTTTTGACTAGTATTAGGATCGGCCCGCTGCATTTAGCAGGGACTGGCCTAGAGCCGCCGCCGGGGTACAGACCCGGCGATCCTAATGACAGGGAAAGCATCTTTTGTTGTGCTGACATCGGAGTGCTTGTTTGAAGTGGGAGGCAATATACCTATATGCGAATTCCGTGTTGGCTATCTGAAGAGCCAGCGGGCACCCGTGGGCGCGATAATAGCTGGTCCAGATATTGTATGGCCAATTTACAGCCATAGTTATGACGAGGATGATATCGTTGCATTGGGCCCCAGTGGGTCTGAGGCGACTTTGTTCTTGTGACGTCTGTTTTATTTTGTTTTGATATCGTTGCAGGGTTATGAAAATTATTGACGAGTGCGTATGATGAGTTTTGATTTGAAGGATTTGTTTTATTGTTAGGCTTTATAGGTACTAATTTGTGTGTTATATGATTATATGTTTATTGGTTTGACTGATTTTGATTTTATAGTGTATGATTTGAATTTTATTGTCTTTACAGGTTTATGTCAATGGCAAATGAGTGCTTCTGAGTGTTCATGTTTTATGGTTTGATACCGGAGGTCTTTCTCTGAAAGAGCCTTGGTTCATATTTAGTGATGTAAACAGTAAATTATGTATTTATGACTTTTTAAATTCACAGCTGCTATCTATGCGATAGGTGCTGAGAATCGTAGACGGGTAGAGATTTATAGGTTTGATTAATGTCTATTGGATTTAATTTATTTATTTATTATATTGAGTTTTAATTTTACGGTGAGTATGTAGCGATGACGTGATAGAGTGAGAATAGGGTATTATTTGTGTGTGGTATTTAATTTAGTTTAGTATTTTATTGAGGGTCTTATTAAGTTATCGGCTTGTATGAGTATGTGTTGAATTGGTGTGATCTGTCTTTGCTGTGTATGTGTGAGGGTTTGAATTCGATGTTGTGTATTTATGTATGTTTAATGATGTAAATGATGTTGGCGCTGTGCTCAATTGCAGCTATACAAACTGATCTTATTCTTTTGAATCGTGAAGGTCATAGCGAGGGGTTGAAACCTTCCTGTCGTAGATGCCAGTCTCGATCCATGGCCTCCGTTTTGATTATAATGTTCAAATTGCTGATCTCAGCCCGTCGGGTGTGTTGGTGCTGACCGATTGAGGGTTATGTTGAGCACTTCAATTGTTCAATTAATTTTTGGCAAAGTTATATAGTCGCGGGAGCTGATGCAGTTATCACTGTTTTAATATTTGTTGTGGCTTGATAATTGTTTATGGTGTGTTTGATTTTGTAGCTGGGGGACACGAAAAACTTTTCCACGTGGGAGTTCTGATTTTTACTTTTGTAGTTTTAACATATATGTGCCGGTTTTTTCATTGATTTGATAGTTCCCTGGGTCAGAGGAGGGGAAACGGCAACCTCCAACCCGTTTTTATAATTTTTTTCTGTTTCTGTTTTTTTTTCTGTTTCCCTTTCTGTTTCCCAGTAGAGTATTTTCTGTTTCCCAGTAGAGTATCGTACCGTCCAGCGGTGCGATCTCCCCGGCATTGGCTCCCCGATAAATCGAGGATTTTATTTTGCTCGAGATACATTAAAGCACTTGTTCGAGATTTACATGACGCCTTATCAGAAAACAATTTTCGCTTAACGGCTAGAAAATGACTTATTTTTATATATGACTTTATAAGATTTTTCTATTATTTGAGGGGCCTGAAAATTGAGAAAAGGGGCCAGTTTCAATTTGTTGTATTGGATTTGATTGCATACAATTTTAGAGGATTGATTAATTGTTGGAAAAAGATTCAAAATAAGTTTGATTTTACATTATTAGTATGGAGAAATGATAGAATTTAACATTAATAGTTTGATAGTATATGATTAGCATTTTGCTTTAGTGATAAATTAGCAGTAGGTTTGATTTAAGATTTTTAAAGAATTAATAGTTTTCATTTGTGGCTATAATACATTAATATTAGCAATTAGCGTTAGTGATTTTATGAATAGTAGTGTGTATGAGTAATTTAAGTTAAGTACTATTAGTAATGATTTGATCTGTTGAGATGATAAATGTTTTGACAATAAGATTATAAATAAATTGTTTGATTTGCATTTCATTATGCTGGTGTGAAAATACAAAAGTCACCGTAGTGTGAATGACTGATATACATGTGTTGGCATGTTGCCTTTTGACTACGTTATCGTTTTCCGATTAACGTTTGTTTACATTTTGAACGTATGTATGAAAGTAAGAAATTTATACAAAGAGTAATGATTTACAATGTTCAAATTGGGTTTGACGTTTTTGGCGCATAGGCTCAATTTACATTTTGATTTTTGATATTTTCAGGTGTCATCTCGTTGGCGGTCAATGTTGACAGTGCGAAGCGTCGGGTTGTTGATGGCAGGCGGAGAAGTAGTCCACAAGCTGCTGTTCGGTTGCCCACGGATTGACCGAGGCAAGCCTATCATCGCTGCCGGGGTACGAGGACCCGGCAGACCCATAACGAGGAGGAGTCCAAAGCGGTGTGTGGCACATGGAGGTAGCAGGCTTCGGCAGTGGCCTGCGGTGTGTTGACGACTAAACTCATTGGTGGCATGGCAGCAATCGGACCCGGCGAGCTCGTGGCAAGGAGGAGTCCTAAACAGGTAACTGGCGCAGAATGCAGGTAAGTGTGTTTTGAGATTTATGTATTGTTAAAATTATTAATTATTGTTCTGTTTGCAGGTTCTTTTGTCCTTTACAGGTGTAAATTTGGCTTGATATTGACTTGTTTTGATTGTTGGTCTGTTGAGTTTGAAGCAGCTTTCGTCGGTGGCCTAATTACGGAGTTATTGTCCGCAAGGCCGTGATTCGACAACCCAGGATCTGGCCAGGAATGTCTACAAGCGCCGCCGGGGATGCAGGACCCGGCGAACCTAATGACGAGGACGAGTTCATGGCAGTGTTTGACGCTGTATGCAGGTGAGTGCGTTTGAGGTTGTTTATGGTTGTGTATGTTTATTGTTTATATGTGACTGGTTTGATTTAAATGTGTTGTCTTTTTCAGGTTTGATCTCATAAATTGGGAGCCAGTGTTGATGATCCAGAAAGCCAGCGGGCGCCTGCGGGCGTGATGAAAGCTGGTCCAGATTTGAGGCTAAGCAGCCAATAGTGGGACAAGTAGGATGTTATTGCTTGGACCCCAAAGGAGCTGGGGCGTTTACAATTGAGGATGAGTGCCTGTTTTGAAATTGTGTTTGAGTTTTTAATAATTATTTATTGTTTGATTTCAGGTTTCTTGTCCTTTGTTGTGGGTATCATCTAGGCCCTGGTTGCAGCAGTCACCAGGCTGGCGGCTGCCTCAGTTTCATCACCATTATGCCAGCGAACAAGAGCTGTAGTTATGATAAGCTGGTTGAACAGCGTTGGATTATGCCCGTGGGCGAGTTGATTGGCCAGAAGACCGAGTTGGCGGCTTTCGTTATCAATATATTGTGTAATGATCAAGCCTTGTGTCCCTCGGTGATAGAGGGCCCGTGTTGAGTGTCTGGAGAGCCAGCGGGCGCCCGTGGGCACAGTATAAGCTGGTCCAGAAAGTGTATGGCCATTTTCAATGTCTTGATGGCACTGCTCCAGAGGACTGACTTCCAAAGGAGAGACCAAACGTTTATTTCATCCGCTTTTCTACTTTCTTTATAGCAGATTTTGCGGGAATTATATATGGCGTATTTATAGCTAACATTAATTAACAATTTATAGTTCTTATTTTAAACATCTGGCAGCCCGATCTAGTATATACCGAATACTTAAAACTTTGGTATTTTCGGTATATCTAGAACGGTTACATTGTTTGCAAAAAGTTAAGATTACATGTGTGCGGAAAAATTTAAAAACAAACGGAAACAGAAAATCGAAAATAACAAGAAAAAGCATAACAGGACATCTCAACGGCTACTAGCCAGATCTCTACATCAGCTGGAAGGCTCAGCAGCATAGCACAGGGCGGACAGCAACATAGGCGAGGGCAGCAGGTCCCGCGAAGCTCAGCACGTGGAGACAGGCACATGGCAGGGGCGCGCCCAGAGGCAGGATCTAAGTACAGCTGCAGCATCAGGACAGGAACGTCTCATTATAGTCATCAGTCATCAGCCCACCGCAGGGCGCAGGAGGCAGGACAAGCACCTGCGAGCATGGCACAGGTAAGTTTGGATGTCCACAAGGCGATGAGAGCTTGAAGTCGTCATATTTTAACTATTTTCTTCCTGTCTAGGAGCGGCATCTGAAGACCGCAGCGGAACTGGCTGTGGTGACATTGGCCGAGGAGCCAATATCTGAACCTGTTCCCGTTCAAGCTGTCATATATAGTCATCCTTCTGTTCAGCCCCAAAGGCTGTCCCAAGCGGGGATGTAGCAGCAGGTCAAGGACGCCTTCAGCCGACCACCAACAACATGACGCCGCTGGCATACCAGGCGTCTGCAAGCATGGCACAGGTAAGTTTGGATGTCCACAGGGCGATGAATGCTTGAAGTCGTCATATTTTAACTATTATCTTCCTGTCTGATAGCAGCAGCTGAGGACTGTGGCGGATTTGGCCCAGAGGCAGGATCCAAGTATAGCTGCATCGTCGGGACAAGGGCATCTCGTTGGAATCGTCCGCCGGCCGCCCAAAGCATGGCGCAGCAGGCGCCCAAATGGCAGTCACAAGCGGGGATGCGGCAACAGGATAAGGACGCCTACAGCCGACCGCTCACAACATGGCGCAGCAGGCAAACCAGGCGTCTGGAAGCATAGAACAGGTGAGTTTGTCTTACCAAGGAGGCGAAGAAAGTCGAGGTCATCGTAATTCAAATATTTTCTTCCTGTCTTGTAGTAACAGCTGATGACTGTGGCGGATTTGGCTGTGATGAAAAACCGGCCGAGAGGCCAATTTCTGAGCCTGTTTCCGTTCACGCTGCTGTCAGTCAGCCTTCCAGGCGCAAGTAGGCTCCAAAGGTTGCCGCTCACTTGGAAGGAGGCCCACAGAGGAGTCAGCAACAGCCCTCTCGGTGCTGCTGCGGCGTGTTGGTGGACCTTTGCCAGTGGGGATGCCGTCTTGGGTCAATCCGCCATCCCATGTGCCCAGAACCTCCGCATTCCATCTCTTGATCGCCGGCGAGTAAACAGGACTGGCCTGAGAGCAGGCATCCAACGCACGACCACCCCAAATATGGCGCAGCATGCAGGCCAAGGATCCGCGTGCGTGGCCCAGGTAAGTTTAGTTTTGTGCAAAGTTCGAAACCGTCGTATTTCATGTATTATCTTTCTATTTAGTCATTGGCGAGATAAACATGGGCAGGAAGCCAATCCATTGGCGCGCTGCGCCCGTGACGACGAGCTCACCCGTCCGGGCCCCAGATTTCGGATCCAAACAGGATTTCAGCTGCTAAGCAGAGACATGAGCAGGATACAATTCGTTGGCACCATCCATCAAACAGCAACTGCAAGGCGCAGCAAGCATGCTACGCAGTTTGCGAGCATGATACAGGTGAGTGAGGACTATTAGTTGAGGCTAAGAAATTACAAAGCCGTCATATTTTGTGTATTAGCGTATAGGATATGGCCATTTACTTTCTGATATTGTGGTTTATCATTGTCTATGTATGGTTTGATTGTAGTAAGAAACCAGTGGCCCCAGACTGCACCGTATATTGTCATATTTGAGTGAGGTTCTGCTTGACGGTGGGAATTTTGCATGGCTTTGTCAGATTCATTTTTCTTCGATCAGCCAAACATATTCTTATGTAACTGCTGCGGCAATGACAAGACAGGCATTGGAATGCGATCAGTCCCCGTTGATCGCATTAGATGGGCCACTGCAGCTTTTGGTTTTGGGTCTAGCTTTTTCAGAACAGGATTCAGGATTTCCAACCCTGTCAGGAAGGCCTGGCAACGAACCTTCTCCCTGTTCGCTTTGTCTTAATTTCCTGGCAGGCATGGCGAGTTTGTATTAGGAGTTTGTCGTGGAGTAGCAGGAGAGTCGTAGACGAGAGGCACATAGTCAGGGAAACCAACCCAGGGACGCGCCACGTCCTCAGAGACGAGTTCATCAATTAAGACCCCAGAAAGCTGCCTCCAAGTAATACTGCAGCAGCAGAGCAAAGACCAAGAGCAGGAGTCGTTTCGCTGGTGTTTGTCGACAGCCGCTCACAACTTTAAGCAGCAAACAGGCCAAGCATATGCGAGCAGGGCACGGATGGGATCAGTGTGTTCGTCGTCCTAAATCAAATCATATTCCCAGAGCCTGTAACATCAGCAATTTATCTCTTGGTCACGCACTTGGCGAGCGTGGCGAGTCGCTCTTGGCCATCCCAAAAGGGGGAAGAAGCTGCGAATCAGTTGCACCCAGTGTTGGATCCAGGCCGTAGTGCAGCAGCTGACCCTGGGACAGGAAGCGGGATCCGAGTTGTTGATGCCATCCGCCAGCCGCCTACAGAAGCGTCGCAGCAGGCAGGCCAAGGGTCTGCGAGTATAGCACTGGTGAGTTTGACCAAGCCGTATTATTTTGCATATTATCTTCCTGTATACTAAAAGCATCTTCTTTTCAGCAGACGGCGTAGTCAACATGCGGGGAAAAAGGCTTGTAGGCAAGGAAGCCAGTTATGTGAAGGCAGGCTAGTCCAGCCGCCCCTATGAGCCGGATCCAGGCGAGACTTGTAGCAGCAGACCAGGGACAAGGAGCAGAATCCGTTCCGCTGGCGCCTTCCGCCAGTTGCGAAGTCGTCACATTTCATGTATAGTCAAAGTGTGTCCCAGCAGACATGGCACAAAGGCGCTCACCGGCGAGTAGGAGGGAATAGCCTGAGCAGGCTAAAACAACGCGACCACGCCAAGCATGGCGCAGACAGGCGGGCCAAATATCCACAGACATGGCACAGGTAAGTTTAGTCATCGTATTTTAAGTATTGTCTTTCTGTATGGTAACAGCTAATCTCTTTCAGCCAGTCAGCGAAGCAGTAAAGTCTATTACGACAGGCTCATGGAAAGGGAAAGATCCCAAATGCGTCGCGCCCGTAAAGCCAAGCTTCTCAATCAGTACCCAGGAGGATGAATCCAACAGGATCGCAGCAGCAGGCCAGTTGAAGAGGACAGAATACCTCCCGCCGTCGTCGTCCGCCAGCAGCCCAAACCATGGCGTGAGAAAGTCCGGGAAAGGTGGCGTCGTAGTGGCAGCGAGTGCCTATTAAGGTTTATACTTTTACTTTACTCCCGGTGACGGATTAAAGTTCTGCGAATGGCAGCAGGCTGTCCCTAAAACATTTGAATGGCTTATTTCCTTATTTTAAGTCCCTGGCAGGCACATTCAAATATTTCGCGTCATGTGTTGTTGTTATATTTAGCATCCTTGCGGTGGTCAATAACTTTTTGAAATTATGATTAATCATTGTCTGTGTGTTCTTTGAGAAAAGTTATGCTTGGCTTTGTCAATATCCTTTTTCTTCCGATCGGCCATTCGCATTCATATGTAGCTAAGGGTTAAACATTACATAGAGGCATCCATAACATCGTTTTCTATAACCTTCTGAAGCACTGGCGAGACAGGTATTGGGGTGCGATCGGTCCCCATCGATCGACTTGTGTAATCCCCTAGCAGCTTTTGGATAAGGATCATGGCTTTTCGAGGCAGGATTCGAGTTTTTCGATCCTGTCCAGGAGACCTGGCATAGAGCCCTCTGGCTGTTCGTTTTGTCTGTTTTCCCTGACTGTAACAGGCGGACTGGGGCTGGTGATTACTGCTGACTTGGCTTGTTTGTCGAGGGTGTGAGCTGAAATCTTTTTGGTTGTGGTTTAGAAATTTTTGATCCCAGTTTCAGCTTCCTAAATCGCTTCTTTATAGCCGCTCCATGGGATCTGACGTTACCATTTAGCCTTTTTGGTCAACACCTATGGTCTTGAAAGGATTCTTGTTTTGAGCGGCGGTTTTTGTAATACCTGTTCCTTAGTTTCAGGTCTGCCTAAGTGGCGCTCTGCTACAGCCGGGGCTATGCTGATGGGTTGAACATGACTTTGCGGCAGATTCTCTGGCTTGCCCCTATTCTTGAGGAACTCCTCTTTCAGAGCCCTATTCGAGGCCATCTTGCTTTTAGCCACCTTGTAAGCCGGGCAACCCCTGTAAGAGCTAACATGACAGCCTCCACAGTTTGCGCATGTTGGTGGCTCTTCTCTAGGTTTGTTGCACTCATATGTTGGGTGGTCACCAGCGCATTTCATGCATTTGGGAGGATTTTTGCAGTAATTTTTGTGTGTCCAAATGCCTGACAAGCGAAACATTGGACCGGAGACCTACTTTTAGCCTTCCTTTCCACCCTCACACTTTGTCCTCCCAGGACTCTAAGGCTCAGAATCTTAAGGTGGCTGCGATCCTCAACAATCTCTATTTCAGCCTCAAACATTTTCATCGGGTTTCCCGAGATCCTATGCTTGATTACTCCCACATATTTGACGCCAAATCCCAATTTCCTAAGCTCAGCCATGACCCATTGGTAGGGAGTGGATTCGTGGAGATTCCTTATGACCACAGAAAACCCCCCTGTACTGCTTAGCTTGAAAGGTGTGCATACTAATTCCTCTCTCAGCTAGTATGGCCTTAGCCACTTCATAGGCTTGCAGATTGTGGCACTGGATTCTGATGCCTTGGTTTATTTTGGCATTTGTCGTGAAATTAGAGACCCCTACTCTGCAATTAAGGGTTTCGAGTAGCGGCAGAATTTGCTCGACTTTGGGGACAAATATGGCGGGGACTTTTTCTGAGATGGGAGCTTGCTGCCAGGGCAATGCCGGACCATGAGTTCTCTGTGCATTCACCCGTGTGGCCGTAGGAGGAGACTTGGCTAGAATTGGCTGAGGAGGAACTGGCCGAGGAGCCAATTTCTGGGCCTTTTCCCGTTCACGCTGCCTACTCTCCGCCAGCCAGGCGTCAATTGGTGCCACAGGTTGCGGTTCATTTGGAAGGAGGCTCGCGGCGGGTTCAGCAACTAACCTTCGTCGGCGCTTTTGCGGAGTGTTAGTAGGTTTTCTGCAAGTGGATTGGCTGTCCTGAATTTGTCCTTCTTCCTCGGAGCTTGCGACCTCCGCAATCCGTCTCTTATTTATTGGCGAGTGAATGGGAGTAGCTTGGGCGCATGCTTCAGCCGCACGATTAAGCCAAACGTTGATTTGGTCATTACATAGCTTCCTCGTATGACCCATGGATGACTTCGGGGATTGTGAGAGTCCCATAGCCATGGAGTCATCGGAGGAACTGAGTGGCTGAGAGTCTTCAATAACAATAACCCCCACATTATGAACCGCAACAACCTGTTGTTCTTCGTTTGTCGATTTATTTTGTCTGCCATGAGAGGGAGAAGGGGAAGAGATGGGCATGTCTGGTCAGTTTTTCCCTCTCATGTTTAGTAGCGCAAAGAGCAGCTTGCGCCTGTGTAGGTGAGAGCAGGGGGCTTGCATCGGGTCAGGTTCTAGGCCTATGCTAGTATTGGTGTTGACTAGCAGTTTTGAGTCAAGTTGTGTGGGGAGTTTCTCAGTACAGAGAGTGGCTTTGAGCGCGGGCAGTAGTTGTCCCGCTATTAAGAAGGGCATTTTACCTCGTATGCGTTTGTAATATGAGAGGGAGAGAATCTTGGGCGGTCGTTGATAGTGTGAGTGCGTGTAGGAGTGGTGTGAGTTTGCGCTCCCGTTGGTCTTGTTGCAGTGGTGTGTGTTGCGGGGCAAGGGAAGTTCAGAGTGAGAGTGTGTAGGAGGGAGAAAATCATTGGCGCCAATTTCTTTTCATTAGCGTCACTTTTGGAGGCTTGTCTTTGGCTGTGTCAGTGTGTGTGTATGAGGGGGAAATGAGGGGGCTGAGGAGAAGCATTCTTTGAATGTGTGAGTGTGGTGGCCATCAGGGTACCCATTTTCTTGGTGTTTTCATCGGCGTCTGTCTCACTATTGAGAGAAGGGAGTCTAGCTGCATGAGCTTTTCCAGTGCCCAACGACAATATATTCCTCCTGCTGGACCTAACTTCCGTTGTCTGTGATTTCTTGGGCGGATTTCTGGCTCCGTCGGCGTACTCCGCTGATATTCCCGTTTCCATGGCGGGTTTGTCAAGGGGCGAGGGGGGTTGGGACGCCCTCACATTGGTTGAAGCAGCCGGAACGAGCGAGTTCCTACCTTTATTGGTGTCCAGCTCCTCCTCCGAGCGATGGTGGCGGACAGATTGCGACTCCTTCTGCGACAGCGACGACTCAGCATCCAGTGGCGGCTTCCTGATCGGGACATCGGTGGACTTCTTGGGGACTTTAGGCTCCGGCAGAGAGAGTCTGCTTGCCCTTCGGACTGCCTCAGCTTGTTGCGCACCAAGCCCGTAGCTCCACATCTTTTATTTTATAATTTTACTTCTCACTTTGACTTTTAAACCCGCATTTATATTTTTATTTTAATCTTGGCTTTTCATTTAATTTTTCAATGTCTTATTGGCTTTTTTTCATTGTTTTTTTTCAATGTCTTATTGGCACAGCTTTTTTTTACGTTGCATGTAAGGTTCTCTTTTTTTTTTTCAATGTCTTGATGGCACTGCTCCAGAGGACTGACTTCCAAAGGAGAGACCAAACGTTTATTTCATCCGCTTTTCTACTTTCTTTATAGCAGATTTTGCGGGAATTATATATGGCGTATTTATAGCTAACATTAATTAACAATTTATAGTTCTTATTTTAAACATCTGGCAGCCCGATCTAGTATATACCGAATACTTAAAACTTTGGTATTTTCGGTATATCTAGAACGGTTACATTGTTTGCAAAAAGTTAAGATTACATGTGTGCGGAAAAATTTAAAAAAACAAACGGAAACAGAAAATCGAAAATAACAAGAAAAAAGCATAACAGGACATCTCAACGGCTACTAGCCAGATCTCTACATCAGCTGGAAGGCTCAGCAGCATAGCACAGGGCGGACAGCAACATAGGCGAGGGCAGCAGGTCCCGCGAAGCTCAGCACGTGGAGACAGGCACATGGCAGGGGCGCGCCCAGAGGCAGGATCTAAGTACAGCTGCAGCATCAGGACAGGAACGTCTCATTATAGTCATCAGTCATCAGCCCACCGCAGGGCGCAGGAGGCAGGACAAGCACCTGCGAGCATGGCACAGGTAAGTTTGGATGTCCACAAGGCGATGAGAGCTTGAAGTCGTCATATTTTAACTATTTTCTTCCTGTCTAGGAGCGGCATCTGAAGACCGCAGCGGAACTGGCTGTGGTGACATTGGCCGAGGAGCCAATATCTGAACCTGTTCCCGTTCAAGCTGTCATATATAGTCATCCTTCTGTTCAGCCCCAAAGGCTGTCCCAAGCGGGGATGTAGCAGCAGGTCAAGGACGCCTTCAGCCGACCACCAACAACATGACGCCGCTGGCATACCAGGCGTCTGCAAGCATGGCACAGGTAAGTTTGGATGTCCACAGGGCGATGAATGCTTGAAGTCGTCATATTTTAACTATTATCTTCCTGTCTGATAGCAGCAGCTGAGGACTGTGGCGGATTTGGCCCAGAGGCAGGATCCAAGTATAGCTGCATCGTCGGGACAAGGGCATCTCGTTGGAATCGTCCGCCGGCCGCCCAAAGCATGGCGCAGCAGGCGCCCAAATGGCAGTCACAAGCGGGGATGCGGCAACAGGATAAGGACGCCTACAGCCGACCGCTCACAACATGGCGCAGCAGGCAAACCAGGCGTCTGGAAGCATAGAACAGGTGAGTTTGTCTTACCAAGGAGGCGAAGAAAGTCGAGGTCATCGTAATTCAAATATTTTCTTCCTGTCTTGTAGTAACAGCTGATGACTGTGGCGGATTTGGCTGTGATGAAAAACCGGCCGAGAGGCCAATTTCTGAGCCTGTTTCCGTTCACGCTGCTGTCAGTCAGCCTTCCAGGCGCAAGTAGGCTCCAAAGGTTGCCGCTCACTTGGAAGGAGGCCCACAGAGGAGTCAGCAACAGCCCTCTCGGTGCTGCTGCGGCGTGTTGGTGGACCTTTGCCAGTGGGGATGCCGTCTTGGGTCAATCCGCCATCCCATGTGCCCAGAACCTCCGCATTCCATCTCTTGATCGCCGGCGAGTAAACAGGACTGGCCTGAGAGCAGGCATCCAACGCACGACCACCCCAAATATGGCGCAGCATGCAGGCCAAGGATCCGCGTGCGTGGCCCAGGTAAGTTTAGTTTTGTGCAAAGTTCGAAACCGTCGTATTTCATGTATTATCTTTCTATTTAGTCATTGGCGAGATAAACATGGGCAGGGAAGCCAATCCATTGGCGCGCTGCGCCCGTGACGACGAGCTCACCCGTCCGGGCCCCAGATTTCGGATCCAAACAGGATTTCAGCTGCTAAGCAGAGACATGAGCAGGATACAATTCGTTGGCACCATCCATCAAACAGCAACTGCAAGGCGCAGCAAGCATGCTACGCAGTTTGCGAGCATGATACAGGTGAGTGAGGACTATTAGTTGAGGCTAAGAAATTACAAAGCCGTCATATTTTGTGTATTAGCGTATAGGATATGGCCATTTACTTTCTGATATTGTGGTTTATCATTGTCTATGTATGGTTTGATTGTAGTAAGAAACCAGTGGCCCCAGACTGCACCGTATATTGTCATATTTGAGTGAGGTTCTGCTTGACGGTGGGAATTTTGCATGGCTTTGTCAGATTCATTTTTCTTCGATCAGCCAAACATATTCTTATGTAACTGCTGCGGCAATGACAAGACAGGCATTGGAATGCGATCAGTCCCCGTTGATCGCATTAGATGGGCCACTTGCAGCTTTTGGTTTTGGGTCTAGCTTTTTCAGAACAGGATTCAGGATTTCCAACCCTGTCAGGAAGGCCTGGCAACGAACCTTCTCCCTGTTCGCTTTGTCTTAATTTCCTGGCAGGCATGGCGAGTTTGTATTAGGAGTTTGTCGTGGAGTAGCAGGAGAGTCGTAGACGAGAGGCACATAGTCAGGAAACCAACCCAGGGACGCGCCACGTCCTCAGAGACGAGTTCATCAATTAAGACCCCAGAAAGCTGCCTCCAAGTAATACTGCAGCAGCAGAGCAAAGACCAAGAGCAGGAGTCCGTTTCGCTGGTGTTTGTCGACAGCCGCTCACAACTTTAAGCAGCAAACAGGCCAAGCATATGCGAGCAGGGCACGGATGGGATCAGTGTGTTCGTCGTCCTAAATCAAATCATATTCCCCAGAGCCTGTAACATCAGCAATTTATCTCTTGGTCACGCACTTGGCGAGCGTGGCGAGTCGCTCTTGGCCATCCCAAAGGGGAAGAAGCTGCGAATCAGTTGCACCCAGTGTTGGATCCAGGCCGTAGTGCAGCAGCTGACCCTGGGACAGGAAGCGGGATCCGAGTTGTTGATGCCATCCGCCAGCCGCCTACAGAAGCGTCGCAGCAGGCAGGCCAAGGGTCTGCGAGTATAGCACTGGTGAGTTTGACCAAGCCGTATTATTTTGCATATTATCTTCCTGTATACTAAAAGCATCTTCTTTTCAGCAGACGGCGTAGTCAACATGCGGGGAAAAAGGCTTGTAGGCAAGGAAGCCAGTTATGTGAAGGCAGGCTAGTCCAGCCGCCCCTATGAGCCGGATCCAGGCGAGACTTGTAGCAGCAGACCAGGGACAAGGAGCAGAATCCGTTCCGCTGGCGCCTTCCGCCAGTTGCGAAGTCGTCACATTTCATGTATAGTCAAAGTGTGTCCCAGCAGACATGGCACAAAGGCGCTCACCGGCGAGTAGGAGGGAATAGCCTGAGCAGGCTAAAACAACGCGACCACGCCAAGCATGGCGCAGACAGGCGGGCCAAATATCCACAGACATGGCACAGGTAAGTTTAGTCATCGTATTTTAAGTATTGTCTTTCTGTATGGTAACAGCTAATCTCTTTCAGCCAGTCAGCGAAGCAGTAAAGTCTATTACGACAGGCTCATGGAAAGGGAAAGATCCCAAATGCGTCGCGCCCGTAAAGCCAAGCTTCTCAATCAGTACCCAGGAGGATGAATCCAACAGGATCGCAGCAGCAGGCCAGTTGAAGAGGACAGAATACCTCCCGCCGTCGTCGTCCGCCAGCAGCCCAAACCATGGCGTGAGAAAGTCCGGGAAAGGTGGCGTCGTAGTGGCAGCGAGTGCCTATTAAGGTTTATACTTTTACTTTACTCCCGGTGACGGATTAAAGTTCTGCGAATGGCAGCAGGCTGTCCCTAAAAACATTTGAATGGCTTATTTCCTTATTTTAAGTCCCTGGCAGGCACATTCAAATATTTCGCGTCATGTGTTGTTGTTATATTTAGCATCCTTGCGGTGGTCAATAACTTTTGAAATTATGATTAATCATTGTCTGTGTGTTCTTTGAGAAAAGTTATGCTTGGCTTTGTCAATATCCTTTTTCTTCCGATCGGCCATTCGCATTCATATGTAGCTAAGGGTTAAACATTACATAGAGGCATCCATAACATCGTTTTCTATAACCTTCTGAAGCACTGGCGAGACAGGTATTGGGGTGCGATCGGTCCCCATCGATCGACTTGTGTAATCCCCTAGCAGCTTTTGGATAAGGATCATGGCTTTTTCGAGGCAGGATTCGAGTTTTCGATCCTGTCCAGGAGACCTGGCATAGAGCCCTCTGGCTGTTCGTTTTGTCTGTTTTCCCTGACTGTAACAGGCGGACTGGGGCTGGTGATTACTGCTGACTTGGCTTGTTTGTCGAGGGTGTGAGCTGAAATCTTTTTGGTTGTGGTTTAGAAATTTTTGATCCCAGTTTCAGCTTCCTAAATCGCTTCTTTATAGCCGCTCCATGGGATCTGACGTTACCATTTAGCCTTTTTGGTCAACACCTATGGTCTTGAAAGGATTCTTGTTTTGAGCGGCGGTTTTGTAATACCTGTTCCTTAGTTTCAGGTCTGCCTAAGTGGCGCTCTGCTACAGCCGGGGCTATGCTGATGGGTTGAACATGACTTTGCGGCAGATTCTCTGGCTTGCCCCTATTCTTGAGGAACTCCTCTTTCAGAGCCCTATTCGAGGCCATCTTGCTTTTAGCCACCTTGTAAGCCGGGCAACCCCTGTAAGAGCTAACATGACAGCCTCCACAGTTTGCGCATGTTGGTGGCTCTTCTCTAGGTTTGTTGCACTCATATGTTGGGTGGTCACCAGCGCATTTCATGCATTTGGGAGGATTTTTGCAGTAATTTTTGTGTGTCCAAATGCCTGACAAGCGAAACATTGGACCGGAGACCTACTTTTAGCCTTCCTTTCCACCCTCACACTTTGTCCTCCCAGGACTCTAAGGCTCAGAATCTTAAGGTGGCTGCGATCCTCAACAATCTCTATTTCAGCCTCAAACATTTTCATCGGGTTTCCCGAGATCCTATGCTTGATTACTCCCACATATTTGACGCCAAATCCCAATTTCCTAAGCTCAGCCATGACCCATTGGTAGGGAGTGGATTCGTGGAGATTCCTTATGACCACAGAAAACCCCTGTACTGCTTAGCTTGAAAGGTGTGCATACTAATTCCTCTCTCAGCTAGTATGGCCTTAGCCACTTCATAGGCTTGCAGATTGTGGCACTGGATTCTGATGCCTTGGTTTATTTTGGCATTTGTCGTGAAATTAGAGACCCTACTCTGCAATTAAGGGTTTCGAGTAGCGGCAGAATTTGCTCGACTTTGGGGACAAATATGGCGGGGACTTTTTCTGAGATGGGAGCTTGCTGCCAGGGCAATGCCGGACCATGAGTTCTCTGTGCATTCACCCGTGTGGCCGTAGGAGGAGACTTGGCTAGAATTGGCTGAGGAGGAACTGGCCGAGGAGCCAATTTCTGGGCCTTTTCCCGTTCACGCTGCCTACTCTCCGCCAGCCAGGCGTCAATTGGTGCCACAGGTTGCGGTTCATTTGGAAGGAGGCTCGCGGCGGGTTCAGCAACTAACCTTCGTCGGCGCTTTTGCGGAGTGTTAGTAGGTTTTCTGCAAGTGGATTGGCTGTCCTGAATTTGTCCTTCTTCCTCGGAGCTTGCGACCTCCGCAATCCGTCTCTTATTTATTGGCGAGTGAATGGGAGTAGCTTGGGCGCATGCTTCAGCCGCACGATTAAGCCAAACGTTGATTTGGTCATTACATAGCTTCCTCGTATGACCCATGGATGACTTCGGGGATTGTGAGAGTCCCATAGCCATGGAGTCATCGGAGGAACTGAGTGGCTGAGAGTCTTCAATAACAATAACCCCACATTATGAACCGCAACAACCTGTTGTTCTTCGTTTGTCGATTTATTTTGTCTGCCATGAGAGGGAGAAGGGGAAGAGATGGGCATGTCTGGTCAGTTTTTCCTCTCATGTTTAGTAGCGCAAAGAGCAGCTTGCGCCTGTGTAGGTGAGAGCAGGGGGCTTGCATCGGGTCAGGTTCTAGGCCTATGCTAGTATTGGTGTTGACTAGCAGTTTTGAGTCAAGTTGTGTGGGGAGTTTCTCAGTACAGAGAGAGTGGCTTTGAGCGCGGGCAGTAGTTGTCCCGCTATTAAGAAGGGCATTTTACCTCGTATGCGTTTGTAATATGAGAGGGAGAGAATCTTGGGCGGTCGTTGATAGTGTGAGTGCGTGTAGGAGTGGTGTGAGTTTGCGCTCCCGTTGGTCTTGTTGCAGTGGTGTGTGTGTTGCGGGGCAAGGGAAGTTCAGAGTGAGAGTGTGTAGGAGGGAGAAAATCATTGGCGCCAATTTCTTTTTCATTAGCGTCACTTTTGGAGGCTTGTCTTTGGCTGTGTCAGTGTGTGTGTATGAGGGAAATGAGGGGCTGAGGAGAAGCATTCTTTGAATGTGTGAGTGTGGTGGCCATCAGGGTACCCATTTTCTTGGTGTTTTCATCGGCGTCTGTCTCACTATTGAGAGAAGGGAGTCTAGCTGCATGAGCTTTTCCAGTGCCCAACGACAATATATTCCTCCTGCTGGACCTAACTTCCGTTGTCTGTGATTTCTTGGGCGGATTTCTGGCTCCGTCGGCGTACTCCGCTGATATTCCCGTTTCCATGGCGGGTTTGTCAAGGGGCGAGGGGGTTGGGACGCCCTCACATTGGTTGAAGCAGCCGGAACGAGCGAGTTCCTACCTTTATTGGTGTCCAGCTCCTCCTCCGAGCGATGGTGGCGGACAGATTGCGACTCCTTCTGCGACAGCGACGACTCAGCATCCAGTGGCGGCTTCCTGATCGGGACATCGGTGGACTTCTTGGGGACTTTAGGCTCCGGCAGAGAGAGTCTGCTTGCCCTTCGGACTGCCTCAGCTTGTTGCGCACCAAGCCCGTAGCTCCACATCTTTTATTTTATAATTTTACTTCTCACTTTGACTTTTAAACCCGCATTTATATTTTTATTTTAATCTTGGCTTTTCATTTAATTTTTCAATGTCTTATTGGCTTTTTTCATTGTTTTTTCAATGTCTTATTGGCACAGCTTTTTGTTTCATTGCATCTTGGCTCTCATCAAGTTAATGACTGGCCATCCTTTATTCTCCGCTCTACCACTTTCTCTTTATAGCGGTTTATGTGGGAATTATATGGCGTATTTATAGCTAACATTAATTACAAATTATAGTTTCTAGTTGAAACATCTGGCAGCCCGATCTAGTCATATACCGAATACTGAAACTTTGGTATTTTCGGTATATAACCAGTCGGTTACATTGTTTGCAGGAAGCTTACATTTCGCATGGCGAGGAGTTTTAAAACAAGAAAACAAAAATAACAATAACAAGATAATAATATAAGATGTCTTATTGTTAAGATCAGCACTTCTCAATAAGCCAGGCGGTGTATCAGAAACATCTTGGGAGAGAGGCTCACAGGCACAGGTAGCCGGTCCCGCGTCGCGCCGCACACGTGGTAACAGGCTCGTCCATCAGTACCAGAGGGAAGGCAGGCCAAGAACCGAGAGCGTGGCACAGGCGCGCTTGGCCATCCTAGCTGAGGAAAGCGCGAGGCCGTAGCATCGTATGCGTCATCCCTCTGTATAGCAGCAGCAAACCACCATCCAATCAGGCAGAGCAGCAGAAACGTCGTGGGCGAGGCTCATAGCGCAGCGCAGGCGCGCTTGGCCATCTGAGGAGGTAAGAACAGCGCAGAGCCTTCGCGCCCTATGCATCGTCCCTCCCAAGAAGCTGAATCCAGACAGCAATGGAGCAGCAGGACAAGGGCAGTGAGCAGGATACATTTCGTTGGCACCGTCCGCCAGCCGTCCACATCGTCGCTCAGCAGGCAGGCCGAGTATTTGAGATCGTGGCACAAATGCGCTTGGCCGTCCGAGGTGGCGAGGAAAGTGCAAAGCGCAAAGCCGTCGCACCCTAAGTGTCATCCTTCTGTATATCAGCAGCGGCAGCTACCTTTTAGTCAGGTGGAGTAGCAGGAGCAGGAATCAGGACAGGGACATCTTCAATAAAACCGTCAGCCAGCTGGCCTCGGCATGGCACAGCATGCGGGCCAAGAATCTGCAGGCATGGCACAGGTGAGTTTGGCTGTCCAAGAGGCGATGAAAGCGCAGGTCGTCATATTTTAAGTATTATCTTCCTGTCTGATAACAGCAGCAGAGGACTGTGGCGGTTTTGGCCCAGAGGCAGGATCCAAGTATAGATGCATCGTCGGGACAGGGGCATCTCGTTGGAGTCGACCTCTAGCCGCCCAAAGCATGGCGCAGCGGGCAGGCCAAGCGTCCCAGAGGCAGGATCCAGTATAGCTGCTGCATCGGCACAGGGACATCTTCGTTGGGAACGTCCGCCAGCCGCCAACAGCATGGCACAGCAAGCGCCCAAATGGCCGTCTCAAGCAGGGATGCAGCAACAGGGCATGGACTCCTTCAGTCGACCGCCAACAACTTGACGCCGCTGGCATACCAGGCGTCTGGAAGCATAGAACAGGTGAGTTTATCTTACCAAGGAGGCGAAGAAAGTCAAGGTCATCGTATTTCAAGTGTTATCTTCCTGTCTTGTAGAAGCGGCTGATGACTGCTGCGGATTTGGCTGTGATGAAAACCGGCCGATAGGCCAATTTCTGAGCCTGATTCCGTTCACGCTGCTGCCAATCGGCCAACCAGGCGCCAGTATGATTCACAGGATGCAGCCCACTTGGAAGGAGGCCAGCTGTAGACTCAGCAACATGCCCTCATCGGCGCTCCAGCGGCGTGCTGATAGACACTTTGCCAGTGAGGACGCCTTCCTGCGTCAATCCGCCAGCCCGTGTGCCCACGCCCTCAGCATTTCGTCTCCTGTCACCGGCGAACAGGCAGGTCCAGCCTGGGAGCAGCTTCAGTCGCCCGATCGCGCCCAGTATGGCGCATCCGGCGGGCCAAGGATCCGCAAGCATCGCCCAGGTAAGTTCAGTTTTGTTCGAAGTGCGAAACCGTCATATTTCATGTATTATCTTCCTATTTAGTCATTGGCGAGATACTCATGGGCAGGGAAGCCAATCCATTGTTGCGCTGTGCCCGTGACGACGAGCTCACCCGTCGGGTCCACCGGAGTTTGGATCCAGACAGGATTTCAGCGGCTGAGCAGGGACGTGAGCAGGAATCAATTCGTTGGCACCATCCACCAATCAGCACCCGCATGGCGCAGCGGGCATGCTAAGCAATTTGCAGGCATGATACAGGTGAGTGAGGACTATTAATTAAGGCTTCTCCTTGTTCGTTTCATCTTTATTTCCTGGCAGGCATGGGAAGCCAAAGACGCGCCACGTCCTCAGAGACGAGTTCATCAATCGTGACCCCAGGAAGCTGGCTGCAAGTGGTACTGCAGCAGCAAGGCAGGATCCGTTTCGGTGGTGCTAGTCGTCAGCCGCCCACAACTTGAAGCAGCAAACAGGCCGAACACATGCGAGCAGGCACAGATGGGATTAGTGTGTTCGCCGTCCTGGATCAATCCATTCTCCCCAGAGCCTGTAACCTCAGCAGTTGCCTCTTGGTCACGCACTTGGCGAGGGTTGCAAGGCACGCTTGGCCATCCAAAGTGGCAAAGAAGATGCGAATCAATCGAACCCTGAGTTGGATCCGAGCAGGAGTGTAGCGGCCGGCCCTAGGACAGGAAGCGGAATCCGAGTTGTTGGTGCCATCCGCCAGTCGACTACCGAAACGTCGCAGCAGGCAGGCCAAGGGTCTGCGAGCATAGCACGGGTGAGTTTGACCAAGCCGTATTTACATATTATCTTCCTGAATAGTAAAAGCAACTTCTTTTCAGCAGAAGGTGTAGCCGAGCATGCGGGGAAAAAGACTTGTAGGCAAGGAAGCCAGTCATGTGGAGACAGGCCTGCCAATCGGCCCCTATAAGCCAGATCATTTCAGGACTTAAAGCAGCAGACCAGGACAAGAAGCGAGATCCGTGTTGTTCGTCCCGTCCGTCAGCCGCTCACAACAACGGCGCAGCAGCAACTTCAAGCATGGGACCCGTAAGCTTGGGTATTCGAGTTTTTCCCGTTTAATAACAGCTCTTTCCTTTCAGAAGAAGCAGCCATGACATGGAAGGAGCCAAAGGAGTCAGATCCGAGCAGGATAGCAGCATCAGATCAAGGACAAGGAGCAGAATCTATCCCATTGGCACTATCCGCCAGTTGCGAAGGCGTTGTTTTCATGGATAAACAATCCATGTCCCGGCAGATGTGGCACTACAGCTCAGGATCGTGGCTCAGGCATGCAACCGACGATAGATACAAGCGAGGAAAGGAGTCATCAGTCTATCGGCGTAAGCTTATTTTGTTTCTTTATGTATTCGGCATCGCCTTCATAATCATGTATTAAAATTCGCTGGATACCGATAGGTTGACCCTGAAATATTTCTATGACTTCTTCCCTAGTGATAATTCCCTTTCTATAACGTTGATTGTAGAAGTTTATAGAGCTCTCACCCCATCTGGCCGGAGGTTTCTTGGGGATTTTTGTTTTCTGCCTCCCTAAGGGCCCTTCTTTCTTCCTCGCGAATCTCACTAGCCTCGTATTCCAATCTCAACAATGTAGGAAGTCCGTCTGTAAACTCCTTTTGAGTTTATTCCTAATCTCCTGCTTTTGGGCCGTTGAACATTCTTCGTAGTATGGGAGGACAGGCGGTTTCGAGCTGGAATTTGCGTTTTGCCGCGGGATAAATTGCTTAGTTAGTAGTTGCATGTATCTTTGCCTTCCAGGAGCCAGTCTTTGCGGCTTAAAGGGACTCTCGATTAATTTTCTTGCAATAGGGTTTTGTGAGTTTCCAGAGAGCATGCGAATCGGCTGCAGGCGCGTTCATAAAATTCATCCAGGGTTTTTACGTCATAGTTGATCCTTACTGTAGAGTTTCTAGTGTATCTAGTAGCCCCAGCAGCTTTTCTGATAATGCGGTTTTCCATTGTCTGTATGCGTCTAATTTGTGTGTCAGATGTTAGCGACCCCATACCGGCACTGCATATTGCCATATTGGAGAAATTATCTGTTTGGTTAGAAGGATTTTGCATGGCTTTGGCAGTTTACTATTGCTTCCAATCAGCCAGTCTAGCTTTTGGAGGCCCCTATTATTTTGTTTCTCAGATGTGAGACATGAGCGCAGAGGTTTAGTTTTTATCTAGAATTACTCCAAGATATGTTTGTGCTGCTTTAGTTGAGACACGCTTACCGTCAATTTCAAGCTGCGGGGTCTGCCATTTGGCATGTCTCTCAGTGTGAAGATAACATGGCCTGTTTTGGCTGGGTTAAGAGTTACAGCCCATTTCCTTGCCCATCCTCCAAAGTCTTTGAGATACAATTCGTTTCTTCTTACGGCTGCTCTTGGGATTGGAGAAGTGCTCATTATAATTGTATCATCGGCATAGGTAGCGAGGAGCATGTCATCAGAGCTGTAGTCCGGCCATTGGAATGTGCTATTGGGGTTTTTCATTTTTGGCAAGGGCATGTCCGATGAGTAGATCGAGTAGAGGATGGGCCCCAAGTTGCTGCCTTGGGGAACACCCGCATTTACTTTCCCCACTCGCGATAGGCTGCCATCTGGCGTTTTAATTTCAAAAGTCCTTTCCGTGAGATAGCTCTCTAATACATTATATAATTTAATGGGCAAGAGTTTTGAAAGTTTATTTAGCAAACCAAGGTGCCAAACCCTGTCAAAGGCCTCCGTGATATCTAGAAAGACTGCTGAGCAGAACTCTCTTTTTCGTAGGCCTCCAAGATGAAGCTAGTGACTCTCGCCAGTTGTTGTTCTGCGCCGTGCTCCTTCCTGAACCCAAATTGATGTGTGGGGATGGCTTTGGAAAAGAGTTCAACTTCAAAAGTCTGGTCATGAGGAGTCTCTCAAAGATTTTGGACAGGCCAGATAGTAGGCTTATGGGCCTGTAGGAGGAGACATCTGTGGGAGTTTTTCCCGGCTTAAGGATCATAGTAATGACTGCATGCTTCCACTGTTTTGGAAAGTGTCCTGTTCTTAGTATTGTATTATAAATTAGAAGGAGATAGAGCTTTGCCTTCGTAGTCAATTCTTTAATCAAGGGATTGTCGATGCTGTCTTTACCTGGGGCTTTGTTCGCACTAAGCGAGCTTATTTCCGTACAAAGTTCCTGATATGTAATTGGCCGCGTGCTGTTTGGTGGGTCTTTAACTGGCGGGCTTGCGGATTTGGCCTTGAAATCGCGAAGTTCATTTGCAATGGATTCTCTTTCATCAGCCGTATTTTTGAGTAGAGGGCTGAAGCGAGATTCCAAGTGCATAACGAAGGCCTCCGTTTTCTCTTCTATAGTTTTTGTCCATTGGGGTGCGCTGCTGCTTCTCGTAGTTTCGTCGCTATTGCATCTAACTGACCAGTTTGTCTGTGGTTGCTTCTTTACTTGCTTCGTTATTTTCCATAGCTTTTGTATTCTATATCTGTCATTTGTATCTATATCGGCAAGCATTTTATTTGTGTTTTCCTGCTTTAATTTTGCCAGGGCCTTTTGCAGTTTATTTTGTGCCGCTTTGTACTTTTTCTTTGTTTCCTGTGTTCTTAGAAGTTTGTTTAATCTATTTAATTCCCTTTTTCCATGAGTAGCGCCAGGGTAGGGTCGTCAAGTTGGAGTTGGAAGTTTCTTCTTCTGTGGGGTCTGTGCCTGTTTTGTAGTGCGTGATGATCATTGCTGGGGTGGCTGCCGTGGCAGCTTGGTTGATGTTGTTGATGAAAATGTCCACAGCGTCTTCTATGTCAGGCCCTGTGCTTATGTCAGTGTTAAGCAGGATTCTTCTGTCCAGTTCTTCTTGGAACTTTTGATCCTTGTCCTTTTGTCAGAATTTTAGAGTCATTGGTTTTTTGGGTAAAATCTTTGTTTATATCAAGCTGCAGCTCTATTGTCATGGGTAGGTGGTCAGAATGGAGGTCAAGAGAGGAGGAAATAGTGAGCTTTCGTCTGTGAAATCCATTGTGTATCGCGAAGTCAATTGCAGAGGGATTTTTTCTGTTGTCAAATGGGAAGTGAGTAGCACTTCCCGTCGCTAGAATGTTGTAATTTCTCGATTGATGTACTGCCTCCATAAGGGCTCTGCCTCTGAAGCATGACCTTGGATTTCCCCACCATCTGTGTTTGGCGTTCCAGTCTCCGAAGAGTAGGAAGTTTGATTTTCCGCCCAGAAGTCCGTCAAAGTGAGAAAACAGTTTTCCAAAATGATCAGTTGTCCATTTGAATACAGGGGGGCAATAGATGGGGCAAGAATTGACATGTTTCTCCTGTTGTTGTCAGAGGGGAGGAGAACAACTGGTGCACTCTGGAAAAATTCTGTTTGGATGGGCTCTAAGGCGATGTGGCGGATATTGTTTCTTATCAAGATTGCAACTCCCCCTTTCCTGTGCGAGGCCGGATTTGTAGCGTGATAAGTCGTGTACCCTCCTACCTTAAGGGACTCATCGTCGGGACGACAGCGCGTCTCTATTATCGCCATTACTTGGATATCGTTCCTATGCAGAAATACTTCCACTTCAGTCATTTTGTTCCTGACTCCTCCAGCATTCCAGAAGGCCAGCTTGAGGCTGTTCATCATGTTTCTGACCATAATGTTTGGTTCTATCAGGAGTGAATCTTCTCAATACTTTTCCCTGTAAGATAAATTAGGCAGACATGGGCACTATGTCCATATTTTGCTTTCCTGCAGTGAAGAATTTGGTAATGGAGTTTATAAAATTATCCAATTTCCTTTCCAACCTGTCAATACGCAAGACTATGTCAGGGCTAGATTGGTCGGCTGCTTTTCTCCGATCCTCATTTGTAATGTGTGCCCTTTCCTGATGAAGTTTTTGTCGGAAGGCCTCCAAGTGCTTCTCAGCCGGATTTTTTGTTTTAAACGGATTAACTTGCTCTTGTTTGCCATATGTTAGAAGCCTTCTTGGATTAAAGTTGAGTCCGTTGATGTTTTGCCATTCATTTTTATCATGCAGGTGATTTCCTTCTTTGGCTTGGATTTTTGCTGGGATCTGCCTTTTCTGCGCCGAAAAGGGGTTGCCATTGCGGGAGTTGTCCCTTTCCTGGCGAAGTTTTGCCGGTACAACTCCAGGTGCTGCTCAGCCAGATTTTTAGGCTTCGGAGTAAAGGGATTATGTTTTGATTGTTTCACATGTGTAAGAAGCCTTCTTGAGTTACTTTCCCAGTCATATTTCCCCGTTCGGCGATTGACCTCTTTGGCTTGGTTCCTGCTTCTTAATACCGGAGAGGAGTTGCCAATGTGGCGTCTTCGAGTGCCTATGTTGTAAGGACGCTTATGTTGGTGAGCTGAGTGGTTATTATGTTCAGGCCTCACACCACGACTGGGAGATGTATGCGTCTTCTTTTCATATGATGCAGGTTTTATTACATTAACTCTGCTGCAAGCTGACTTGTATGCAGGGCAGCCCTTGTAGTTTGCAACATGTGCGCCCCCGCAATTTACACAGGTGGCAGGTGAATCCCTTCTCTTTGGCAATCCCTTGTGGGGTGGTTTCCAGCGCATTTCATGCATTTTGGGGTATTAGTACAGGCATTGCTTTTATGGAAAAACCCTGACAGTTAAAGCACATCATTGGATCTCTACGCAAGACTTTTTCCTCAATTCTGACCTCTTGATTTCCTAATTTATGTAAGTTTAGTATCTTCCGGTGGCTTCCGTCAAGTTTAGTTTCTATTGTCAGGTCAAAAATTTTCATATTTCTACCCGTATTTTTATTAATCATAGCCCTAACTTGCCTTGTTATGTAGCCCTCCCTGCTTAGCTCAGCTTTTATCCATTCTGTGGGAGTAAGTTCATTTAGATGCCTGATGACAAGACCAAATCCGGGGTCTCTCTCTACTTGTGGCAACCGGGTTCGGATGCCCATCTCCTGCAGGGATTTTTTAATGTTATTATAAGCTTCCATAGATTTGGCCTGGATTTTTAATCCTCCAGTCGGCGTGGATTTAGTGGTGTAGGTATTATCACCAGATTGGCGATTCAGCATGTCTAGCAGCGAAAGGATGTCATCAATTTTGTGGAGGTGGATTTGAGGCGCTCTTCTTCTAGAGGATACGACTTGCCATTCGTGATCCGGGCTACTAGGAGCCGGATCGGATACTCTCAGAGAGTTCCTTCTCTCCTCCCGTATTTCCATGGCGATTTGACTTTTGAATATTGGCGTCTCCATTTGAAGATTGTCTAGGAATGGTATATCCTTGTGATAAGTGGTAGGGTCGTACCTTCTCTTGGCCGGAGTCTGGAACGGTTGCAGGTTTTCTAGAATAATTTCCCTCGGTGGCTGGGATTTAATTCCTCGTCTTCATCGCTCTGGACGCAACGTCTTTTCCTCGGTGTAATACCTAGCTGCAAGTCAGGGAAATACCATTGCCGTGGTCTTTTAAGGGACCGCTGTCTAGCCTACCGTCTCTGGGATTACCAGAAGCATCATGATTAACTACGGTCGATGATTCCCCCTCAGCATTTTCGGAGGCTTGGTGCAAATATCGCATGAGATTTCTCCTCGCATTGGCCGAGGTGCAGGGCTTCTCATTGTCAATGCGATAAATACCTTTCCCCCTCTTTGTTACTTGCTTTAGTAGTTGGGACATTTGAGGGGCCAAGGGGAGGAGAGGGGCATAATTGGTCAGTTACTTTTCGCTCAGCTTCTGCTACGAGGAGAGCAGCAAGTGCATGTATGGGTGCGGGGGTGGGGCTAGCATAGCGTCAGTTTCTAGCATTACATTGGTGCTAGTGTCCATGGGCTGACGGATGTCAAGATGTGTGGTGAGTTTTTCAGCAACGAGAGAGTGTACTGGTGAGCGTGAGGGGTTTGTGCCGTTATTCTGGCAGGCCTTAGTACCATGCAAGTGTGTGTTAGTTGATAGAGCGGCGGGCTTTGTTGATTCTTTGATTGTATGGGTACTAGAGAGAGTCATGAAAGTTTTGGCTCCGGTTTCCTTTGTGTTGTCAGTGTTATTGTTTTTGTTTTTGAGCTCCAGCGCTCTTGCTGTGATTGCATGTGTGTTGTATGGAGAAAGGAAAGGCTGCGAAAGACTAAGCTCGGTGAAGTGCGGGGGGGCGGGGAAATTTTAGCGCCAATTTTATTAGCATTATCATTGCCTTTTGGAGCAATTTCTTTGGCTGCGTCCATGTATGGGTTAGGAGCAGAAGCAAGAGGCTGTGAAAGGGGATATTTTGAGTTTGTGTGTGTGAGTGCCGTAGAGGATTCCGCGCCAGTTTTCGTGGCGTTCGCGTCAGTTTCTATCCCCTGGACTTTGGAAGGTTATGTGGCCGGACTTTTTCAGTGCCCAAAGCAATTTCTCTACTCATGTTGGGGATGCCTGCTGCAGCTAATGGGAGCACCTTCGGCTTGGGGGCCTGCTTTTGCTGTTTTGCATGCCGTTGACTAGGGGCAGATTTACCTAGTGGGTCCCGTCCCATCTTATCCAATGTCTCCAGGGTAGCGTCGTCATCTGATCCTATCGGGCCTTTTTCAAAGGGTGCTCCCAGGATCCCAGTGAGGAGGACTCCGAGTCCGTGAGGAGGGTTATGAACTCACCATCTTCGTCCGAGACCCTGAGGCCATTTTTAGTTGCTCGGGGAAGCGTTGCTCGTCACACAGCGGCATCTTTAACTCCTGATCCACCTCGCTTTGAACTTGTCACAGTCTATTTATTCTCCTTTAATTTCTCCACTTGCTATTTTACTTTCCACTTTATTTATTTAACTGGCTTTTAATTTAATTAATTTTTTTTTTTTTTATTTAACGTTGCTTTTCATTGCATCTTGGCTTTTTTCAATGTCTTGATGGCACTGCTCCAGAGGACTGACTTCCAAAGGAGAGACCAAACGTTTATTTCATCCGCTTTTCTACTTTCTTTATAGCAGATTTTGCGGGAATTATATATGGCGTATTTATAGCTAACATTAATTAACAATTTATAGTTCTTATTTTAAACATCTGGCAGCCCGATCTAGTATATACCGAATACTTAAAACTTTGGTATTTTCGGTATATCTAGAACGGTTACATTGTTTGCAAAAAGTTAAGATTACATGTGTGCGGAAAAATTTAAAAAAACAAACGGAAACAGAAAATCGAAAATAACAAGAAAAAAGCATAACAGGACATCTCAACGGCTACTAGCCAGATCTCTACATCAGCTGGAAGGCTCAGCAGCATAGCACAGGGCGGACAGCAACATAGGCGAGGGCAGCAGGTCCCGCGAAGCTCAGCACGTGGAGACAGGCACATGGCAGGGGCGCGCCCAGAGGCAGGATCTAAGTACAGCTGCAGCATCAGGACAGGAACGTCTCATTATAGTCATCAGTCATCAGCCCACCGCAGGGCGCAGGAGGCAGGACAAGCACCTGCGAGCATGGCACAGGTAAGTTTGGATGTCCACAAGGCGATGAGAGCTTGAAGTCGTCATATTTTAACTATTTTCTTCCTGTCTAGGAGCGGCATCTGAAGACCGCAGCGGAACTGGCTGTGGTGACATTGGCCGAGGAGCCAATATCTGAACCTGTTCCCGTTCAAGCTGTCATATATAGTCATCCTTCTGTTCAGCCCCAAAGGCTGTCCCAAGCGGGGATGTAGCAGCAGGTCAAGGACGCCTTCAGCCGACCACCAACAACATGACGCCGCTGGCATACCAGGCGTCTGCAAGCATGGCACAGGTAAGTTTGGATGTCCACAGGGCGATGAATGCTTGAAGTCGTCATATTTTAACTATTATCTTCCTGTCTGATAGCAGCAGCTGAGGACTGTGGCGGATTTGGCCCAGAGGCAGGATCCAAGTATAGCTGCATCGTCGGGACAAGGGCATCTCGTTGGAATCGTCCGCCGGCCGCCCAAAGCATGGCGCAGCAGGCGCCCAAATGGCAGTCACAAGCGGGGATGCGGCAACAGGATAAGGACGCCTACAGCCGACCGCTCACAACATGGCGCAGCAGGCAAACCAGGCGTCTGGAAGCATAGAACAGGTGAGTTTGTCTTACCAAGGAGGCGAAGAAAGTCGAGGTCATCGTAATTCAAATATTTTCTTCCTGTCTTGTAGTAACAGCTGATGACTGTGGCGGATTTGGCTGTGATGAAAAACCGGCCGAGAGGCCAATTTCTGAGCCTGTTTCCGTTCACGCTGCTGTCAGTCAGCCTTCCAGGCGCAAGTAGGCTCCAAAGGTTGCCGCTCACTTGGAAGGAGGCCCACAGAGGAGTCAGCAACAGCCCTCTCGGTGCTGCTGCGGCGTGTTGGTGGACCTTTGCCAGTGGGGATGCCGTCTTGGGTCAATCCGCCATCCCATGTGCCCAGAACCTCCGCATTCCATCTCTTGATCGCCGGCGAGTAAACAGGACTGGCCTGAGAGCAGGCATCCAACGCACGACCACCCCAAATATGGCGCAGCATGCAGGCCAAGGATCCGCGTGCGTGGCCCAGGTAAGTTTAGTTTTGTGCAAAGTTCGAAACCGTCGTATTTCATGTATTATCTTTCTATTTAGTCATTGGCGAGATAAACATGGGCAGGAAGCCAATCCATTGGCGCGCTGCGCCCGTGACGACGAGCTCACCCGTCCGGGCCCCCAGATTTCGGATCCAAACAGGATTTCAGCTGCTAAGCAGAGACATGAGCAGGATACAATTCGTTGGCACCATCCATCAAACAGCAACTGCAAGGCGCAGCAAGCATGCTACGCAGTTTGCGAGCATGATACAGGTGAGTGAGGACTATTAGTTGAGGCTAAGAAATTACAAAGCCGTCATATTTTGTGTATTAGCGTATAGGATATGGCCATTTACTTTCTGATATTGTGGTTTATCATTGTCTATGTATGGTTTGATTGTAGTAAGAAACCAGTGGCCCCCAGACTGCACCGTATATTGTCATATTTGAGTGAGGTTCTGCTTGACGGTGGGAATTTTGCATGGCTTTGTCAGATTCATTTTTCTTCGATCAGCCAAACATATTCTTATGTAACTGCTGCGGCAATGACAAGACAGGCATTGGAATGCGATCAGTCCCCGTTGATCGCATTAGATGGGCCACTTGCAGCTTTTGGTTTTGGGTCTAGCTTTTTCAGAACAGGATTCAGGATTTCCAACCCTGTCAGGAAGGCCTGGCAACGAACCTTCTCCCTGTTCGCTTTGTCTTAATTTCCTGGCAGGCATGGCGAGTTTGTATTAGGAGTTTGTCGTGGAGTAGCAGGAGAGTCGTAGACGAGAGGCACATAGTCAGGGAAACCAACCCAGGGACGCGCCACGTCCTCAGAGACGAGTTCATCAATTAAGACCCCAGAAAGCTGCCTCCAAGTAATACTGCAGCAGCAGAGCAAAGACCAAGAGCAGGAGTCGTTTCGCTGGTGTTTGTCGACAGCCGCTCACAACTTTAAGCAGCAAACAGGCCAAGCATATGCGAGCAGGGCACGGATGGGATCAGTGTGTTCGTCGTCCTAAATCAAATCATATTCCCCAGAGCCTGTAACATCAGCAATTTATCTCTTGGTCACGCACTTGGCGAGCGTGGCGAGTCGCTCTTAGCCATCCCAAAAGGGGAAGAAGCTGCGAATCAGTTGCACCCAGTGTTGGATCCAGGCCGTAGTGCAGCAGCTGACCCTGGGACAGGAAGCGGGATCCGAGTTGTTGATGCCATCCGCCAGCCGCCTACAGAAGCGTCGCAGCAGGCAGGCCAAGGGTCTGCGAGTATAGCACTGGTGAGTTTGACCAAGCCGTATTATTTTGCATATTATCTTCCTGTATACTAAAAGCATCTTCTTTTCAGCAGACGGCGTAGTCAACATGCGGGGAAAAAGGCTTGTAGGCAAGGAAGCCAGTTATGTGAAGGCAGGCTAGTCCAGCCGCCCCCTATGAGCCGGATCCAGGCGAGACTTGTAGCAGCAGACCAGGGACAAGGAGCAGAATCCGTTCCGCTGGCGCCTTCCGCCAGTTGCGAAGTCGTCACATTTCATGTATAGTCAAAGTGTGTCCCAGCAGACATGGCACAAAGGCGCTCACCGGCGAGTAGGAGGGAATAGCCTGAGCAGGCTAAAACAACGCGACCACGCCAAGCATGGCGCAGACAGGCGGGCCAAATATCCACAGACATGGCACAGGTAAGTTTAGTCATCGTATTTTAAGTATTGTCTTTCTGTATGGTAACAGCTAATCTCTTTCAGCCAGTCAGCGAAGCAGTAAAGTCTATTACGACAGGCTCATGGAAAGGGAAAGATCCCAAATGCGTCGCGCCCGTAAAGCCAAGCTTCTCAATCAGTACCCAGGAGGATGAATCCAACAGGATCGCAGCAGCAGGCCAGTTGAAGAGGACAGAATACCTCCCGCCGTCGTCGTCCGCCAGCAGCCCAAACCATGGCGTGAGAAAGTCCGGGAAAGGTGGCGTCGTAGTGGCAGCGAGTGCCTATTAAGGTTTATACTTTTACTTTACTCCCGGTGACGGATTAAAGTTCTGCGAATGG
The DNA here is from genome assembly GCA_014170255.2 of Drosophila triauraria. Taxonomy (NCBI): domain Eukaryota; kingdom Metazoa; phylum Arthropoda; class Insecta; order Diptera; family Drosophilidae; genus Drosophila; species Drosophila triauraria. The sequence goes on from JABJVT010000079.1 coordinate 33,225, forward strand.
CAGCAGGCTGTCCCTAAAAACATTTGAATGGCTTATTTCCTTATTTTAAGTCCCTGGCAGGCACATTCAAATATTTCGCGTCATGTGTTGTTGTTATATTTAGCATCCTTGCGGTGGTCAATAACTTTTGAAATTATGATTAATCATTGTCTGTGTGTTCTTTGAGAAAAGTTATGCTTGGCTTTGTCAATATCCTTTTTCTTCCGATCGGCCATTCGCATTCATATGTAGCTAAGGGTTAAACATTACATAGAGGCATCCATAACATCGTTTTCTATAACCTTCTGAAGCACTGGCGAGACAGGTATTGGGGTGCGATCGGTCCCCATCGATCGACTTGTGTAATCCCCTAGCAGCTTTTGGATAAGGATCATGGCTTTTCGAGGCAGGATTCGAGTTTTCGATCCTGTCCAGGAGACCTGGCATAGAGCCCTCTGGCTGTTCGTTTTGTCTGTTTTCCCTGACTGTAACAGGCGGACTGGGGCTGGTGATTACTGCTGACTTGGCTTGTTTGTCGAGGGTGTGAGCTGAAATCTTTTTGGTTGTGGTTTAGAAATTTTTGATCCCAGTTTCAGCTTCCTAAATCGCTTCTTTATAGCCGCTCCATGGGATCTGACGTTACCATTTAGCCTTTTTGGTCAACACCTATGGTCTTGAAAGGATTCTTGTTTTGAGCGGCGGTTTTTGTAATACCTGTTCCTTAGTTTCAGGTCTGCCTAAGTGGCGCTCTGCTACAGCCGGGGCTATGCTGATGGGTTGAACATGACTTTGCGGCAGATTCTCTGGCTTGCCCCTATTCTTGAGGAACTCCTCTTTCAGAGCCCTATTCGAGGCCATCTTGCTTTTAGCCACCTTGTAAGCCGGGCAACCCCTGTAAGAGCTAACATGACAGCCTCCACAGTTTGCGCATGTTGGTGGCTCTTCTCTAGGTTTGTTGCACTCATATGTTGGGTGGTCACCAGCGCATTTCATGCATTTGGGAGGATTTTTGCAGTAATTTTTGTGTGTCCAAATGCCTGACAAGCGAAACATTGGACCGGAGACCTACTTTTAGCCTTCCTTTCCACCCTCACACTTTGTCCTCCCAGGACTCTAAGGCTCAGAATCTTAAGGTGGCTGCGATCCTCAACAATCTCTATTTCAGCCTCAAACATTTTCATCGGGTTTCCCGAGATCCTATGCTTGATTACTCCCACATATTTGACGCCAAATCCCAATTTCCTAAGCTCAGCCATGACCCATTGGTAGGGAGTGGATTCGTGGAGATTCCTTATGACCACAGAAAACCCCTGTACTGCTTAGCTTGAAAGGTGTGCATACTAATTCCTCTCTCAGCTAGTATGGCCTTAGCCACTTCATAGGCTTGCAGATTGTGGCACTGGATTCTGATGCCTTGGTTTATTTTGGCATTTGTCGTGAATTAGAGACCCCTACTCTGCAATTAAGGGTTTCGAGTAGCGGCAGAATTTGCTCGACTTTGGGGACAAATATGGCGGGGACTTTTTCTGAGATGGGAGCTTGCTGCCAGGGCAATGCCGGACCATGAGTTCTCTGTGCATTCACCCGTGTGGCCGTAGGAGGAGACTTGGCTAGAATTGGCTGAGGAGGAACTGGCCGAGGAGCCAATTTCTGGGCCTTTTCCCGTTCACGCTGCCTACTCTCCGCCAGCCAGGCGTCAATTGGTGCCACAGGTTGCGGTTCATTTGGAAGGAGGCTCGCGGCGGGTTCAGCAACTAACCTTCGTCGGCGCTTTTGCGGAGTGTTAGTAGGTTTTCTGCAAGTGGATTGGCTGTCCTGAATTTGTCCTTCTTCCTCGGAGCTTGCGACCTCCGCAATCCGTCTCTTATTTATTGGCGAGTGAATGGGAGTAGCTTGGGCGCATGCTTCAGCCGCACGATTAAGCCAAACGTTGATTTGGTCATTACATAGCTTCCTCGTATGACCCATGGATGACTTCGGGGATTGTGAGAGTCCCATAGCCATGGAGTCATCGGAGGAACTGAGTGGCTGAGAGTCTTCAATAACAATAACCCCACATTATGAACCGCAACAACCTGTTGTTCTTCGTTTGTCGATTTATTTTGTCTGCCATGAGGAGGGAGAAGGGGGAAGAGATGGGCATGTCTGGTCAGTTTTTTCCCTCTCATGTTTAGTAGCGCAAAGAGCAGCTTGCGCCTGTGTAGGTGAGAGCAGGGGGCTTGCATCGGGTCAGGTTCTAGGCCTATGCTAGTATTGGTGTTGACTAGCAGTTTTGAGTCAAGTTGTGTGGGAGTTTCTCAGTACAGAGAGAGTGGCTTTGAGCGCGGGCAGTAGTTGTCCCGCTATTAAGAAGGGCATTTTACCTCGTATGCGTTTGTAATATGAGAGGGAGAGAATCTTGGGCGGTCGTTGATAGTGTGAGTGCGTGTAGGAGTGGTGTGAGTTTGCGCTCCCGTTGGTCTTGTTGCAGTGGTGTGTGTGTTGCGGGGCAAGGGAAGTTCAGAGTGAGAGTGTGTAGGAGGGAGAAAATCATTGGCGCCAATTTCTTTTCATTAGCGTCACTTTTGGAGGCTTGTCTTTGGCTGTGTCAGTGTGTGTGTATGAGGGAAATGAGGGGCTGAGGAGAAGCATTCTTTGAATGTGTGAGTGTGGTGGCCATCAGGGTACCCATTTTCTTGGTGTTTTCATCGGCGTCTGTCTCACTATTGAGAGAAGGGAGTCTAGCTGCATGAGCTTTTCCAGTGCCCAACGACAATATATTCCTCCTGCTGGACCTAACTTCCGTTGTCTGTGATTTCTTGGGCGGATTTCTGGCTCCGTCGGCGTACTCCGCTGATATTCCCGTTTCCATGGCGGGTTTGTCAAGGGGCGAGGGGGGTTGGGACGCCCTCACATTGGTTGAAGCAGCCGGAACGAGCGAGTTCCTACCTTTATTGGTGTCCAGCTCCTCCTCCGAGCGATGGTGGCGGACAGATTGCGACTCCTTCTGCGACAGCGACGACTCAGCATCCAGTGGCGGCTTCCTGATCGGGACATCGGTGGACTTCTTGGGGACTTTAGGCTCCGGCAGAGAGTCTGCTTGCCCTTCGGACTGCCTCAGCTTGTTGCGCACCAAGCCCGTAGCTCCACATCTTTTATTTTATAATTTTACTTCTCACTTTGACTTTTAAACCCGCATTTATATTTTTATTTTAATCTTGGCTTTTCATTTAATTTTTCAATGTCTTATTGGCTTTTTTTCATTGTTTTTTTTCAATGTCTTATTGGCACAGCTTTTTTTTTCATTGCATCTTGGCTCTCATCAAGTTAATGACTGGCCATCCTTTATTCTCCGCTCTACCACTTTCTCTTTTATAGCGGTTTATGTGGGAATTATATGGCGTATTTATAGCTAACATTAATTACAAATTATAGTTTCTAGTTGAAACATCTGGCAGCCCGATCTAGTCATATACCGAATACTGAAACTTTGGTATTTTCGGTATATAACCAGTCGGTTACATTGTTTGCAGGAAGCTTACATTTCGCATGGCGAGGAGTTTTAAAACAAGAAAACAAAAATAACAATAACAAGATAATAATATAAGATGTCTTATTGTTAAGATCAGCACTTCTCAATAAGCCAGGCGGTGTATCAGAAACATCTTGGGAGAGAGGCTCACAGGCACAGGTAGCCGGTCCCGCGTCGCGCCGCACACGTGGTAACAGGCTCGTCCATCAGTACCAGAGGGAAGGCAGGCCAAGAACCGAGAGCGTGGCACAGGCGCGCTTGGCCATCCTAGCTGAGGAAAGCGCGAGGCCGTAGCATCGTATGCGTCATCCCTCTGTATAGCAGCAGCAAACCACCATCCAATCAGGCAGAGCAGCAGAAACGTCGTGGGCGAGAGGCTCATAGCGCAGCGCAGGCGCGCTTGGCCATCTGAGGAGGTAAGAACAGCGCAGAGCCTTCGCGCCCTATGCATCGTCCCTCCCAAGAAGCTGAATCCAGACAGCAATGGAGCAGCAGGACAAGGGCAGTGAGCAGGATACATTTCGTTGGCACCGTCCGCCAGCCGTCCACATCGTCGCTCAGCAGGCAGGCCGAGTATTTGAGATCGTGGCACAAATGCGCTTGGCCGTCCGAGGTGGCGAGGAAAGTGCAAAGCGCAAAGCCGTCGCACCCTAAGTGTCATCCTTCTGTATATCAGCAGCGGCAGCTACCTTTAGTCAGGTGGAGTAGCAGGAGCAGGAATCAGGACAGGGACATCTTCAATAAAACCGTCAGCCAGCTGGCCTCGGCATGGCACAGCATGCGGGCCAAGAATCTGCAGGCATGGCACAGGTGAGTTTGGCTGTCCAAGAGGCGATGAAAGCGCAGGTCGTCATATTTTAAGTATTATCTTCCTGTCTGATAACAGCAGCAGAGGACTGTGGCGGTTTTGGCCCAGAGGCAGGATCCGTATAGATGCATCGTCGGGACAGGGGCATCTCGTTGAGTCGACCTCTAGCCGCCCAAAGCATGGCGCAGCGGGCAGGCCAAGCGTCCCAGAGGCAGGATCCAGTATAGCTGCTGCATCGGCACAGGGACATCTTCGTTGGGAACGTCCGCCAGCCGCCAACAGCATGGCACAGCAAGCGCCCAAATGGCCGTCTCAAGCAGGGATGCAGCAACAGGGCATGGACTCCTTCAGTCGACCGCCAACAACTTGACGCCGCTGGCATACCAGGCGTCTGGAAGCATAGAACAGGTGAGTTTATCTTACCAAGGAGGCGAAGAAAGTCAAGGTCATCGTATTTCAAGTGTTATCTTCCTGTCTTGTAGAAGCGGCTGATGACTGCTGCGGATTTGGCTGTGATGAAAACCGGCCGATAGGCCAATTTCTGAGCCTGATTCCGTTCACGCTGCTGCCAATCGGCCAACCAGGCGCCAGTATGATTCACAGGATGCAGCCCACTTGGAAGGAGGCCAGCTGTAGACTCAGCAACATGCCCTCATCGGCGCTCCAGCGGCGTGCTGATAGACACTTTGCCAGTGAGGACGCCTTCCTGCGTCAATCCGCCAGCCCGTGTGCCCACGCCCTCAGCATTTCGTCTCCTGTCACCGGCGAACAGGCAGGTCCAGCCTGGGAGCAGCTTCAGTCGCCCGATCGCGCCCAGTATGGCGCATCCGGCGGGCCAAGGATCCGCAAGCATCGCCCAGGTAAGTTCAGTTTTGTTCGAAGTGCGAAACCGTCATATTTCATGTATTATCTTCCTATTTAGTCATTGGCGAGATACTCATGGGCAGGAAGCCAATCCATTGTTGCGCTGTGCCCGTGACGACGAGCTCACCCGTCGGGTCCACCGGAGTTTGGATCCAGACAGGATTTCAGCGGCTGAGCAGGGACGTGAGCAGGAATCAATTCGTTGGCACCATCCACCAATCAGCACCCGCATGGCGCAGCGGGCATGCTAAGCAATTTGCAGGCATGATACAGGTGAGTGAGGACTATTAATTAAGGCTTCTCCTTGTTCGTTTCATCTTTATTTCCTGGCAGGCATGGGAAGCCAAAGACGCGCCACGTCCTCAGAGACGAGTTCATCAATCGTGACCCCAGGAAGCTGGCTGCAAGTGGTACTGCAGCAGCAAGGCAGGATCCGTTTCGGTGGTGCTAGTCGTCAGCCGCCCACAACTTGAAGCAGCAAACAGGCCGAACACATGCGAGCAGGCACAGATGGGATTAGTGTGTTCGCCGTCCTGGATCAATCCATTCTCCCCAGAGCCTGTAACCTCAGCAGTTGCCTCTTGGTCACGCACTTGGCGAGGGTTGCAAGGCACGCTTGGCCATCCAAAGTGGCAAAGAAGATGCGAATCAATCGAACCCTGAGTTGGATCCGAGCAGGAGTGTAGCGGCCGGCCCTAGGACAGGAAGCGGAATCCGAGTTGTTGGTGCCATCCGCCAGTCGACTACCGAAACGTCGCAGCAGGCAGGCCAAGGGTCTGCGAGCATAGCACGGGTGAGTTTGACCAAGCCGTATTTACATATTATCTTCCTGAATAGTAAAAGCAACTTCTTTTCAGCAGAAGGTGTAGCCGAGCATGCGGGGAAAAAGACTTGTAGGCAAGGAAGCCAGTCATGTGGAGACAGGCCTGCCAATCGGCCCCTATAAGCCAGATCATTTCAGGACTTAAAGCAGCAGACCAGGACAAGAAGCGAGATCCGTGTTGTTCGTCCCGTCCGTCAGCCGCTCACAACAACGGCGCAGCAGCAACTTCAAGCATGGGACCCGTAAGCTTGGGTATTCGAGTTTTCCCGTTTAATAACAGCTCTTTCCTTTCAGAAGAAGCAGCCATGACATGGAAGGAGCCAAAGGAGTCAGATCCGAGCAGGATAGCAGCATCAGATCAAGGACAAGGAGCAGAATCTATCCCATTGGCACTATCCGCCAGTTGCGAAGGCGTTGTTTTCATGGATAAACAATCCATGTCCCGGCAGATGTGGCACTACAGCTCAGGATCGTGGCTCAGGCATGCAACCGACGATAGATACAAGCGAGGAAAGGAGTCATCAGTCTATCGGCGTAAGCTTATTTTGTTTCTTTATGTATTCGGCATCGCCTTCATAATCATGTATTAAAATTCGCTGGATACCGATAGGTTGACCCTGAAATATTTCTATGACTTCTTCCCTAGTGATAATTCCCTTTCTATAACGTTGATTGTAGAAGTTTATAGAGCTCTCACCCCATCTGGCCGGAGGTTTCTTGGGGATTTTTGTTTTCTGCCTCCCTAAGGGCCCTTCTTTCTTCCTCGCGAATCTCACTAGCCTCGTATTCCAATCTCAACAATGTAGGAAGTCCGTCTGTAAACTCCTTTTGAGTTTATTCCTAATCTCCTGCTTTTGGGCCGTTGAACATTCTTCGTAGTATGGGAGGACAGGCGGTTTCGAGCTGGAATTTGCGTTTTGCCGCGGGATAAATTGCTTAGTTAGTAGTTGCATGTATCTTTGCCTTCCAGGAGCCAGTCTTTGCGGCTTAAAGGGACTCTCGATTAATTTTCTTGCAATAGGGTTTTGTGAGTTTCCAGAGAGCATGCGAATCGGCTGCAGGCGCGTTCATAAAATTCATCCAGGGTTTTACGTCATAGTTGATCCTTACTGTAGAGTTTCTAGTGTATCTAGTAGCCCCAGCAGCTTTTCTGATAATGCGGTTTTCCATTGTCTGTATGCGTCTAATTTGTGTGTCAGATGTTAGCGACCCCATACCGGCACTGCATATTGCCATATTGGAGAAATTATCTGTTTGGTTAGAAGGATTTTGCATGGCTTTGGCAGTTTACTATTGCTTCCAATCAGCCAGTCTAGCTTTTGGAGGCCCCTATTATTTTGTTTCTCAGATGTGAGACATGAGCGCAGAGGTTTAGTTTTTATCTAGAATTACTCCAAGATATGTTTGTGCTGCTTTAGTTGAGACACGCTTACCGTCAATTTCAAGCTGCGGGGTCTGCCATTTGGCATGTCTCTCAGTGTGAAGATAACATGGCCTGTTTTGGCTGGGTTAAGAGTTACAGCCCATTTCCTTGCCCATCCTCCAAAGTCTTTGAGATACAATTCGTTTCTTCTTACGGCTGCTCTTGGGATTGGAGAAGTGCTCATTATAATTGTATCATCGGCATAGGTAGCGAGGAGCATGTCATCAGAGCTGTAGTCCGGCCATTGGAATGTGCTAGGGTTTTTCATTTTGGCAAGGGCATGTCCGATGAGTAGATCGAGTAGAGGATGGGCCCCAAGTTGCTGCCTTGGGGAACACCCGCATTTACTTTCCCCACTCGCGATAGGCTGCCATCTGGCGTTTTAATTTCAAAGTCCTTTCCGTGAGATAGCTCTCTAATACATTATATAATTTAATGGGCAAGAGTTTTGAAAGTTTATTTAGCAAACCAAGGTGCCAAACCCTGTCAAAGGCCTCCGTGATATCTAGAAAGACTGCTGAGCAGAACTCTCTTTTTCGTAGGCCTCCAAGATGAAGCTAGTGACTCTCGCCAGTTGTTGTTCTGCGCCGTGCTCCTTCCTGAACCCAAATTGATGTGTGGGGATGGCTTTGGAAAAGAGTTCAACTTCAAAAGTCTGGTCATGAGGAGTCTCTCAAAGATTTTGGACAGGCCAGATAGTAGGCTTATGGGCCTGTAGGAGGAGACATCTGTGGGAGTTTTCCCGGCTTAAGGATCATAGTAATGACTGCATGCTTCCACTGTTTTGGAAAGTGTCCTGTTCTTAGTATTGTATTATAAATTAGAAGGAGATAGAGCTTTGCCTTCGTAGTCAATTCTTTAATCAAGGGATTGTCGATGCTGTCTTTACCTGGGGCTTTGTTCGCACTAAGCGAGCTTATTTCCGTACAAAGTTCCTGATATGTAATTGGCCGCGTGCTGTTTGGTGGGTCTTTAACTGGCGGGCTTGCGGATTTGGCCTTGAAATCGCGAAGTTCATTTGCAATGGATTCTCTTTCATCAGCCGTATTTTTGAGTAGAGGGCTGAAGCGAGATTCAAGTGCATAACGAAGGCCTCCGTTTTCTCTTCTATAGTTTTTGTCCATTGGGGTGCGCTGCTGCTTCTCGTAGTTTCGTCGCTATTGCATCTAACTGACCAGTTTGTCTGTGGTTGCTTCTTTACTTGCTTCGTTATTTTCCATAGCTTTTGTATTCTATATCTGTCATTTGTATCTATATCGGCAAGCATTTTATTTGTGTTTTCCTGCTTTAATTTTGCCAGGGCCTTTTGCAGTTTATTTTGTGCCGCTTTGTACTTTTTCTTTGTTTCCTGTGTTCTTAGAAGTTTGTTTAATCTATTTAATTCCCTTTTTCCATGAGTAGCGCCAGGGTAGGGTCGTCAAGTTGGAGTTGGAAGTTTCTTCTTCTGTGGGGTCTGTGCCTGTTTTGTAGTGCGTGATGATCATTGCTGGGGTGGCTGCCGTGGCAGCTTGGTTGATGTTGTTGATGAAAATGTCCACAGCGTCTTCTATGTCAGGCCCTGTGCTTATGTCAGTGTTAAGCAGGATTCTTCTGTCCAGTTCTTCTTGGAACTTTTGATCCTTGTCCTTTTGTCAGAATTTTAGAGTCATTGGTTTTGGGTAAAATCTTTGTTTATATCAAGCTGCAGCTCTATTGTCATGGGTAGGTGGTCAGAATGGAGGTCAAGAGAGGAGGAAATAGTGAGCTTTCGTCTGTGAAATCCATTGTGTATCGCGAAGTCAATTGCAGAGGATTTTTCTGTTGTCAAATGGGAAGTGAGTAGCACTTCCCGTCGCTAGAATGTTGTAATTTCTCGATTGATGTACTGCCTCCATAAGGGCTCTGCCTCTGAAGCATGACCTTGGATTTCCCCACCATCTGTGTTTGGCGTTCCAGTCTCCGAAGAGTAGGAAGTTTGATTTTCCGCCCAGAAGTCCGTCAAAGTGAGAAAACAGTTTTCCAAAATGATCAGTTGTCCATTTGAATACAGGGGCAATAGATGGGGCAAGAATTGACATGTTTCTCCTGTTGTTGTCAGAGGGAGGAGAACAACTGGTGCACTCTGGAAAAATTCTGTTTGGATGGGCTCTAAGGCGATGTGGCGGATATTGTTTCTTATCAAGATTGCAACTCCCCTTTCCTGTGCGAGGCCGGATTTGTAGCGTGATAAGTCGTACCTCCTACCTTAAGGGACTCATCGTCGGGACGACAGCGCGTCTCTATTATCGCCATTACTTGGATATCGTTCCTATGCAGAAATACTTCCACTTCAGTCATTTTGTTCCTGACTCCTCCAGCATTCCAGAAGGCCAGCTTGAGGCTGTTCATCATGTTTCTGACCATAATGTTTGGTTCTATCAGGAGTGAATCTTCTCAATACTTTTCCCTGTAAGATAAATTAGGCAGACATGGGCACTATGTCCATATTTTGCTTTCCTGCAGTGAAGAATTTGGTAATGGAGTTTATAAAATTATCAATTTCCTTTCCAACCTGTCAATACGCAAGACTATGTCAGGGCTAGATTGGTCGGCTGCTTTTCTCCGATCCTCATTTGTAATGTGTGCCCTTTCCTGATGAAGTTTTTGTCGGAAGGCCTCCAAGTGCTTCTCAGCCGGATTTTTGTTTTAAACGGATTAACTTGCTCTTGTTTGCCATATGTTAGAAGCCTTCTTGGATTAAAGTTGAGTCCGTTGATGTTTTGCCATTCATTTTATCATGCAGGTGATTTCCTTCTTTGGCTTGGATTTTTGCTGGGATCTGCCTTTTCTGCGCCGAAAGGGGTTGCCATTGCGGGAGTTGTCCCTTTCCTGGCGAAGTTTTGCCGGTACAACTCCAGGTGCTGCTCAGCCAGATTTTTAGGCTTCGGAGTAAAGGGATTATGTTTTGATTGTTTCACATGTGTAAGAAGCCTTCTTGAGTTACTTTCCCAGTCATATTTCCCCGTTCGGCGATTGACCTCTTTGGCTTGGTTCCTGCTTCTTAATACCGGAGAGGAGTTGCCAATGTGGCGTCTTCGAGTGCCTATGTTGTAAGGACGCTTATGTTGGTGAGCTGAGTGGTTATTATGTTCAGGCCTCACACCACGACTGGGAGATGTATGCGTCTTCTTTTCATATGATGCAGGTTTTATTACATTAACTCTGCTGCAAGCTGACTTGTATGCAGGGCAGCCCTTGTAGTTTGCAACATGTGCGCCCCGCAATTTACACAGGTGGCAGGTGAATCCCTTCTCTTTGGCAATCCCTTGTGGGTGGTTTCCAGCGCATTTCATGCATTTTGGGGTATTAGTACAGGCATTGCTTTTATGGAAAAACCCTGACAGTTAAAGCACATCATTGGATCTCTACGCAAGACTTTTTCCTCAATTCTGACCTCTTGATTTCCTAATTTATGTAAGTTTAGTATCTTCCGGTGGCTTCCGTCAAGTTTAGTTTCTATTGTCAGGTCAAAATTTTCATATTTCTACCCGTATTTTTATTAATCATAGCCCTAACTTGCCTTGTTATGTAGCCCTCCTGCTTAGCTCAGCTTTTATCCATTCTGTGGGAGTAAGTTCATTTAGATGCCTGATGACAAGACCAAATCCGGGGTCTCTCTCTACTTGTGGCAACCGGGTTCGGATGCCCATCTCCTGCAGGGATTTTTAATGTTATTATAAGCTTCCATAGATTTGGCCTGGATTTTTAATCCTCCAGTCGGCGTGGATTTAGTGGTGTAGGTATTATCACCAGATTGGCGATTCAGCATGTCTAGCAGCGAAAGGATGTCATCAATTTTGTGGAGGTGGATTTGAGGCGCTCTTCTTCTAGAGGATACGACTTGCCATTCGTGATCCGGGCTACTAGGAGCCGGATCGGATACTCTCAGAGAGTTCCTTCTCTCCTCCCGTATTTCCATGGCGATTTGACTTTTGAATATTGGCGTCTCCATTTGAAGATTGTCTAGGAATGGTATATCCTTGTGATAAGTGGTAGGGTCGTACCTTCTCTTGGCCGGAGTCTGGAACGGTTGCAGGTTTTCTAGAATAATTTCCCTCGGTGGCTGGGATTTAATTCCTCGTCTTCATCGCTCTGGACGCAACGTCTTTTCCTCGGTGTAATACCTAGCTGCAAGTCAGGAAATACCATTGCCGTGGTCTTTTAAGGGACCGCTGTCTAGCCTACCGTCTCTGGGATTACCAGAAGCATCATGATTAACTACGGTCGATGATTCCCCTCAGCATTTTCGGAGGCTTGGTGCAAATATCGCATGAGATTTCTCCTCGCATTGGCCGAGGTGCAGGGCTTCTCATTGTCAATGCGATAAATACCTTTCCCTCTTTGTTACTTGCTTTAGTAGTTGGGACATTTGAGGGGCCAAGGGAGGAGAGGGGCATAATTGGTCAGTTACTTTTCGCTCAGCTTCTGCTACGAGGAGAGCAGCAAGTGCATGTATGGGTGCGGGGGTGGGGCTAGCATAGCGTCAGTTTCTAGCATTACATTGGTGCTAGTGTCCATGGGCTGACGGATGTCAAGATGTGTGGTGAGTTTTTCAGCAACGAGAGAGTGTACTGGTGAGCGTGAGGGGTTTGTGCCGTTATTCTGGCAGGCCTTAGTACCATGCAAGTGTGTGTTAGTTGATAGAGCGGCGGGCTTTGTTGATTCTTTGATTGTATGGGTACTAGAGAGTCATGAAAGTTTTGGCTCCGGTTTCCTTTGTGTTGTCAGTGTTATTGTTTTGTTTTGAGCTCCAGCGCTCTTGCTGTGATTGCATGTGTGTTGTATGGAGAAAGGAAAGGCTGCGAAAGACTAAGCTCGGTGAAGTGCGGGGGCGGGGAAATTTTAGCGCCAATTTTATTAGCATTATCATTGCCTTTTGGAGCAATTTCTTTGGCTGCGTCCATGTATGGGTTAGGAGCAGAAGCAAGAGGCTGTGAAAGGGGATATTTTGAGTTTGTGTGTGTGAGTGCCGTAGAGGATTCCGCGCCAGTTTTCGTGGCGTTCGCGTCAGTTTCTATCCCCTGGACTTTGGAAGGTTATGTGGCCGGACTTTTCAGTGCCCAAAGCAATTTCTCTACTCATGTTGGGGATGCCTGCTGCAGCTAATGGGAGCACCTTCGGCTTGGGGCCTGCTTTTGCTGTTTTGCATGCCGTTGACTAGGGGCAGATTTACCTAGTGGGTCCCGTCCCATCTTATCCAATGTCTCCAGGGTAGCGTCGTCATCTGATCCTATCGGGCCTTTTTCAAAGGGTGCTCCCAGGATCCCAGTGAGGAGGACTCCGAGTCCGTGAGGAGGGTTATGAACTCACCATCTTCGTCCGAGACCCTGAGGCCATTTTTAGTTGCTCGGGGAAGCGTTGCTCGTCACACAGCGGCATCTTTAACTCCTGATCCACCTCGCTTTGAACTTGTCACAGTCTATTTATTCTCCTTTAATTTCTCCACTTGCTATTTTACTTTCCACTTTATTTATTTAACTGGCTTTTAATTTAATTAATTTTTTTTTTATTTAACGTTGCTTTTCATTGCATCTTGGCTCTCATCTTTTTTTTCAATGTCTTGATGGCACTGCTCCAGAGGACTGACTTCAGGAGAGACCAAACGTTTATTTCATCCGCTTTTTCTTGCATCTTGGCTCTCATCAAGTTAATGACTGGCCATCCTTTATTCTCCGCTCTACCACTTTCTCTTTTATAGCGGTTTATGTGGGAATTATATGGCGTATTTATAGCTAACATTAATTACAAATTATAGTTTCTAGTTGAAACATCTGGCAGCCCGATCTAGTCATATACCGAATACTGAAACTTTGGTATTTTCGGTATATAACCAGTCGGTTACATTGTTTGCAGGAAGCTTACATTTCGCATGGCGAGGAGTTTTAAAAACAAGAAAACAAAATAACAATAACAAGATAATAATATAAGATGTCTTATTGTTAAGATCAGCACTCTCAATAAGCCAGGCGGTGTATCAGAAACATCTTGGGAGAGAGGCTCACAGGCACAGGTAGCCGGTCCCGCGTCGCGCCACGCACACGTGGTAACAGGCTCGTCCATCAGTACCAGAGGGAAGGCAGGCCAAGAACCGAGAGCGTGGCACAGGCGCGCTTGGCCATCCTAGCTGAGGAAAGCGCGAGGCCGTAGCATCGTATGCGTCATCCTCTGTATAGCAGCAGCAAACCACCATCCAATCAGGCAGAGCAGCAGAAACGTCGTGGGCGAGGCTCATAGCGCAGCGCAGGCGCGCTTGGCCATCTGAGGAGGTAAGAACAGCGCAGAGCCTTCGCGCCCTATGCATCGTCCCTCCCAAGAAGCTGAATCCAGACAGCAATGGAGCAGGACAAGGGTGAGCAGGATACATTTCGTTGGCACCGTCCGCCAGCCGTCCACATCGTCGCTCAGCAGGCAGGCCGAGTATTTGAGATCGTGGCACAAATGCGCTTGGCCGTCCGAGGTGGCGAGGAAAGTGCAAAGCGCAAAGCCGTCGCAACTTAAGTGTCATCCTTCTGTATCAGCAGCGGCAGCTACCTTTAGTCAGGTGGAGTAGCAGGAGCAGGAATCAGGACAGGGACATCTTCAATAAAACCGTCAGCCAGCTGGCCTCGGCATGGCACAGCATGCGGGCCAAGAATCTGCAGGCATGGCACAGGTGAGTTTGGCTGTCCAAGAGGCGATGAGCGCAGGTCGTCATATTTTAAGTATTATCTTCCTGTCTGATAACAGCAGCAGAGGACTGTGGCGGTTTTGGCCCAGAGGCAGGATCCAAGTATAGATGCATCGTCGGGACAGGGGCATCTCGTTGGAGTCGACCTCTAGCCGCCCAAAGCATGGCGCAGCGGGCAGGCCAAGCGTCCCAGAGGCAGGATCCAGTATAGCTGCTGCATCGGCAGGGACATCTTCGTTGGGAACGTCCGCCAGCCGCCAACAGCATGGCAGCAAGCGCCCAAATGGCCGTCTCAAGCAGGATGCAGCAACAGGGCATGGACTCCTTCAGTCGACCGCCAACAACTTGACGCCGCTGGCATACCAGGCGTCTGGAAGCATAGAACAGGTGAGTTTATCTTACCAAGGAGGCGAAGAAAGTCAAGGTCATCGTATTTCAAGTGTTATCTTCCTGTCTTGTAGAAGCGGCTGATGACTGCTGTGATTTGGCTGTGATGTCCGGCCGATAGGCCAATTTCTGAGCCTGATTCCGTTCACGCTGCTGCCAATCGGCCAACCAGGCGCCAGTATGATTCACAGGATGCAGCCCACTTGGAAGGAGGCCAGCTGTAGACTCAGCAACATGCCCTCATCGGCGCTCCAGCGGCGTGCTGATAGACACTTTGCCAGTGAGGACGCCTTCCTGCGTCAATCCGCCAGCCCGTGCCCACGCCCTCAGCATTTCGTCTCCTGTCACCGGCGAACAGGCAGGTCCAGCCTGGGAGCAGCTTCAGTCGCCCGATCGCGCCCAGTATGGCGCATCCGGCGGGCCAAGGATCCGCAAGCATCGCCCAGGTAAGTTCAGTTTTGTTCGAAGTGCGAAACCGTCATATTTCATGTATTATCTTCCTATTTAGTCATTGGCGAGATACTCATGGGCAGGAAGCCAATCCATTGTTGCGCTGTGCCCGTGACGACGAGCTCACCCGTCAGGTCCACCGGAGTTTGGATCCAGACAGGATTTCAGCGGCTGAGCAGGGACGTGAGCAGGAATCAATTCGTTGGCACCATCCACCAATCAGCACCTGGCGCAGCGGGCATGCTAAGCAATGCAGGCATGATACAGGTGAGTGAGGACTATTAATTAAGGCTTCTCCTTGTTCGTTTCATCTTTATTTCCTGGCAGGCATGGGAAGCCAAAGACGCGCCACGTCCTCAGAGACGAGTTCATCAATCGTGACCCCAGGAAGCTGGTCAAGTGGTACTGCAGCAGCAAGGCAGGATCCGTTTCGGTGGTGCTAGTCGTCAGCCGCCCACAACTTGAAGCAGCAAACAGGCCGAACACATGCGAGCAGGCACAGATGGGATTAGTGTGTTCGCCGTCCTGGATCAATCCATTCTCCCCAGAGCCTGTAACCTCAGCAGTTGCCTCTTGGTCACGCACTTGGCGAGGGTTGCAAGGCACGCTTGGCCATCCAAAGTGGCAAAGAAGATGCGAATCAATCGAACCTGAGTTGGATCCGAGCAGGAGTGTAGCGGCCGGCCCTAGGACAGGAAGCGAATCCGAGTTGTTGGTGCCATCCGCCAGTCGACTACCGAAACGTCGCAGCAGGCAGGCCAAGGGTCTGCGAGCATAGCACGGGTGAGTTTGACCAAGCCGTATTTACATATTATCTTCCTGAATAGTAAAAGCAACTTCTTTTCAGCAGAAGGTGTAGCCGAGCATGCGGGAAAAAGACTTGTAGGCAAGAAGCCAGTCATGTGGAGACAGGCCTGCCAATCGGCCCCTATAAGCCAGATCATTTCAGGACTTAAAGCAGCAGACCAGGACAAGAAGCGAGATCCGTGTTGTTCGTCCCGTCCGTCAGCCGCTCACAACAACGGCGCCAGCAACTTCAAGCATGGGACCCGTAAGCTTGGGTATTCGAGTTTTCCCGTTTAATAACAGCTCTTTCCTTTCAGAAGAAGCAGCCATGACATGGAAGGAGCCAAAGGAGTCAGATCCGAGCAGGATAGCAGCATCAGATCAAGGACAAGGAGCAGAATCTATCCCATTGGCACTATCCGCCAGTTGCGAAGGCGTTGTTTTTCATGGATAAACAATCCATGTCCCGGCAGATGTGGCACTACAGCTCAGGATCGTGGCTCAGGCATGCAACCGACGATAGATACAAGCGAGGAAAGGAGTCATCAGTCTATCGGCGTAAGCTTATTTTGTTTCTTTATGTATTCGGCATCGCCTTCATAATCATGTATTAAAATTCGCTGGATACCGATAGGTTGACCCTGAAATATTTCTATGACTTCTTCCCTAGTGATAATTCCCTTTCTATAACGTTGATTGTAGAAGTTTATAGAGCTCTCACCCCATCTGGCCGGAGGTTTCTTGGGGATTTTTGTTTTCTGCCTCCTAAGGGCCCTTCTTTCTTCCTCGCAGAATCTCACTAGCCTCGTATTCCAATCTCAACAATGTAGAAGTCCGTCTGTAAACTCCTTTTGAGTTTATTCCTAATCTCCTGCTTTTGGGCCGTTGAACATTCTTCGTAGTATGGGAGGACAGGCGGTTTCGAGCTGGAATTTGCGTTTTGCCGCGGGATAAATTGCTTAGTTAGTAGTTGCATGTATCTTTGCCTTCCAGGAGCCAGTCTTTGCGGCTTAAAGGGACTCTCGATTAATTTTCTTGCAATAGGGTTTTGTGAGTTTCAGAGAGCATGCGAATCGGCTGCAGGCGCGTTCATAAAATTCATCCAGGGTTTTACGTCATAGTTGATCCTTACTGTAGAGTTTCTAGTGTATCTAGTAGCCCCAGCAGCTTTTCTGATAATGCGGTTTTCCATTGTCTGTATGCGTCTAATTTGTGTCAGATGTTAGCGACCCCCATACCGGCACCGCATATTGCCATATTGGAGAAATTATCTGTTTGGTTAGAAGGATTTTGCATGGCTTTGGCAGTTTACTATTGCTTCCAATCAGCCACTAGCTTTTGGAGGCCCCTATTATTTTGTTTCTCAGATGTGAGACATGAGCGCAGAGGTTTAGTTTTTATCTAGAATTACTCCAAGATATGTTTGTGCTGCTTTAGTTGAGACACGCTTACCGTCAATTTCAAGCTGCGGGGTCTGCCATTTGGCATGTCTCTCAGTGTGAAGATAATATGGCCTGTTTTGGCTGGGTTAAGAGTTACAGCCCATTTCCTGCCCATCCTCCAAAGTCTTTGAGATACAATTCGTTTCTTCTTGGCTGCTCTTGGGATTGGAGAAGTGCTCATTATAATTGTATCATCGGCATGGAGGTAGCTTGAGGCATGTCATCAGAGCTGTAGTCAGCCATTGGAATGTGCTATTGGGGTTTCATTTTTGGCAGGCATGTCGATGAGTAGATCAGTAGAGGATGGGCCCCAAGTTGCTGCCTTGGGGAACACCCGCATTTACTTTCCCCACTCGCGATAGGCTGCCATCTGGCGTTTTAATTTCAAAGTCCTTTCCGTGAGATAGCTCTCTAATACATTATATATAATTTAATGGGCAAGAGTTTTGAAAGTTTATTTAGCAAACCAGGTGCCAAACCCCAATCAGGCCTCCGTGATATCTGAGAACTGCTGAGCAGAACTCTCTTTTTCGTAGGCCTCCAAGATGAAGCTAGTGACTCTCGCCAGTTGTTGTTCTGCGCCGTGCTCCTTCCTGAACCCAAATTGATGTGTGGGATGGCTGGAAAGAGTTCAACTTCAAAAGTCTGGTCATGAGTCTCGAATTTTGGACAGGCCAGATGGTAAACATGGGCCTGTAGGAGGAACATCTGTAGGAGTTTTCCCGGCTTAAGGATCATAGTAATGACTGCATGCTTCACTGTTTTGGAAAGTGTCCCTGTTCTTAGTATTGTATTATAAATTAGAAGGAGATAGATTTGCCTTCGTATTCAATTCTTTAATCAAAGGGATTGTCGATGCTGTCTTTACCTGCTGGGGCTTTGTTCGCACTAAGCGAGCTTATTTCCGTACAAAGTTCCTGATATGTAATTGGCCGCGTGCTGTTTGGTGGGTCTTTAACTGGCGGGCTTGCGGATTTGGCCTTGAAATCCAGCAGTTCATTTGCAATGGATTCTCTTTCATCAGCCGTATTTTTGAGTAGAGGGCTGAAGCGAGATTCTGAAGTGCATAACGAAGGCCTCCGTTTTTCTCTTCTATAGTTTTTGTCCATTGGGGTGCGCTGCTGCTTCTCGATTTCACGTCCTTTGCATCTAACTGACCAGTTTGTCTGTGGTTCCTTCTTTACTTGCTTCGTTAAATTTTCCATAGCTTTTGTATTCTATATCATCATTTGTATCTATATCGGCAAGCTTTTTATTTGTGTTTTCCTGCTTTAATTTTGCCAGGGCCTTTTGCAGTTTATTTTGTGCCGCTTTGTACTTTTTCTTTGTTCCTGTGTTCTTAGAAGTTTGTTTAATCTATTTAATTCCCTTTTTCCATGAGTAGCGCCAGGGTAGGGTCGTCAAGTTGGAGGTTGGAAGTTTCTTCTTCTGGGGTCTGTGCCTGTTTTGTAGTGCGTGATGATATTGATCATTGCTGGGGTGGCTGCCGTGGCAGCAGCGGTTGATGTTGTTGATGAAAATGTCCACAGCGTCTTTATATGTCGGGCCCACCACTTGCTTATGTCGGTGTTAAGCAGGATTCTTCTGTCCAGTTCTTCTTGGAACTTTTGATCCTTGTCCTTTTTTGTCAAATTTTAGAGTCATTGGTTT
>JABJVT010000082.1:0-2500 GCA_014170255.2 Drosophila triauraria
AATCAATGACCTCACAGAACTCCACCCAGAAAACTCCCCAGGGTATCAGGCCTGGAATACCGGCCAATATTGGTACTACAAATGTAGTAACAAAAGTCCTTATAATTATTCCACCTACGAAACAGATATTTGTTTCTCGGCTTTCCCCTAATCAAACATCTGAGGATGTTAGTACCTATATCCTAGGTCGCACAAAAGCCGAAGAATTCAAGATTAGGGTGGAAAAATTTAAAAACTTATAATTTCTCTGTTTCTTTCCTATCAAAATGCAAGAGGGTTACGTAGTAAGCTTTCCATATTGTATTCTGATAGTCTTTTATTTGTATCCCAGGTGATTGTGTTCACAGAAACCTGGATTAAGCCCGAGATTCTAAGCTCCGAATGTTTTCCAGCTGTGTACACGACGTACGCAAGGGGGCGGTGTCCTCATTGCGGTTGACTACAACATCACGTCTAAACCATTAACTTTCGAGGAATACAGCGACGTTGTTGTACCTTGTTTACATGTTCCTACATTTCTCCCTTGTCGGAACTTCCTATTTATTGGAACCACCTTTCCGCTATTCAGGCGGTCTCCATAGACTTTCGAATAGAGAACATTTAGTAGTTCTAGGTGATTTTACCATTCCTGGGGCTATTTGGTCCACAAATGAATCCTTATCCTAATCCCCTTTTGACTACAGCACGACACGACTTTATTTATGGCTTGTTTGACATATCGTTGTCTCAAGTCAACCATGTACAAAATTTCTTAGATCGCTTGCTCGATCTCTGCTTTGTATCTGATCCGGCAAGAGTCAGTTAAGTTAGAGTCCCGCCCTTGACGCAACCTGAAGATCCATACCATCCTACTTTCGATGTAACTATTGATATCGGGACTACTATGGAAAGTAAGTCATCAGCCAGCTAAGAAAGTCCACTGCTTTCGCAAAGCGGATTTTCGACGGCTGAAAAATTTCATATATGACTTTGATTGTTCCGATCTCTACATGTGCACTGACATGGTGGGTGCCATGGATATTTTGTACAATGCCATGAACACCTTTTTTACCGAATGAGTTCCGTTATACTATCCGTCAATCTCCAATAAGCCTCCCTGGTTTAGTAAAGAGTTGACTCGCCTCAAAAATGTCAAGTCCAATCTTTATTCTAAATTTAAACGCAGCGGTTATCAAGCTGTCCATTCTCGTTATTTAGCGGCTTGGTCTAAGTGCACAGTGCTTAACGCGCAGTGCTATAAAAACTATTTGACTCGTTTTAGGGCTCAGTTAAGTTAAGCCTATTACACATCCTTCCTCGCTTTCATTTGAAAATACGACAGCAAATGATCGACAGCAATGATCAGGCAATCGCCGATCTTTTTGCTCAGTTTTCCCAAATTACGTATTCTGCGTCATCCGATTCAAACCAGACCTATTCTTATAGCACGCCCAAATCAAACCTAATCCTCAGTCCAAGCCTTAACGAAAGCTCCCTTATATTGAATCTTTAACGTGTCAAGCCGATTTATTCGCCAGGTCGCGGTGGAATACCAGCCTGTGTGCTGAGGTATTGCGCCGAGTCCCTGTGCAATCCCCTCCTAAAATTTTTTACCTTATGCTTAGAAACATCACAATTTTCACAGGTCCTCTTTGAAACAACTTGTCGAATGTTCTCCGGGTTACCTCTGGTGTCCCGCAAGGCAGCCACCTTTGTCACTTACTTTTTAAATTATTTATTAACGATTTGCCAAAACTTTGCGTGCAATACAAGGACGGCGCTAGACAGTCGGATTTTCCAAACAGATCCTAATACCTTTAAAAATAGGTGCATTGCAAACTTAATAAACCTAAATGACTCCAAATGCAAGCTGATGACATTCTCAAGTGTCTCTCCCAAGCTTGTGACTTATACGCTGAACTGCTGCTCCGTCTAAATTGGAGTTTATTGATCATATTTCGTGCATTGTGAATAAAGCCAAGGGTTTTCTTGGATTTAAAAAACGGTGGTCGAAGGAATTCGATGACCCCTACGTCACGAAGAATTTATACACTTCATTAGTTCGTCCTATTTAAGAATATGGATCTTGCGTTTGGAGTCCCCAGTGGGACGTTCACAGCAAACGCATTGAGTCTGTTCAAAAGAACTTTTTACTTTTCGCTCTTCGTGGCTTAAACTGGGATGCAAACCTTAGGTTGCCCTCTTATTCTAGTAGAATTCTCCTCATTAACCTACCCTTCTTAGCAAATCGTAGAACGACGATAGGCATTGTCTTTATGTATAACCTGATCCGCGGTGACGTGGAAAGCACCGATCTATTAGGTCAGTTGAATTTACATGTACCATACAGAACCACTAGATCCTACTTGCCTTTAGTTTTGAGCCACTGAAAAACTTCTTATGAAATGCATAAGCCCTTTAGAGTATTATGTGCAAATTATAATGATTTGTACAAATTACCTCATATGTAGATAGCGTTCCTAAACTAAAAACATTAGTCTTAACCCACTTAGTACACATG
>JABJVT010000082.1:5000-25000 GCA_014170255.2 Drosophila triauraria
CTACAATGTCCTGTACCACTTAATATCTATTGAGTGTTCCGACGAAACGAACTCCCGTAACGTCATTGAGTTCCTATCAAAGCCTACACAAAATTCCTGTTAATAAATAAATATAGTTATACATATTATTATATTATTATATTATTATTAGATAATACATCTAATAACAACACTGGTCGACAAAAAAAAATGCCGGCGAGTAAAAGCCAATGATTCTGATAGATCTGAACCGGTACATTACTAGTCCAAAACTGAAAAGGTTCCATCACCCACCAATTTTGGTGATGCTGATCAAGAATATATATACTTTATGGGGTCTGAGATGCCTCCTTCACTGCGTTGCAAATATCATGACAAAATTTTAATACCCTCTGCAAGGGTATAAAAAAGAGAAGTTCGAAAATAATTTCAAGCTCCGTATTATTATTATTTTTTGTGCTCTTCAGGAATACTCGAAGATTTCTCATCCTTTAAGATCTCCCTCCAGGAGAATCTTTTTGTTAGAGCTCTTTATTCTTCTATTTGGCCTGACTACGTAATTGTTCATGAATTTGTTAGAGACATAAAAATGGCAATAGAATTACCGATAACTCCGCCGCCATAAATTCAAAAAACTAACTTCGGCCTTTAACATACACTCAATAAGTTGTATACAAATAGTGTTTCTTTTGATGCAAACGTACTTGTTTTTACGGAAACCTGGTTGAATTCATCAGTGTCTGATTACGAAAGTGTCTCATCCAACTATAATATTTATCGTTGTGATCGCGCTAACCGTCTGATCTTATTACACTTAATGTGGATGATAATATCGAATTTGATTCCGTTTATCTACATAATGTTTATGTATATATTTCTTGCTCGTATTTACAACCACGATCGGACACAAGCGTATACTTGCAACACTTATCTTTGATTCAAATCATTGTCTAATCCTAAATATAAAGATCACCCCTTGTCTTGTTATTATTTAACATCCAGTCGATTCAAACACTTTACTTCCCACAAGTGCACACGATTTCGTCCAAGGTATTGGCGAACTTTCTTTAAATCAAGTTAACTCAGTTGTTAATTCAAGTGGCAAGCTCCTTGATCTCGTCTTCGCTTCTGATTTTTCCAAACCACGTGTATCTAGGAATGAACCACTTTCAACACCCGAGGACCGTTATCATCTTACTCTTGAAATTGTTTTCGAAATATCTTTTTCATCATTACCTCCAGCTGATAACGGACCTAGATCCTCTCGCTTTTTCAGGAAAACCAACTTCGCTGAATTAAATCACTACCTCCAAGAATCTGATTGGTCCTTTCTCGATTCTGCTTCCGAACCCTCAATTTTGATAACTAGCTTCTACAGTCTGCTTAATTCCGCTCTAGACTTGTTTGTTCCGTCTTCGAATTCTGTGGTGACTTCATGCAAGACCCCTTGGTTTACTCGTCAACTCACATATTTGAAGAACATAAAAAATAGACGCTTTAAAAAATGTAAGCGTTCTGGATCTCACATTGACTATTCAAACTATTTACTTGCAAAGTTAAACTTTATTCAACATTATTCGGAGTGCTAACTATTTATGCCGATGTCAAATTGAATTTAAGGATAATCCCAAGCAATTTTATTCTTAACTCTAAAAGAAAATCCTCAGCACTTCCTCCATCTCTTTATTACAATAACTCTGTCGGTAGTAGTGATGCTGATTTTGCTTATTATGTTTCGACATTTTTTCAAACCACATACTCTTCAAATTCGTTTAATAGTTCCTAATAATGGTTTTCCTAATAATCAAGTAAACTTTCTTAAAAGTTACTTTACTTACCGCACCAAAAAAGTCATATTTAACATGTTTTCGTCACATCGGGAGTTCCGCAATGTAGTAACTTGGGACCACTGCTTTTTGGATTATTTATCAATGACTTACCCTCTGTAATTGCGGAATCATTAACTTTAATGTATGCTGACGACGTTAAAATTTGTATGCACATTAAAAACAAAGATTCACGTTTTAGTGCAAAAAGACCTTATCCTGGTGCGGGCTTAATTTAAGCCACTCCAAGTGCAGTATTATGTCCTTCTATCGGACTAATGTACACGCGTCGAGCTATTTTTTAGGGCCAAACATTCTTGAGCGTATTTCTAGTATATTAGACCTTGGTGTTCTATTTAACCATAAGTTAAATTTTTCCGATAACATCTTAGTGGGAAAGGCTAGAGGCGTTTTAGCGTTTATAAAACGTTGGGAGTATGGTCACCCCAGTATGCTAAGTATCAAGAACTCATCGAATCGGTGCACGAGCAGATTTTTGTTTTTGGACTTGCCGACACAGCAAGACCATCGAACAGGTAACAGCGTTTATTTCTGTATAAATTATTTAATGGCGAAGTCGACTCTGCTTTTTTGCTACATAAAATAAAGTTCGCAGTTCCTGCCAGAAGCACTCTTCAGTTTCGCCCCATTTTTCTGAAGATATGCCGATCAAATTTTGACTCCCATGATCCATTTCGTATTCTGTGCCAGTTGTAAAACGATAATAACCATGTGTTATCCAGTGAAACATATTTGTCATTAAGTTTATCTAATATAATGTCGTACTTATCGTCTAGTTTGTAAGTCTTTACCCCAACCCACCCGATATGAGACGGAGCATATCGTTAAAAGGTTCTCATTCTCGGCTCGGGGTCTTATTATTAATGTATTTTTGTTTTTAAATTTTTGTTAACTTTTGAAGAATAAAGAATAATTGTTTTACATTTTGTTTTAAGTCAACCTTCAGCAAGTTCCCCCGACACTGTCTAGACATTATTATTAATAGAAATAAAAATTGAGCGTGGTTGCGACAAGCTAAGGAGTTTGTAATAAACAGGAAGAAAAAGCAAATAAGTCCGAGTAATGAAGGATTGGAGAGTCGAGGAAAAGACGAAAGTATAGAGATCAGATAGAGAGAAATTCACGATGACACAGATGTAGTTGTGCTCGAATTTTGCCCATCCTATCTGTAATCACCTGCCGCTGGAGCATTGCTCTGGTGATTCCTTGTGAACATTACGATTGTGTAATCATTAGCTGGGTTCATTAATATATATGTATATTCAAAACTTTGCTAAAATACTCTCCTCTCTAGTACTAATACTCTTTGCCATTCCTCCAATTTATTCTCCAACACATTGTCATATCTTTATCCTCTGGCAACTCTGTAAATCCACATACATATTTATCTAAACGAGTAAAGATCATTTCATACTCAACTGTTAACCAAAGCGCTTGTTTTCTCTCATGGACACAACAAATGACGACGAGGCAAAAAAAAAAAAAAGAATTTAATCAAAAAGAGATAAATCAGCCACAAAAAGTAATCTTTTTTTGTGTACAAACATATCGTGTCGCGTTAGTCGTTGATATACATCAAGATGCCGGCAGATCAAGACTTAATCCAAGCAATTCTTCCTCAATAGCAGGAATTTACATCAGCAATGTTAGAGCAACAACGAAACTGGATGCAGGCAATAATGGACAAAAACGCTGCTCCAGGTGTGAGTGATTCAAGCCACGCGGGTGAATCTATGTGTCCTCCGTTTCACATATTCGAGAAAGACATCCGAAATTGGGAGTCTTATCTTGAACAATTATCGTAGCATTTCAACGCATGTGGTCAGTGCAGCTCAAAAACAAAAAGCTTATTTCCTTTCGTGGTGTAACTATATTCGAACTTCTAAAAAATCTCTTCGGGAGCAAC
This sequence comes from Drosophila triauraria, assembly GCA_014170255.2. Taxonomy (NCBI): domain Eukaryota; kingdom Metazoa; phylum Arthropoda; class Insecta; order Diptera; family Drosophilidae; genus Drosophila; species Drosophila triauraria. The sequence goes on from JABJVT010000082.1 coordinate 8,733, forward strand.
AACTTGAACAAATTTACATACAAACAGCTCACAGAAAAGCTCACGGAGCATTTGCAAACCAAACGACATATTGTTGCTGCTCGGTACGAGTTGTTCAAGAGCGAGATGAAGCATTCATAGAGACACACATAGAGAGTGGGTAGCCGATTTGCGCGGGATCGCTCGTGAATGCCAATTTGTATGTAACACAGGGGTGTTTGTCCAACTATGTATATGAAATGATCAGGGATCAGATCATAGTGTATACTCCATACGATGCAGTTCGTGCATCTGCTCTTCAAAAGTCACAGCCCACTCTTGAAGATGTCCTCATAGTGGCATACACGTCTGAGACAACGACCAAAACCGTAGCAACGTTGAAAGAGAATGTGGAGAAACAAGTTCCACTCAATGCAATCCACACATACTCAAAAAATGCAGGCATTACCAAACCATACAAAATTGTTTTAGAATCGTGCTCCGACTGTGGAAATTCTCACCAAAGACAGAAGTGCAAGTTTCGCTATGCCGTATGTCATAAGTGCGGTAGAAAGAGACACATTGCAGTCGTATGCATGCCAAAGCAAGAAATCTACATGTCGAAGCAAGACACCTACAAATGGCAAGACCAAGGTAAAAAAGTGGACTCGAACGAAGCTAACGAAGTAGAAGATATTGAAGCAGTGTTTTTACACAGAGGCGCATCTGCTTCAACTCTCAAAAATTGCAACAACGATTTTTTTTTCCATAAACAATACATGTCTCAGAAAGGGACAGAAAAGGTCGCATCAGCTCCGCATCAAGCGCCTTGGCACTTCTTTCATTTATTATAAATAACCGACAACTGCCGTATACAGTCCAAATCACCGAAATAGTAAACACTACCTTACAAACATACTGTTCACTGTATTATATAAAAGACACAATTTATTTGAGCCATTTCGTAAAGATTGGTTAAAATACCACTTGTTCTATTTAAATTATACAGTTAAATGTCGACTAGTTAGACAGAGCACTATAAGCCTACTGGATTCGTATCAACTCGGGCTTTGTGTAAACAGGCGCAGCAGGAAAAAAGGTGATGCGACTTTTAAGCGGCTGTGTAAAAAGGCTATATAGTGTCACAGGACAAGTAAAAAGTGAATTAAACAAGAAAGTCATTGATCTCGAAATACTCAATCAAGTGATATTATTTTAAATGGGGCAACCGCTGCTTAATAAAGCAAATTTACATAAGTGCTCCAGAGTTTTACATGCCGTTGGCCATACACCGATCCCATTGCTAGGGGAGCTGCACTCGGTCGCAAAGCTCGGCGAATAACAAAAACAAATAATATAAATTGTCGCAAACGTGGTAACTTCGACCAATCTTTTCGGAATGGACCTATTTAATATATTCGGGTTTGATATAGTATTCAGTATTCGTTTCTCTTTCAAAGTGAATGGTCGTGTTTTTGTTTTGCGCCTCGTATTTGTGTAAGAACTTTGCTATATACCCACTGGAGTTTATTTAAAGCTTCTATCTTGTGTCCAAAATTTTTCTCCGTATCACTTCGCTTGTGCATGCAGCTGTTTTTGTGCATAAATAACTAAATTAATTGCAAATTAGTTTTCCTTTTTGTGCCAAACTCTCGCTCTCTTGTTCTCTCTTAGTGTACGTAACTACTCTTATTTTATCTTTTCTTCTAACTGGTACAGTGGTAAGTCACTATAATGCAGTGATGCCCACACAAATACAATGACATGTGACTTGCATTTGTGTGCATAAAAAAAAAACGAAGTTGGCTTCGCGCGAGACGTTGCACTACTCGACCTCTCATTCTCTCTCTTCTCTGCTGCTGCTGCTCACGTCACGTTTACACTGTCTGTGTAGCGGCAGAGAACCGGCAGAGTTTTTACCAACCACTTGTGGCGGGGGCTTGGGCATCACTGCTATAATGTCCTCTAGTATTGTCTGTGCAATTAAGACTTGCAAGAAAATAATTTCTGCAGAGGACCCTATTATTGGCTGCTGGTTGTGTCACAATATCGTGCACGCCAAGTGCATTGATTGCACAGGCCGCATGGCTGGCAATATTACTAAAATCAATGGATTGCGCTACTGCTGTGAAACTTGTCGCGAAGTTGAAATGGAAATGATGTCATTTATTCGGTAAACCAAAAATGGGTTTAAGGAGCTTCTTAATAGTTTTCATAAAACTAATGAGGTGCTCTTGGAGCTAGTCTCCCAGTTTAATGGCCTTAAGCTATTAAATGAGTCCCCTAAGCGCAAAAAAACCACGGCACACCGCATTTGGGCGGATCCCAACAACTCGCCTTGAGTTCTTAACAGCCGACTCCCTCAGCACAGCCCCCGACTCCAATATATCTAACTCCAATGACATTAAGATGGGGGGCGAGAAAAGATTTGGCCTCCGAATGTGTCGTAGGAGGCGCCTCCTTATATCCGTCGTGTCCGCTGAGGAGTCACAATCAATCACCTCACAGAACCCCACCCAGAAAACTCCCCAGGGTACCAGGCCAGAAATACCGGCCGATATTAGTACTACAATTGTAGTACCAAAAGACCTATTAGCTATTCCACCAACGAAACATATATTTGTTCCTCGGCTTTCCCCTAATCAAACACCTAAGGATATTAGTACCTATATCCTAGGTCGCACTAAAGCCGAAGAATCCAAGATTAAGGTGGAAAAATTCAAATTGTCTTATGCAAGGAATATTTTAACTTTCAAAATAAATGTCCCTGACGAAGGAAAATTTTAAATTTCAACATAAATGTCCCTGACGAACTTTTTAACGCAATATGCTCTGCTGCCTTCTGGCAGCGAAGGAGTACGAAGCTAAGAAAAAGAGAGACGGGGTTAGCTTACCCGGGCCGGACAATACCATTGTGCCATCTACGTCGTCCGCTTCAAAAAACTAACCAATTCTCTCCTTCTTTCCTATCATAATGCAAGAGGCTAACATAGTAAGCTTCCCAAATTGAATTCTGATAGTCTTTAATTTCATTTCATTTTAAAGTCGGAGATTCTAAGCTCCGAAGTTTTTCCAGCTGTAAACACAACGTACAGGCTTGATCAGCCTTCCAGGCGAGGGGGCGGTATCCTCATTGCAGTTGACTTCAAATTTAGGTTTGAACTATTAACTTTCGAGGAATGCAGCGATGTTGAATGCCTCTGTGTGAAACTATCATTTAATGGTTTTTTTACTTTTATTACATGTTCCTACAATTCTCCCTTGTCGGAATTCCTATTTATTGGATCCACCTTTCCGCTATTCTGGCGGTCTCCAAAAGACTTTCCTGGGGCTATTTGGTCCGCAAATTAATCCACAAATACCCTTCGAAATTCCATAGATCGCTTGCTCGACCACTGCTTTGTCTCTGATCCGGCAAGAGTCAGTTTAGTTAAGGTTCCGCCCTTGACGCAACCCGAAGATCCAAACCATCCTACTTTTGATGTGCCTATCGATATAAGGACTACTACGGACAATAAGTCTGATCTGCCAGCTAAGAAAGTCCACTGCTTTAGCAAGGCGGACTTTCGACTGCTGAATAATTTCATATCTGATTTTGATTGGTCCGATCTCTACACGTGCACTGACATGGTGGGTGCCATGGATATTTTTTACAATGCCATGAACTCCCCTTTACCGAATGTGTTCCGTTATACTATCCGTCAATCTCGAATGTCCTCTGGAGTCCTGTTAGGTAGGGACCCACCTGGGTCCCTTACTTTTACATTATTTATTAACGACTTGCCCACAGTTTTGACTAACTCAAGAGTACTTATGTACACTGGCGACGTTAAACTTTGCGTGCAATACAAGGAACGCGCTTGCCAGTCGGATTTACAAGCAGATCTTTATAACTTTCAAACATGGTGCAATGTAAACTTATTAAACCTAAATGGCTTCAAATGCAAGCTGATGACATTCTCACGTGTCTCTCCCATGCATGCGACTTATACGCTGAACTGCTGCTCTTTGGAAACGGATCACAATAGTTGACGATTTGGGTATCCGCCTAGATCCTAAACTGGAGTTTATTGATCATATTTCGTGCATTGTGAATAAAGCCAAGTGTGACCTTGGATTTATATAACGGTGGTCGAAGAATTTCTATGACCCCTGCGTCACGAAGAATTTATACATTTCGTTAGTTCGTCCTATTTTCGAATATGGATCTTGCGTTTGGAGTCCGCAGAGGGACGTCCACAGCAAACGCATTGAGTCAGTTCAAAGAACTTTTTACTTTTGCTCTTCGTGGCTTACACTGGGATGCATACCTTAGGTTTCCATCGTATTCTAGTAGACTTCTCCTAATTAACCTACCCTTCTTAGCAAACCGTAATATGATGATAGGCATTGTCTGTATGTATAACCTAATCCGTGGTGACGTGGAAAGCACCGATCTTTTGGAGCATTTGAATTTCCACGTACCATGTAGAACCACTAGAACTACTAGATCCTACTTAGTTAGTACAAACTAACCTCATGTGTAGATAGCCTTCCTAAACTAAAAAAAAATTGGTTGTCTGTAAAGTCGGTTTACTGACGTTGAACGTGACAACGTCTTAAGAAAATACTGATGGAATGGTAGCATTTACTTAAGACGTTGACACGTTCACGGTAAAAAAATTATGTAAAATTGAGAGAGGGAGGTTGTAAATGGCCAGTTTCTGGAGAGGATCAGGTAGTGCCGGCTGCAAATGGCCAGTTTCTGGAGAGGATCAGGTAGTGCCGGCTGCAAATGGCCAGTTTCTGGAGAGGATCAGGCAGTGCCGGCTGTAAATGGCCAGTTTCTGGAGAGGATCAGGCAGTGCCGGCTGCAAATGGCCAGTTTCAGGAGAGGATCAGGCAGTGCCGGCTGCAAATATGGCCAGTTTCTGGAGAGGATCAGGCAGTGCCGGCTGTAAATGGCCAGTTTCAGGAGATAATCAGGCAGTGCCAACTGCAAATGGCCAGTTTAAGGAGAGGATCAGGTAGTGCCGGCTGCAAATGGCCAGTTTCTGGAGAGGATCAGGCAGTGCCGGCTGTAAATGGCCAGTTTCTGGAGAGGATCAGGCAGTGCCGGCTGCAAATGGCCAGTTTCAGGAGAGGATCAGGCAGTGCCGGCTGCAAATGGCCAGTTTCTGGAGAGGATCAAGCAGTGCCGGCTGCAAATGGCCAGTTTCAGGAGAGGATCAGGCAGTGCCGGCTGCAAATGGCCAGTTTCTGGAGAGGATCAGGCAGTGCCGGCTGAAAATTTCCAGTTTCTGGATAGGATCAGGCAGTGCCGGCTGCAAAGGGCCAGTGTTTCTGGAGAGGATTAGGAAGTGCCGGCTGTTTGTTGATATGTTAAGTTAAATGGATATAAATATTATAGAAAGTCTATAAAAGCCAACTTATATTTTTGAAAACACAATTGCTGCGGCTGGTACTCGAACCCGCGATCGTGAGATTAAGACTCGAACACTCTAACCTCTTCACCACGCATGCAAACAACAGGGCGGCGTCAAAGACTGAAATACACACATTCGCCTGCGTCAGTGCTCGAGCTATAAATAGACAAAGCGGGAGAGCAGAGCGAGACGGATTTACACCGCTTTGCCCTTGCGGTTGCCAGAAGAGTGCAAAGCATTAAATTTTAACCACTCTCTCTCATTCTCTCTCTTCTCTGCTGCTGCTGCTCACGTCACGCTTGCTCTGCCTGTGTCGCGGCAGAGGTAACGCTACATGAGTCATGCTTTTTCGAGCGTGCATGCAGCCTGCTCTATCGATTTATAAGACGTTATCACGTCAAAACATTAATCATAACCCACTTAGTACACATGCGAGATAGCAATCGAGCTGTGCGCTATTAGTCTATATGGTGGAGGGTAGTTTCCTCAAATTCTTTTACCTATACTTTTACTTCGGGGCTATTAACACCTAACCCTAACAAGCACGTGCTTGATTTCGAAAGGCCACTTGAGTGTACTGACCTTAGTGCATCAACGTCCATCATAATGCCCGCAATGGGAGTTATAAAAGACCTCAAAGCCAGTGTTTTCCTTAAATCGTCGGCAACAGCAAAATTTCACAAAAGCCGCCAGATTCCCTTCGCACAAATGAATAAGTCTAAGGCAAAAGCAGACAGGCTCACACAAGCAGGATTTTGAAAACCAGTCAAGTTCAGCAACTGGGCATCTCCAATTTTTCTCGCACCTAAGATAGGTGGATCAATTCGGATTTGTGGCGATTTTAAGCAAGCAATTAACGCTCAAATCGAAGTCGAAGAGTATCCGTTGCCTACGAAGGAGGCTTTATTTCACGTCATTCGTCACGGTAAGCAATTCAGCAAAATAGATCTCAAAGATGATTATCTATGAATTGGAATTGAATTGGATGAGGCTATTAGTTCATGGTCGTGAACACACCGCTTGGAGTGTGTGTGCCTTCCTTACGGAATAGCCAGGCCACCTGCGATCTTTTAAAGACACCTAGAACAACTTCTGAAGGGAATAAAATATTGTGGAAATTATCTAGATGATATAATTATCTCAGCACCAACTAGTGAGGACCATCTCAAGCGAATTGACCAAGTTCTTCAAGTTCTTCAGGAAAATGGAATTAGGAGCAAAAGGAAGAAATGCTTCTTTTTAATTTGGGACGAAAAATAACCGCGAATGCCATTCTTCCAGATAGCTCAGGATTAGAGGCTGTTAAACTGTTAAAACCTCCTGAAATTTTCAACAATTAGAAGCCTTTATGGGTAAGGTCAACTACTATTGCAACTTTATCCCAAATTATCGCAGTTGGCTGCTCCCTTGAACCAACTTCGCAGAAATAATGTGGCATACAGTTTTGGTCCTCAGCAGCAAAAAGCATTTTAGGGTTTAAAGTCCCACATCATTAAAGCAACGCAACTACAACAACATTTACCGCTTATACTTGCTACTGCTGCCTCATCTTTTGTCATCGGAGTAGTGCTTTCCCATCTTCAGCACGATGCCACAGAGAGACCACTAGTTTTCGCTTCAAAAATACTAGACAAGCACCAAGTTAAGTAAAGTAAAATCGAAAAGGAGGAACTCTCGATAATATTTGGAGTCAAACGTTTTCACCAATATCTGTATGGGAGAAAATTTATCCTGAAAACAGATCACATGCCGGTTGTACCATTTTCAATACAGGCAAGCATCTTCCGTTGATAACATAAAATAGGCTCCAGCTGAGTTGATCCATGTACAGCTGGTTGTAATGGCGCTTGACATAGCCATTCCAAGTCCACTCCTAACAAATCCGACGACAAATCGACCGAGTTCTTGTGGGTAACAGAGCACAGCGCCAAGATGTACCGACATCTTCGCAACCTGATCCAGTTTCGCCTGAGACCACTGCAGCTTCTACCCAAGAGCCAAGGCAAATTCAATCAGCTCGGCGAAATTTGGGAATACTAGTTCGCCAAAGTACACGAGTGCGCCAAGGCGTCGATCGTTTCCAGCCAAAGGATTTTAGGAAACCCAAAACTACTAATCGCTCTTAATTAAAAGGGGAAATGTGTTATATATGTATATTCAAAACTTTGCTAATATACTCTCCTCTCTAGTACTAAAACTCTTTTTCATTTCTCCATTATATTCTCCAACACATTGTCATATCTTTATTCTCTGGCAACTCTGTAAAGCCACATACATATACCATATACCACATACCATACGAATAAAGATCAGTCCATAATTAACTCTTAACCAAAGCGCATGTTCTCTCTCATGGACACAAACCCTGCCCTTTTTTTTTATGAACACGTGAAAATCTTCAACCACATCACGTTATCGTGGGCTAAAACTCCCAAAAACAGCGTTTCTTTTCAAAAATTAAAGAATATGTAAATTTAAACTCTAAAGTACTAGAGATTTTATGCAGAATTGATTTGAAGGTAACTTCGGAAAGCCGAAGTTTATGTACCCTTGCTGATAATAATTAAAACAAAATGAAGAATTCGTCTTAATCCGAAATCTTTAAAAGACGGACATGGCAAGATCGACTCGGCTGGTGATGCTGATTAAGAATATCTATACTTTATGGTGTCGGATATGCCTCCTTCACTGCGTTGCAAATATCATGGCAAAATTATAATACCCTCTGCAAGGGTATAATAAAGTGATCCGACCTGGATGAAATTTTTACTTTTTATCTATTGTAACGAGGTAATTAGCATGGCCTTAGCTCAGCGACTGTGCATGTTTCGTTCCACCATTATTGTTTTCAATGTATATAAATCTGTCTAATGAATTGCACTAGTTTACACTCAAAATGCTCCAAGCCTGTTGATGCGAAATTCTGGTAGAGTTGAGTCCCCAGATCACGAAAATGGCTCTAATTTTTTTTTCTATGGATACGTTTTTTTTAAAAGATTTTTAAAGTTTTACACAAAATTCTGCTCATTTTACGTTTCATTTTATAGCTCGAGTTGTAGCCAACCAATTTAGCCGTCGAATGTTTTATTTTACAGGTAATGAACTAACCTTTCGATTTTTACACTTTGTTTATATTGGAAAGTACTTTGTGTGCTGGAGGTCGATAAACTTGAAAAGTGGAAATGTTAATTTAACTCAAATGTTAACATGCTGCTAGCATCCTAAAAACTCGAAAAAATCCGTTGAAAAATCAAACGTGTTTTTCCTAAATTTAATCGCCCAAAGTATCAAACAGGCCTTCAACTCCAGAAATCCGTTGAAAAATGGATTTATCGTGGATTTTTAAAGTAAAGTACTAGAAGTTTTTGGCCAGATGTCTACTAGATTAAAGGTTTAGTGTTGGACACCGCCCTTATATGGTCTGTTTACTTTGCTAGGTGTGATGAACAGCCGGATTTAGCTATGAAAAAAAGCTAAGTTTCGTTCAATAAACAAAAATTTACAAAAATTATGTTGAAGTAAGATAAAAATTAAATAATCCAAATTTTATGAATTGGTTAAGATCTTGACTACATATCAACTAAAATTCAGGAGTAATATCGATTTGAAGAGTGCGATCTTGTACAGAATACTGCTGCTATATTTTTTCCGCAGAAAAAAATGTTTGTTTTTATACCAAGTTTTAAGGCCGTGAGGCCGCATAACCCTTAATGGTACCAATGACCCAAATCAAATTAATACATTGTCTATGTATGTATATAAAGACGATTATTTAGTTTGTATCTTACTTCAACTTAATTTTGTTAATATTTGTTTATTTAACAAAGCTTAGCTATTTTTTCATAGCTAAATCCGACTGTTCATCACATCTAGCAAAGTTAACAGACCATTTAAAGGCGGGGTCCAACACTGTACCGTTAATCTAGTAGACATCTGGCCAAAAACTTTAAAAAATTTCTCATTTTACTTAATTTTGAAAATCCACGATAAATCCATTTTGCAACGGATTTCTGAGGTTGTAGGCCTGTTTGATACTTTGGGCGATTAAATTTAGAAAAAACACGTTTTGATTATTCAACGGATTTTTGAGTTTTAGGATGCTAGCAGCATGTTAACATTTGAGTTAACAGATTAACATTTCCACTTTTTCAAGTTTATCGACCTACAGCACACAAAGTACTTATCCAATATAAATAAAGTGTAAAAATCGAAAGGTTAGTTCATCACCTGTAAAATAAAACATTCGACGGCTAAATTGGTTGGCTACAACTCGAGCTATAAAATGAGAAACGTAAATGAGCAGAATTTTTTGTGTAAAACTTTAAAAATCTTAAAAACGTATTCATAGAAAAAAATTAAAGCCATTTCGTGATCTGGGGACTCAACTCTACCAGAATTTCGCATCAACAGGCTTGGAGCATTTATTTTTATTATTTTGTAAACTGGTGTTGTCTATGTGTAACGTACATGAAGCAGCAGGTCGACGACTTGGCCGGCAAATTGGCGGCACCAAACACTCCCGGTGGTTTGGTAGATCAGCTGAAGCAGCAGGTTGGCGACTTGGATGCCAGACTGGCAGCTAAATGTATGGCAGAGGAGGATGTAGCGGTCTCATGTACCTTGCGCTGGCATGGGGTACCGCAAACGGAGGGAGAAAACCTTAAAACGCTTTTCAACCGGCTTTGTTTTTCTCTGAATTTAACCCCGCCTCCACTGGTGAGATCCATCTACAGAGTGCGCCCCCACCAAACTGGGCAAACACTTGTAGACCCGATCATTCTGATAAAAATGGAACACGTGCGCGAAAGGCGGCGCTACTACGAGCAATAGGGGCATACCGGCGAACTACGAAACAACAACTGAGCTTACAACTTATTGGTCTGGAGTCGCCAGCACTGATGTACATAAATGAACAGCTGACAAAACATAATTACGAGGTCTTCAAGAGAGCAATTCATCTCAAAAGCACAAGCGCATCACAGCTGTCTTTACTCGCCGCGGAGATGTCTTTGTTAAGCTGATCGACGGAGTGGAAGCTCACTGCGTGCAGAGCTTGCACGAGCTTTTGAGCTGAGCAACGATGTGGGAGGCCCGGCGATAAATAGCTCATTTCGAGATTAATCTTAAACTTAGATACATAGTTTTAGTATTTCTTAGATTAAAATTCATTGTAGGTCGCTTTGTTTACCTAATGCTCTCCGTGGTGTTTAGACAATTCAATTATTCATATCTAGTGCGCAGCTAATAATTATATTTAAATTTTGGAAATGGAAGACAATGTAGACCTAACTGAAGTTAATAACCATATCCTATTGCGCATTCTCACAAAGCAGAGAGCTGGGCTCAAAGTTTGTCACATTAATGCTCAAAGTTTGCCGAGAAAAATTGATGAGTTTAAATATCTGTTTGTAAATTCTGGTCTAGATATTATATGTGTCTCTGAAACATGGCTTGGCTGTAATGTTTGTGATGTGTTAATTTCATGTGATGGCTATAATGTTTACCGTGCTGACCGTGTCAGTTATGGGGTGGTGTAGCAATATTTGTTAGTAAAAGTTAGTGTCCAAGTTTATATGTAAACATCCCGATAGTAGTCCAATAGAATACTTATTCCTAGAAATTAAAAATCAGTTCTCACCAAAAAATGCTGATGGGATGCATATACCGCCCACGTAGTAGCATTAACTTTGACGAAATTCTAAACAAGTTATCAGACATCATTATGAAGACATACTCTTAGCAGGTGATCTTAATAGTAATATACTTCGGGAAGAGCACCTTAAAAACAACATGGAATCACTAGGCTTGAATCTTGTAAACTCTACATATCCGACTCATTTCAGCAAAACATGTAGCTCACTGTTAGATGTATTTTTTGTTAGTGATGTTGAAAATATCTGTTTGTATGACCAACTCATTGTGCCTTCGTTCTCAAAACATGACCTTATATACTTGACCTACAATTTTGACCTTCAGTATAATGACGAAAAATAGTATTTAGGGACTTTAATAATATTGACTATTACCTTCTTAATACCGAACTCGATAAGTGCAATTGAATTACATTTACTGTCTACCAGATGTAGACCAACAACTCAGCTTGCTCCAGATTAATATTAGTTACTTGTATAATTGTGTCGTGCCAATTAAAAGCAAAATCGTCAAACATTTTATCAAACCATGGTTTAATAATGAAATAAAGGCAGCAATACAAACGCGAAATTTCGCATATCAAAAGTGGAAAAGGTATAGGACTCAGCGACATTATGACCTCTTTAAATCATTGAGACACACAGTCACTAAACTAATTGACACGGCAAAGTCAAAATACTATACCCATAAATTCAAAAACACAACATCATCTAGACAAACCTGGAAAGAAATCAAGTCATTAGGAATAGGAAATCCAAAATCAATACCGTGACAAGATGTTAATGTTGAGGAGCTAAATCAAAACTCTCAGAATGCAATGTACCTGAAATCGACGACAACAATTTGAACCTGAGATCAGTACCTGAACATTTCTGTGATAATAGCTTTAGGTTTGTTTGTGTCAATCAGTGTGAAGTTCTCGTCAATATTCTTAAAATTAAATCAGACGCAGTTGGACTTGACGAAATAAATCCTAAATTCAATAAATAAATACTTCCTAAAATTCTAATATACATAACACACATTTTCAACACTGCGTTTACAACATCTGCATTTCCGGACTGTTGGAAAATCGCAAAAATTGTCCCAGTCCTGAAAGCTAACAAGGAGTACAGACCGATATCAATTCTACCATTCTTATCGAAAGCCTTTGAGAACATTATGGCAGCCCAAATAAACTCTTATATAGGTGATAAAGGCTTACACAATAACAATCAATCGGGATTTAGGAAAAACGTAGCTGCACCTCAGCAATCCTGAAAATCTCGGACGATATACGCGAACACGCAGACAAATCCAATGTGACGCTTCTGGTACTTCTTGACTATAGTAAAGCCTTTGACTCTGTAAATCATGATGTTTTGTGTACAAAATTGAAAACTAAGTTCAATTTCTCGACAACTGCTGTTAAACTTATGACCTCATATTTAAAAAATCGCCGTCAATCTGTTGTAATGTCAAATGTTTCTTCTTTGTAGTCCTTAAACGTGGTGTACCTCAAGGCTCAGTTCTTGGACCTTTATTGTTCACTCTGTATGTCAATGACCTTCCCTGTGTGTTGTCAGATAGTGATGTTCATATGTATGCAGATGATGTCCAGATGTATGGCCGTCCGATTGATAGAATTGACGAGTGTGTGAATATATGTAACCGTGATCTTGATAAAGTTAGCAACTGCGCCAAAGACAACGGCCTCGGTCTAAACCCAACAAAATCAAAATGCATAGTCATATATAAAAAGAAATTAAATATAATATAATAAACTTAGTTTGAATGACCATATAATCAGGGCTGTAGGGAAAACGTATGGTTTGCTAAGATCTCTTTCCCCAGTTAAAAGTCTTTTACCCATAAATGTTCGTATGCAAATTGCCAAGACCTTTCTAATCCCAACACTTTTTATTGTATCGAAATTTTTTCAAATTGCGATGCAGCCAGCCATCAAAAATAAAAGTGGCATATAATAATATAGCTAGATTTATATTCAATCTGCGCCGATTTTACCATGTGACCAGCTATGCATATAGAATATTTGAACTAAACTTGACCGACTGGATGAAACTGAGAGTGTTAATCTATCTGCATAAAATAATTAACACGGGGGAGCCTACCTATCTCTTTAAAGCATTAAGATTCCCTTCCTCTAGAAGAGCAAATAACCTGATTCAAATAAGACACAGATCTCTGCTTTCAGAAAGACAGGTTTTTGTACATGCAATTAGGCTATGGAATCAACTTCCAAGTCCTCTAAAAAATATTAGTAGCGCAACGCAGTTTAAGTCAAAACTTACATTACACCTACAATAAAACCAAAAAAAAAAAAAACAAAGCGACCTATTCATTAACCCTCAGTGTTTAATTGTAGCTTTAAGACTTTTATTCAAACCTATGATTCTAAATTTTAATTCAAACCTGTATTTTTGTTTATTTGTATTTATATTAATTTGTCCTACGTGACTATCGCACTAATTATAAGTTATCAACTTGTAGCGTTAGGAAAACATTATAAAATAAATTGAAATTGAAAATATGTATGCGGATGATGTTCAGTTATGTATATGTTAGTCGCCCTTTGAGTCTAGTAAATAAATGTATCAATTTGTCCAATACTGGTTTGTTAAATGTAGATAACTAGGCTACTAGGAATGGCTTGAGCTTAAATCCAGTAAAATCAAAGTGCTTGGTAATCTATAAAAAAAAATATAAATACAAATGATGTTCGAAAGCTTAGAATAGGAGATGTAGAGCTGGACTATGTTGAGAAAGCTAATAACCTCGGCATATGGGTTAACAAAACTCTGTCATGGAATGATCATGTTAGTGCAGCCACAGGAAAAGCGTATGGATTATTGCGACAATTACATGCTACACAAACTTTCTTGCCAATTTTGATCTGCTTATTACTCGCTAAAACCTTAGTCTTTTTTATGGAATTGAAGTTTTGGTACCTGTGATGCAGCAAGTCGACAAAAGTAAAAGTGACATTTAATAATATATTTATAAAGTTTTTTTGAAAAACATTACCTTGTCCATATAGACGTTAAATATTTTTACCATTATTTTGAGATAATCTGTTGATTGAAAATCATGCAATTTGAAAGACAAAATACGGTTATCCTTTTTCAAACATATTTTTATTAAGGTGAGATGAAAGGTTTTCATTTTTTACGGTTTATTTGTTCAATTTGTTTTGCAGGAGGAACATAAGAAATAGGAATTTATTTTCATTGTTTATCCATTAATTACTTTTGGAAAGGGGTATTTTGGTTTTATAATCATCAGGCTATGTACATTTTAGGGTTTTTCTTTGGGAAAAGTGCGCTTACACTGTCAGAATTCAATCTCCACTTTTAAAACCGTTATGTACCATAAACTTGCATCTAAACATCAAAAAACACGCTTTGTCTCCTAAATAATATTCAGTGTTAAATTTTGAGTCTGATTATAAAACCAATATACCCCTTTCCAAAAGTAATTAATGGATAAACAATGAAAATAAATTCATTTTTCCTAGCAAACACAATTTTACCATTCTAAGATTTTTTGTTTCTTATGTATCTGAACCTCCTCTACCTGGCAAAAACAAATTTGAGCAAATATCGACTGGCCCTAAGACAAAAAAAAATGAAAAACCGTTTTTTTTAATGAAAAACCCGCTTAATATTAAACCAAGATTAGTCTAGTATTTTTTTATGCAAAATATGTTTAAAAAAAGGATAACCGTATTTTTTGTCTTTCAAATTGCATGCACCATTTCAATGCTATGATTTTTTAAAGTTTTTTGTCCAACAGCGATTATCTCGAAAAGTATTGATGATAACGAAAAAATATTTAACGGTCACTATATGGACATGGAGCACTTTAAAATGTGGGTATGCATTTTTTTTTTCAGAGCGAAAAAAAAACAGGGGTGGCCGAGTTGATATGGAATGTCCCATATATATTTCGATTGGGTAGGACTGACCATGTAACTGAAAGTGCAAACAAAATCTTTAACATGAATGTTGACAAATGGATTGACTTAAAATATTAGTATTCCTTCACAAAATTATAAGTTCTAGACAACCTGGCTACCTTTACAACATGATTAGTTTTACGTCCTCACATAGAACAAAAAATATAATAAGCATCAGACCAAAACTTGCAAGTTCGGAGAAACAATTTTTTGCATATGTTATAAGAGCGTGGAACTCTTTGCCACATTTTCTAAAAAATATTACTGGCACACCATAATTTAGCAAAAAACTAATACAAGACCTTAACACACACACTTAAAATCAAAATAATATAAATTTAAGTATATATTAAAAGCCTTCAGTAATAAGAATTAACTGATATTGAAGTATATGTACTGAAATTGTAAGAATTAATGTAATTAATGTAATAAGATTTATTGTCAAAAGTGATTAGCGCAGTAAATAATAAGTATTATACTTGTGACGCTAGGATATAGAAACAATAAACTAAACTAAACTATTTGTATACATATGTGACTGCCCGATCAATAAGAACATTGCGGATTTATTTGGTACTTAAATTAGTTTAATAGATTTCTGCTTGTGCTCCTTCGTCTCGATCGCACCCGCGGTTGCGTCGCGCTCCTTCCTAGCTGACCGTTCTGATGTCTCGCTGGCGAAAGTTAGCAGGATGTATCGCCCGGCAGGTCGAACTTACGTCCTCCCTTATCGCCGCTGCCACCCTTATCGCCCACTCCGTACCTTGGCAAAGGATATAGTCGTGACGGTTTATCACCCAGCCTAAGCCTAGCCACACGTGCAATTCCTTAAGCTTGACTAGGTTGCCTTGAACTTGCCGCTTCGCTCGTCTGGATCCTTCTGAACCTTGATGTCGTTGATCCCGGATCCTTGCTGGTGATCCTTGATCCTTGATGTCCTTGATCCCGGATCCTTGCTGGTGATCCTTGATCTGTGATGTCGCGGTGAGCCTTGCGTGCCTTGTTGGCGCCTTGATCCTCGCGCACCTTGCTCCTTGTTGTCTTCCTTGAATCCTTCACTGTCGCGCTCGCCTTACCTCTCGCACTGATGACGCTGCCAGCTTTCTATCCCCTTTTATAGGCAGTCCTGGTCCCGTTACTCCTGGCGGCGGCGGCCATGCCACTGGATCCAAAGTCCGCCGGAGTCCTGATTTCTTCGCGGCGTTTCCTCTTTGGCAGCCAAAGTCCAACGACTCCGATCACGATCACGCTTCTAGCGGGAAAAGCAAAAAGTGTATTTACATGCTTTTAAAAAGTTA
>JABJVT010000084.1:0-50000 GCA_014170255.2 Drosophila triauraria
CATCCCCCATCACGATGTTCCCCGTCAGTCAACATGATTTGCAAGTTATACAAATTCATTCAGCGCCGACGACATCTCCTGGCCGAGACAAAACCCGAGATAAAGCTGAAGACGATGGCGAAGACCACGACGTGGCTCTTCGGAGTTCTGGCCCGCATGTCTGCTTCATTAACACGTCTTTAGAGCCAGCCAACGATTCTTGGGCCTCTTCTGCCCCTCTGTCCGCATACCCTGTTCTCTTGGCCGCTCAAATAAGGAATACCCACTACATTCGGAGAGGTTGTGTCAAGCCATTGGCGATTGACACAGGAGTAGGTGGAAGTTCGGAGCTAAATTCCGAATTAAATTTGTAAAGAAATTTTCCCTTACCGGAATATTATTCGATTTTAAGAGGCATCTGTCGGAAATCACTTTCAACTGTCTCCTTGAAAGATTTTGTGTCAAGGTTTGGACGAGATTATTTTATTTTAATTTTAATTTTGTTTTTATTATTATTTTAGGGATTAAATAAATAAATTAAAATTTGGCACGCATCCTTAGGACAACCAAATCATAATAAAAACTATTAAGGACTCTTTTAAGTTTCTGTATTGATCTGATTCATAAACGACATCAATGTTTATCAACCGAAGTTATTCGGTTGTTTTACATTATACAGATAAACTAAAGTTACAATTCAAACTTGCTTAATAAGTAAAGAAACTAAACTTTTACCTGGCCAGTTGCTTTTAA
Organism: Drosophila triauraria; assembly: GCA_014170255.2. NCBI lineage: Eukaryota > Metazoa > Arthropoda > Insecta > Diptera > Drosophilidae > Drosophila > Drosophila triauraria. The sequence continues at coordinate 733 of JABJVT010000084.1, forward strand.
TCACAATTATGATTTTGTATATAATTTGAAATTTTTTTAAGTATTTTTTCCAGACGAATTTCTATAGTTTTTTTGAGTAAGTTAAAGATTAAAGGAAAATAAAACAATTTTTAAAACTAAATTGGAAGAGATCCCGACCCACGGTAAGTCTCAGTCGACTCCTTGCGCCCTCGTACCACGTCTTTGCAATGCCTTGAGAATTTTACAGATCTCAGGTGTAAATTGCTTCCCTCCCCTCAACCACGTCCTTGCCCGCATCATTTCTCTCGAGTCTGCGTGTGTGAGTGTTTGTGTGAGTATGTGTGTGACTCGACGGTGCGGTATGAGTGCACTTTGTTCGCTAGTGAGTCTATAGGAAGGGGAGGCGGGCGTTTCAAGCCGTGTCCGCAATTAGTTGGACCGCACTAAAATATGATTAGTACCCGGCTGCCCGTGCTCCTTCCTCGATTTTCGAGTTTGCTTGGCGAACTCCACGTAAACAGATCGGCACTTGAAAAATTCCTGTGAGACAAAATGCGTTAATTAGAGCGCCGACAGCCCTGGAAAGACGTCCACAAAGGGATGAGACGAAGATGCAATCCCTGAGATTATGCAGCCCGCCGTTCCGCCCCTCAAATCCGTAGCGGAGGTGCAGCTGTCCGGCTAGTGCGGAAATTTCCTTCGAAAAAGAGAAACAGTGGAGGTAAGTAAACCTTTTAAGTCCTTTTAAGATCAAATTAGCATTTCATTTTATATAATTTATGGACAAGGTTATATATATTTTATATTTAAGATCCAATCATCATTGTATTGCCATAAAATAAAGTTATTAAAATCTTAATCATTTTGTTCTGAAAAGTAAAAGTATTTCTCTTTCATGGCAACACCTTGAACCTCTAGTAAAAAGTTTGAAGTTTTGCAAATCTTCTTTGATAAATTAACAGGCAAGGCACTGTGGACTCTGCATATTTTCTTTAGTGTAATCATGCAGCCGTGCTCTGAAAACTACTTCGAAAGAAACGCTTTGTCCTGTATCCTTCGCCCTTCGTCCTTCAGCCAGCGACGTCAGTGACTCGGAAATAATTTCGCATCCCCGGAGCACCTAAGGAATTCTAGCACTTGCAGTTGCAGTCCAAAAAGCCAGTCTTTGCGAAAGGAAGTTTGCCGTGGCCAGGCCGCCCATTGTTGACTGGCTCCGCCTGCAAGTGACATTAGTCGTGCAATAAGCAGACAGGCCCCAGTGACACATGTTTCCCAGCCGAAGTCCGTGACTGTCGCCGTCCTGCTCCTGCTGCTGCTCCTGCTCCTGCTCCTTTGGCCGCTCCTCACCTTCAGGACACTCGAAGGGAAACTGGAAAAGTTTTTCAGCTTGGCATGCTAGACACGTTGACAAAAGACGACAACGTTGCCAGCAACGACATAGACGAATTTATGCTAATCAGCTTGGATGCTATGCCTCCTGCCCTGGAACCCAGGCTGTCTGTCGCCGTGTCTTTCCTTCGGAATTTCAGCAACGAGGGTTGGTCGGCCATTTCGTGGCAAACTGGGGCATGGCAAATTAATTTGATTGCCGGGCATGATGGGATTACGCAGATAGCAGCTCACCTACAAACGAACCCGAAAGGGTTGGCTCAGTGCGGCAACCAATTCCAGTTCCCGCTCCCCCAATTCAGAAAATACTAAAGGATCCCAACATGTGGGCAGCAATTACAACGATTTGCAACGCCGGGCTGATATAAAGTTTATGGGCTCAAGTAAATATTGCAGAAACCTTAATCCTGTCGAATACCAGGGCCCATCTATACCCGTGTCATAAACTTGGTTGCATTGCAACATTGTAACAAGTCACTTATCCTAGCTTTAACTTAGACATTTAAGTTTATTTTGACAATTAACAACACGATGCAATGTTTTTATGTAATTATAATTAGATCTGTCAAGTATTATTTTATTTATTTAATAACTCTACCATAATCGTACAAGAAATTAACCATTATTGCTTAAATGCTTAAAAACGTTGCATACTTTCAGGCAATTTAAAGCCTATAGCGTTTCGCGTATAACTGATTTGGAACTAACAAAATCTATAAATTAAAATTGGCTTGTAATTATTAACCGTTATATAGAAAATGTGAAATTTACGATAAGTTTTCGCTGTTATATACCCATTAGTTTTTTCTAAAGTAACTTAATTATAACAAAATTTAATGAAATATTAACCAAGAGCAATGCGTTCTTAAGTCTCTAGAGTTTGTATAAATTAAATGTACGGATCAAGTCTTATTTATTTAAGTTCCGCCCTCGTATGTCGCGCGGCCTGTCCAATTTGATCGCTGCCTTGCCTGTTGACTGTTGGCAAATTATAATGAGACCAGGTGGATGGGCCTTCGGTCCGGGGTTTTGGGCTTTCCGGGATGGGGAGCGAGAAGAAACGCGACGGTGCAGACAAATTTGCAGCTTACTACAATAGTTGCCTGGCAGCCATCAAATCCACTCTGTGCACACTTCACGCACCAATTAAGTTCAATTTTCGATAGAATAACAAAACGCGCTCAGCATTTCCAGGGACCTCCATCCCTGCGATTCCATCTGGGGAGTTTTCCCAGCGTAACCCTGCCCTTGGCGGGCATGGAAATTGACATCATTTGCTGTTAAAAATGTGTCGAGGGTGCTGGGCTCACAATTACGTGAGTGTGGCTGCGTGTGTGCCGTATCCGATTCAAATCGGAATTGGGATCGGGATCGGGATAGGTACGGGGACGGGGCGTGGGGATTATCTGGGAGTGAGGACTGCATCTGTTTATGGCGAAGAGCCAGCGGGCGGCATTATAAGCACATTAAATTCTGAAGGCGCAGCCGGAGCATGTCTGAAATGTTGACGACTTTCGGGCGGTGGGTCGCAAGTGGTTTTTATGCGCATGTATTATTATTGAATATCATTAGGGGTACTCGTAGTCGCCGTCGCCGTCTCACACCCTCGTCCTTATCGCCGGCGAACGTGAGGTCCTGCCCTTGGGGTCGCTTCTCAAACTGTCGAGCCAGCAGCTCAAAGTCAAATCGATTTCTGGGGGAGGACGAACGGGAACTTAAAAGTCTGAGCCTGGACGCAAGGCGGTCGCGTTTGGACTGCGTTTAGTGGTTTAATTTTTATTTTTATGCTGCAATTTTATGACAGCCCTTTCCTCCGAGCACAAAGCAAATGGTTCTTTGTCCCACATGACAAGACTACACTGAGGAGATATCCCATGTTCTAAATTCCAGAACAAAAACACTAACGCCAACTTGTATTGGATATACTTGATCTAGAATGTAAATCTATTTTATAAGAAATGTAGCTATTTTCAGCAGCTTTCCCTCTCTCATTATTGCGTTCCAAATGATAGTAACATCTTCCAACGCTTTCCAAAGCCTACTTAAAACTAAAATATTTAATAACTGTATTTAAAAATCAATAAAATAAAATACTGTTTATTGTATTCATCTAATTCCGCATACATAAAAGAGGCTACAGGGAATTTAGGACCTGGTATAGACTTTACACTCGGTGATAACATTTTTGATTTTCTTCTTTAACAATACATATACATTGAGAGGATCAAAAGTGTGATGGACTCAAAGATAATGGAAATGGAAGTGTTGGAAGGAATCATATATCCAGAATCCATTGCGAATAGAAATGGAATGTTTTTGAGTGTACAGGACGTACAAGGCGAGGGGTATGGTAAGAACTCGCCTTTCAAGTGCGGCCCCGGCACAATGTGTTTTTATGGGCTTCTGGGCTCCGTTTTATGTTTCATCTTTTAAGTGCCCCTCGTTTGTTGCGGGACTTAAGCAGCCTCTCCTCATGCGCCGAGTACTTGGCTGGCTTTTGTCATTAATGTGAGTTTTTCTCCGTCCCGCCCCATAATTGCTACATTTTGTGCGCTGTTTTTGTTTAGCTCCGCGGCAATTCTGCGCGGGCTCATTAGTCGCAACTCAACTCGGCCGAACTGAAGAGAACTGAACCGAACTGAACTGAGCCGGAGTCTCAAGGATACGAGTACGAGTACGAGTGCGTCTGATCGGGGCTGAATAGATTTGTGTGCGGATTTCATATTCATAAGGCACATTCACTCTCCCGGACTAATTAAACTTTTGCCGCCGCTTTCTGGGAAGCAGCCAACTGTTTAAATATTCCCCCGACAGCTCACTACACTCCATGAATGGCTAATTAGCTGCCGGGAGACACAGCCCGCAGACCATTCCATTCCAGCATCGGGAAATTGCCTAATCATGATTTTTGCATAATTTTTTAAAAGCTTCTCCGCCTGACAACCGCAGCCAAGGGGGGCTTTCAACCCTTGAAGGCCCGAAATGAAAGTGCTTTCGCATCCTTTCGTATCCATGGAACGAGCACACCCACCTACCCACAACGTCCGGGGCAATCCTTTGTCCGTCCATCAAAGCCGTGTGGCATTATTATTATTAATAAGAATCCCTGTCTCGGGGCCGGGATAAAGCCGATACCGATTCGCAACCGAATCAGACAAGCTGCAGAATTTACAAAAATTAATTTATGACACGCCGCGGCACATTTTCCATTTTCCCTGCGCACACAAAACGTGCTGCGATTTTTATCTGTACTGGGCCCGCTTTTCCTGCTTTCCCCGCCCGCTCGTACCTATTATTTTTAATCCATTAAACAAATGCCACGTTACGGGGCCGTTGGTTCGTGTCCGTTATCAGCGGGGAAATGGAAAATGGGAAATGAGCGAAAGGGTCTTTGATTTCGTAGCCAGAACAATGGGGTTTCCCAGCGAGGGTAGACGCTCGTCCCATGCCTTACATGCCGAACTGGGTATATCTGTCTGGGGCGACGCCTCCGCTGCGGGCCATGCAATCGGAGAGTTTTCCCGGTCTCTCAGCGCTCCGCTTCCTTCACGCTGAGCTATCGTGTTCGGCGTGATGGAAAGGTACAAAACATCTTAATGGCCCTTGCTGCAAATCATTAATATCAATCGCGACAGATATCGCATCGATCCAGTTGCCCACATGTGGGATTGTCCAGATGCATTCGGCTGTGACACCGTCTAGGGTTTCCTCCGCCTCACACTTGAGATAATGGGAAGCCCAGTCCCCTCTGTCCGCCTCCAGTGAAGGGAACTGCGCGGCGTAGGGTTTTGCCTTCTGGGAACGCACTGTGATGCACTTGAGTGTTCATTACGGTTGACGATCTAATCGCGCGAAGTCGTAAGTCCATCAGCGAGCCTGCAAGAGTTTTAATTATTTCCAAAATGCTGGACTGGTTACAAACTAATTTGTTCTTTGGCCTACGGACAGTACTTAACATTTTGTCTTACATATATATTTACGGATTTTTAGCGATCTGTACTAGTATTAGCTTAGGTGTACTGGACCTTACTATGTGTAAGTTGTTTGTTTGTTTGAATGCAAAAGCTAAACTGTTTTTTCTTGATTTTAGATGTAATGATTGATCTGTGTATACTCATACATAGAAGCGCATTCTATTTTTAGATTTTTTTGCTCTTAACCCTCTAAGCCCCAAGCGTGCCTCAAGGCACGTATTATAAAATCTGTATTATCTAAGAAACGAGAAGATTTTCAATAATTTGACCTATAGTTGTCAGTTGACAAATGACATATAGTTATTGTGAACTGACAAATATAATTCGAATAATTTTAAAGCTTCTCGGTTTTTAGATAATACAGATTATATACCAAATTCCTTGAGGCACCTTGGGGCTTAGAGGGATAACTTTGTGCTAGCGAGAAGGGCCTGCTTATTGCAATTCAAATGTATGGCCGTTCGAGATCTTAGTGAATATATTTGTCTTTGGTTATGTGGCTAAGTAATAAATCTTATAAAAGTCTTTTTGGGCTACCTCCAATTTATTATAATTTGAAATCATTATAAGACTACTCATTTTTACTAAACTACTTATTTGTAAGGCTGTGGACATAACCGTTTCTTTTTATTATTTAGATCACGGTTGCCTACGGCCCCGACTAGCGAGTCAGAAATTTTCTCTGCTCAGGCAATGTGTTGTCAAATTCCATCACTGCAGAAATTTTAAATTCTAGCTAAATCTAGTCCTTTGGCGTTAAAAAGCTGTATTTTTTGTCATAGCTCGGTTTATCTAAATTTATCTATATCTGAATGTCTTACAAAATTGCAATTCTTAAATGTCAAATAAATACAAATTTAAATTCAAATGTATTGCTTGTGCGCCACTAGATTAGGTGCAAGAGCTGAAGTCTGATCTATAGATTTTTAAATGAATTAGAAAATCAGACACTGTGAAACCGGGACTAAATAAGTTGACATACAACTTAAATGCATGAACAATTAAAATATAAAATAATTAATTTATTCGTTATGCATACCTTTTTATTTTATTAAAAATCAAACTTATTTGAAGTTCTTCGCTTGAATTAGATTACTTGTTTTTTAATTAGTTAAGACTAACAAGTTATATTAGTAAGATTAGTAATTAAATAATTAGTAGGGACTTGTTGCTTTTGATTAATCCCTTCTTTTATACCAATTATTATTATGCGATTTTTAAAGTCCGTAATAAGAAAGCCCAATTTTGTGTAATGCGCTCAAAGAACGATGTGCTGGCTACCGGAAAACTCAGGTCTTACCTTCCTGCGAGCAATCCTCTAACTAGTTTCCGTTCCCACACATAACTGCAGCCTGGCTATCAAAGCATTTTCCTCGGATTTAAAGCTCATAACCATTCACAGCTCAGTGACCAAGAGCTCTGAAAGGAACAAGCACAAAAGCCACTCAGCGGCACTTCCTTCCCAGCCCCCGCTCCCGAAACAACATATAGCATATAGTACTGGCACCACGCCCCCCACTCCCCTTCCCCAAAAGTCGCCAGCCTCCCTCGGAGCGAAAAAATCCAAGCGAACAAAGCAATTTTGTGGAATTACAAGAGCGTCTCTAATTGTTAAGTAAGCATAATGTGTGCAACATATGGCCGAGAGACTTGGCCGGACTTTGACAGAGTCCCTCCCTCTCACTCCTTCGCCTCTCGTCCTCTCTTTCGGCCGGCGATGGCCCGTCTCTCTCGCTTAGCCGGGGATGTGCCTGGGAAATTATGGCAGCGACAGCCTGCAGGGCACCGAAAAATAAAACCAAACATCCAAGCTGGAACGGGGGGCGCAAATAAATTGGCAAAACGCTCGCATAAGGAGATCTGGGTGTGTGTGTATATTAAGAGATATGTCGGCCATAAAAAGTGCTTACAAAAATATTTTATTGTGCATGTGGCAAGTCAACAAACTGTAGCCCACCCCAACGTCTCCGAGCCCCAAGGAAGGGCAAATTCCAGGCTCCACAATGGGAGAATTCAGTGGGAGTTCTTTGCGCCCTCATCGCTAACTGGGGCTCATTAAAGCTAAATAAAAGCATTGAACTGTGCAAGCTTTCACAGAATCCAGACATGGGGCCCAGTTTTAATAGCAGATGCAAAAATATAACAAAAAAAATCCCAGAACACATAAGCAAGATTAAATGTGTCGTCATCCTCCGCTGTGAGATACCCACAACTCATTGTTTAATGAATTTTGTACAGAGAAGATTCTTTTTAGCAGGACTTCTTTGCTACAGATACTGGGCTTACGCACACACACGAATTTATGCATTCATGTTGACTGATGAGATGCTAGATCTGTAAAAATAGTCATTCATCTTTTTATTAAACAGTAATGAACGGGGTTTGATCTAGTGCTGATTCGTATATCTTAAATATGAAATGGTGTGGCGATTTCATTCAAATATTGATTAACTTGACTTAATCGGATATTTCTAAACGAAGTTACATTTTATTATTGCATATAATGACTTATATATATTGATGCAATAAATTCTATGGCAGTTCCTCGTAAAGATCGAGACTCTCGTACACATAGTTATTTCTGGCCGGGAGTGGGAGCGGGAGAGAAGAGTGACTGTCACCGGATGGCGGCACGGAGGGCGCCCTTTCCCTGGGCGGACTTATGTATTTGTTAGACTCCATGTGCCGGAGATTCGCGCGCTCCAGATATCGGTGATAAGCGACTATGTATTCGTTATTGTCCAGCGTCGAAATCGGGCCCCTGATTAGAAGCGAAAAAAGATAAGTATATTAAATATGTATTTCAAAAATATTTGATTCGATAAATGATTCATGAATATAATTAGTATTATTCTTCCTTAAAATTAAATCAAATGAAAGGCGGAAGAGGGAGCTAATTACTAAACTTAAACTGAAAACATACCTCGCAACCCCGTACTCGTTCTTTTCGGATTCTTGGGGAATTAGACCCACAGAGTTGGAGTCTCTTGAAGGACGAATCTGCTGCTTGTTTCCCCTCAATAAGGAGGGCTTCATTCGGAGGGTAACGTACACAATTAGCATCCCGAGGAGGGTGCTAATCAAGATAGCAGCCACTCCCACTCCAATAATTAGACCACCATGAACATCGAACCAGGATTCTGTCTGCGAAGTATACACCTCACATGTCATTGTCCTGTGAGGAAGGCACGGTGGCCCAGAGGTTGCTGCCTCGCCTATCTTAACGCAGTAAGTGTACGCTGGCTCGCAGTCTAAACCAGATGTCAGATTATTCAAAATTTCGTCTAAGCTCTCATGCTCTACGGATCCGATCAGTGAGTTGTTTGTAAAGTAGATTATTCTCGCCTGGAAGAGCTCACATTCGCTTATTGCGACCTGAACCGTATAGCTTTGAGGATTCCTGAACTTCAGAATCATCTCATAGGGCATTGAAATCGCTGCACTTTCTCGCTGGGGAACCGTACATACGTATTCTTGGCATAGTTCCTCTTCGCAATTCTGCGGTTCGGTTGTCGTAGGTATTGTTGTTGAAGGCGGAATAATTGATGGTGCTGATGTTGTCGTATAGGTTGTTGAAGTTGAAGTTGTACTAGAAATACTAGAGGTATAATTTTCTGTTGTTGTTCCAGTTGTGTCTGAAAACTTTGGATATGATGTTGTAGGCATCACCGATGTTGGAGGCATCACGCTTTCTTCTGTACTCGTGACTCCCGACAATATTGGATCATCGGCCATTGGAAATTGTTTAGGGTAACTCCGTTTACCGCTAGGGATGGCTTCAGTTGTATCAAGCTCCCAGGCGTAGTCCCCAAAGTGCATTCCCAGACTCGTTGAACTCGTGGCCACTTCCTCACTGTTATCGGAGAAATCCACATTGACCAGAATTAATAGAAGCACAAACGCGAACACGGCTGGCAGGATGATGTATTTTAGCCATCGCATCCGACGTGGCTGATACAGGCGCTCCGGCTTCTTCGTCTTCTCCTCGTTGACCAAATCGAAGGACTTGGACTTGAACATACTAACGTCTATATTAAAGAGGTAAGTACTCGCACCTGACGGCCTCAAATCGAACTGATTGCACACGCCATTTGCATATTTTCATTTAGCAAATTAGTTCCGCTTATTATCTAATAATGGTTTATTCCCCAGTGATAAGATTGCCAGCCCAGAGCCAGATTCAGATAGGCAACCTGTTGGCTTTTCCGAATTGAGCTGATATCTGTCCAAAATGTTGATCTGATTAAATCAAATCAATATATTATCTCTTCTGTTCTGATACCCTTGCGACTATTACCTTAAATTTACCTAATGTTCCGATGATTCTAGTTCTTCAAATTTAATTATAACTTCAATACTTCAATACTTGACTATAAATCATAATAGTTCATTTGGAATAATTAAGTCTAGCTAATAATAGCTGTGGTTTTAACTTAATATACTACTTTAAAGTTCATATTAACCTAGCAAAAGGTTTTTGGAATGATCTAGGCATTCGGTGTTCATATAGCGTTCATGTTGCCCTGGTAAGTAATTAAATTTTAATTGGTCTTTTGAAGCACTTTAAGTTCCACGTTAACTCTCCTTTCCCTTTGCATACATTTTCAAATTTCGACATCAAGCACATTAGGGCTTCATCTTGGCGGCAAATTCTCCGGCCTGTATTCGAATATCTCTGAGGGTTCCGGAATGGGTACCCTTCCGTCACCAGCATTTCGTATTCAGCATTTAACTTGTCGTTAGGGTAAATTTATAAGCAGCAGAAACGTTAACGTCAAGCGGCTGCCGGCTGGCGGGTGGCGGGTTTTCCCCCTCCAACTGCCATTTTCCACCTTTCCCCTGCTATTCCCGCTCCCGTTCCCTTTTCCACTTCCTCTCCGGCAGCATCGACAACAACATCGAAGTAGACGGAGGACGAGGACGAGGACCGGTCCGACCCGGCCCGGCCACGCTTTATTATCTCCCCTTGGACGGCTTTTGTTTGGCGGCAACGCGACGCGACGCCGACTGCATTTCATTGAGCGTAATTCCGTTGCTAATGATTTTTGGCACACGTAGCGCTACTTTCGAAATTAATGCGCTATAAAACAGCAGCATAAAGACCCCGGCAAGACACTGAGAAATGGGCACTGGGCGGATAGGAAATTGGCCTGCCAGCCGACGCAGAATTAAATGTAACTCTTGTTTCGATTGTTTTTTGCAGCTTGGCTACACGGAAAAGAATTGTGAGGAATTGCAGATAAATAAAAAATTAATAAATACAGTAAGCAATATATAAGTTAAACTATTTCGATTTTAATTATTGCCTTTTAATACAAAAACTTTTTAAAATGTAAATTAAATAGGCAACAATTTACATATTTCAGATCTTAATAATGAGGGATTCTTCCCTAGGTAATTGTCTCTGATTCTTTTGATTATTTACCGTGGCTTACATGTCACTTATATGGATTATGCTGAATTAATCCATTTAGCAACTGTTTTTTTTTTTCTGTGCAGTATAGTCAAACCAAACCGCTCGTTTGGCCAGGAAGTGCGCCACGTTTTCCCGGACTGATAACAGAACCCACATGCGTTCGGGTTACGGCATAGGTCTGCGTTTTGGTTTCGGTTTGGTGTTCTGGGCTTACTTCTGCGGCTTCGTTTTTCGCTCTGCATAAATTTCCATATTAATTCTCCTGATTATGGCCGCGTCATCGTCTGCGCTCTGCTCTGTGGCATTTTGTCCAAATCCGAGTGCGAATGCCCGAATCTGACCGCAGCTCGGCGATGATGTTTCTGTTTCAGAATAATCTAAATCGGCATTATTTATGCATTCAGTTCTCGCATTCAGCACGACCACTTAGCTCCCCTTCATTCCGCCCTTCCGACCAGTTCCACTTCAACGAGCCCGCAGATATTCAGATATATATATTATTATATGGCATACGTATATAATATGCATAAATGTTGCGCATGCATTTTAATGGAACCCAATTCCCAGAGCAAAAGAAGCGCACAAATAATAAATATTAATTTTGATAAATGCTGATCCGGGTCAATTTATGCAACAAACTTGCCAGTCACAGTTCGTATAATTTGCCAAAGTTTTTTATTTAAAAATTACAGAGATATAGAGAAGAATACCGTCTGGCCTCCCACATCACCACAGTCTACAAATAGAAACGCAGAGTGCACCGGAGAATTCCCAACTCTGGATTCTTGGACACGCTCGTTTAAATACGCACTAATGTTGGGATTTTGATCGCGAGGCACAAGTCTACTGATGATGTCAAGGGTCGGTGATCTTCCGTCAAGACAACCCCGATACACAAAAATGATCATGTCTTGATTTACTTATGAGAAACTAAGCCGATTATGACCTCGAGTTAGCTAGAACCCTTCACAATTATTAAAATCTGACAACTGTATCTTAAAGCTGACAATTGCCAGCTGTAGGGATGTGGGAAATCTTATCGCCAAAGAAAGTTTCCTTTCTAGTTTGATTTTCTTAATCCATCTCCCCATTATTTCCATCCTTTTGAGGCTCTGAAACTAAGCAGATGACTAAATACAAACTGAAATCAGTGCGGGGCATCATTCAATTTAACGAGTCGGTGAAAAACGTCAACAACAACTTATCTCAACTCATTTATCAGGTGCAGTTAATCGGCGTACATAAATTTATAAATTTTGTATAGCCCACAAAAAACACAAATAAGTAAATTTAAATGTCATTAACTCTGGCCGCTGGCGTGTCATAGGTGCAATCACATTATCGGGGAACTAGCTGGGACTTCGGATCGGGACTCACATATCCAGGAAGTGAATGTCCACGGCATGATGGTCCACGTCCACGGGCGGATGCAGCTGCAGGAACTTGACGTAGGCCAGAAACGTGGTCCAGCACATGCTGAAGAAGGAGGTGAAGACGACCTGGTTCCGCGCCGGCACGAAGGCGAAGTTCACCGTCTGCACGCAAGGCCAATAAATAACGCCCACCTTGTAGGCGTCCAGGAATTTATCGCTGACCTGGGAACGAGAGAAGGAAAGGGGAAGGGGGTGAGGTGAGTGCGGTGACATAATACGAGGAGCTGGGAAATGCCGGAGCGGAAAATTGTAATTAAGTGCCAGGCGACTGGCGGCGCGGGGAGATCTTTAAAATTTTATTTATTGCCCCGACCGCTCTCTCTTTTACTGGGGGCGCGGCATTTTTGTTAATGTTGTTAATTAAAAGGTATCGCCATCACTTTTGCCGACATTTGCCCCGAACCGAGTGTGAATGTGTAAACGATATCCAGTGCTAAAAGTCAGCTGCGGGGCAGTTGTCGAGGTCTGCCTATTTATTATCGAGTGGCCACCGTTGTGAGCACAATTTGCCATTTAAATGAAACAGTTTGCATGAAAGGCCCAATGGAAATTTTATTCCGAGCTGGCTGATTAATCTAATTTGAGATGGACGAGCTTTTATATTGAATGAATAAAGGCAATTTGAGAAAATTGGGCGAAATAGTCAGTCATGGTTAGATATACACACTAGAAGAATGCTAGGTGAACAGTAGCAGTAAAAACCCCAACATTTGAGATGAACACAAAAGGTTATAACTACTAATCATTATCGTTCGTTTTCAAAGGGCAGAAATTTTTAAGCATCAACAAGAATGGCACAAACTGATCGCATTTTTCACTTCAGACCTGCTCCCATTTGGAAAATGGTTCAGCTGAGGATCAGGAGGACAATGTCTTCTTCCTCAGCGAACATAACTCTTTTACGGCCAAAGCCAAAGCCAATCACATCGGCCAGGGAAGTCGGGCCATAGATCTTCGGGGAACGCATGCAAAGCAAATGAGACGACGCACGTTTGACACAAATATATGGTAAAACATTTACATTTATCAAGATAAATGGTTTCTAATGATGTGGAAGTCAGCCGGGGGCCAGTCGTCGAACCGAACTCGAGCCCCGAGCGAAGTGCCCCGAAGTATTCCAAAGTATCTTGAAGTATCTCAAAGCATGGCCGCAGAGCCAACAAATCAATGCTGACAACTCGGAGCGGAGGACCAGACGGAGAAATGGATATGCAGGCAGAGACGGAGGCTGGCGACAGACAGGTGATATTTATGCATGCTTACATTACAGCCGCAGTCGCAGATACAGATACAGATGCTGCGCCACAGAAAGACAGATACAAAGGTTCAGATACCGACACGGTGTCGTGAGAAAATGGATTTCCGAAAACAAAACCCACACACTGAATCTGCGGCCAGAAGCCCGATGGAAATCCGAGACCCAATTCCAAAATAAATACCACAAGGTGATATCGAATGGAAAACTGGCCACAAAGTAATGAGCACAACTGCGAGACGACAGTTGCATATATCCACTTTTCCACGAACGATCAGTTTCCCTTTTTAAGACCTTGCAGGGTACTATAATATTGGTCACGTAAACGATCGCAATAAGTAAATAAATATATTATAAAATAGTATACTTTTTATGTCTATGGAATTCTGCAAAGACCATTCCATTACGGTTTTCACGATGAGTATACAAATCTGTATGATTAATCTACTGTACTATGCATAAGGATTCCTTCGGATCCAAGGATCAGTTGATTAATCTCACAGATTTGTATGCTTATTGCAGAAGGAACTTTCAGATGCCTGGATGCTTAAAACTGGCTATGTAGAAACTGATAGCTTTAGTGACTCCCGGTATGTCGCTACTACGGTTTCGAAGCAAGTGCATTCATATTCAATGGTTTTCACAAGATCAGTGTTTTGGAGGTAAGACTGACATGCAGAATGAGTTTGGTAGATTGGTAGATTTAAGATCTACCATCTATACTCATTTTTAAAGAGGGTAAATTAACCTTTCGTATTACTTAACTATTGCCTGCGAATTATTCAAAAAATCTGAAAATAAGTTCTAGTGTCTTTACCTCCCGCCTGGCCTCCGCATATGTGTTGCCCTCCATCAGGGTCATGAAAAAGAGGAAGGAACTGATGGCCATCGGGTCGTACGCGGTCTGCTCGGTGATCGCCTTGCAGAGCGATGACTTAATATCGGTTCGCGGCCACATAACGCCCGCCAGTCGGATCCACACATATATGGTCGGCCCCATGAAAAAAAAGCCGAAAAAGCTGAACCTGCAGCGGAAAAAAAGAAGCAGAAGAGGGCCAATTAGCCATCTATTCGGGAGGAGATCTGTAGGATACAACCTGAGGCACTTCATCCAGTCGTACGTTCGGAATGTCTTCTTCTCGATCAGAGTCTGCTCGATGAGGGATCCGCAGGGCCAGAGGGTTCCGTATGAAATCATGCCCCGGATGATTTTGTATTTGTTTGTAAAATTCACAAAATTACGAAACATTTTCACAGCTCTCGAATGCTAATCTCCCGATTGCCAGTCCCGGTGCCACTTCCACAAAAGTACTGTAGACGCGCTGAAAGAGAAATTGTTTTCGGATCAATATGGCTCGGTTCGCTTGGGTTAGCTGTGTTCCCTCAGAAACATTGCCAGCTCAGTGCCATATTTGTCTTGGCGGATTTCACTTTTGCAAAGACCTCGGCCTTACCTCATTTGACACAGAAAATGTTTTCAAAAATTATGCCTAACGTTAGTCACAGCTGAGATAAGTCGGTCAAATTTGATGAAGACCTTTGCAAATGATTCAGAGTTTATATAAATGTCGGTAAGTGGATTCAGAGGCTTATCTAAACATATGCTAATATATTTCAGAGTATATGAAGCCATAAGCCAAATATTTGTCAATGACGAATTTTTGCTGATTTGGAACTTCAAAAACATAATGTGATTTATGTATTTTACTGAATATTGGATTTCTCTTTATACAAATTACAATTCCGTTTGACAATGGTTTTATAAAATTAATGGTTTGACTTCATGTTACGACTGAGAAACTACTTTGTACTTTTATACTCTGGCCCCTAAAAGGCTAAAGTGACTAATTAATTTATTTTCTTGTTTTCTGATTAAGATTAAATTGTTTCGTTAAATGACACCTACGTTTATTGGTTTAAATAAAATTTAGGAACTAAATTTACTTATTAGTATAACTAATAGTTTTCTGCAGTTTCATAAAGAGTCTTTGTACATTTTATTAAGACTATTATTTGGAATTACAAGCGGGAAAGCGGGTATTCTCGGTAAATTTTTAAATTTTAAATAATCACAAATTACTTCCCATAAGCGTGTAATATTCTCCTGCAACGCCCTTGAGTTGCGGGAATATTTTTCACACCCTTGTGGAGTTGAAAATGGACCTGGCACTTGTCCCAATTGTTGTGGCCCGCAGTATTTGCCCTCAACGAGGATTAACCCACAGAAGGCCACTTAAATGGAATTTTCTGTCCCAGTGCCAGACTTAAACCTCAAGCCAATTGCAAGTAAGTGTCAAGCATGGAGACACTTGCACAGCTGACACATTTCTGCCTCTCCTCTGACGAGCTGATGGATGGTCGGCTGGGTGTGGGTAAGAGGTGGGCTGGATCTGAAAGAAGGGGGTTGTGGCCACCATCCAGTAACACATGTCAGGTAGTATTATCGGGGAGCGAACTACAAACGAAATACAAACATAAATTTAATTGCCAAGAATGTTGCTAGCCAAACAAATGTCGAAATAATGTCGGGCCCCGGCAAAAGATTTATCATATTCACTCGACTGTCATAAAAAGCAATTAGGCCGGGCGAAAGATACAAGCCCGGCAGTCCCGAAATGTAATAAAAAAATAACAAAATACACTCGCACCAAAGGGGCGGAAGAGAAAGAAGAAAGAAACGATGTGTGATTTGAAGTTGTTTCTGGTTTTCAGTTTCGCTTAATGAGTGTGCCGCACAAAAAGTCGCTTCAAGGGGAGCGATTAAAGATCCACATCCAATGCGGCACGTCGGGGTTGCCGTTGAGGCTTCTGGATATGCACTTAAAGAAATAAATTCGAACTTATCTTAGCTAGCTAGTAATACAAACGGATATTACTGTGTTTGTTTTATTTACACATTTAATTAGACTCATACTTACAAATAATATTTCTGCCAAAATACTTCTTGAAAAGAGCAGTATTTCCCTAACTCTAAAAGAATCAGTATATATATATATATTAGTTATACAAATATTTTGATTTTATCGTTTAAATTGAAATCACTGTGGACGGCAGTCCATATAGAGCCATTTTACTAATAATATGCTACGATAGTCGGATCATTGATATCTTGATCGAAAGGTATTGTAAATATGTTTGAAACTGCATATTTAGAATTAAAAAAGCGTTATTTAATTTGTTTTGAAGTCGCCACGCTGCTTTAAGTTTTCTCCTTAATTTCAATGTTTACATTGTATCTGCTAGACCATTAAAATTAGTATATTCAGCGTTTATTTAATAGAATTCAGCTGATAGCGCCACACCATTCCATGATTTAAATGCATGATATCGGTCATTACTTAACCCAGAATATTAATGTTTAATAAACAGATAAAAATACTTATTTTACAGATATAGATAGCATCTCATATGTCAATATAAATGCGTGAGTTCGAGTGTGTGTAAAAACCCACTAATAGTTAAAAAATTACCTTAGCGGTAAGAAAATCTTAAATTAGGTTACTGATTTCTCTGAGTGTGCTGTTGCTCTTGTAATTAGTATGCCCGCGCACAAGCCAAGCCCTTCGGAACAGAAACGGAAGCGAGTCCCGTCCCGGGGAGTGGAACCCGAGTCCAGGTCCGCGGCGAAGTTGGCCCGTTGAGCCGGGCAGGTTCACTTTGAAGGGCACTCGTCAGCAGAAACATAAAGAAGGAACGATACGATCCCGGTCCGTCCCGAAAACAAGCGACCTGGCCATTTGAGTTGGTGCGAAAAGTCTGGCTCATGGCAACTGGCCCTTGTTTTTGCCGTCTGTTGCATATTTTCACAAGTAATTAACATGTACACGATGTTGTCCTTGTCCCGAGCCAGGGATCTGGCACTACTATATACACTATATGGTGTGTGCCAACAGCAACTGTCCAAACAGGCCCCAGCCCGCCCTGTTGTTGTTTATCAGCGGTGCCGTAACAAAACGCTGCCTCCACATTAATTTGCATTATTTTCACATTTAAATTTTAAATAAGTGCAGTCCGCCGAAGTTGCACTCCGCAGGTAAGGGACGCCAGGTGGACCAGGTAATTGTGTAACCACCTCCGGTCACATGACTTGGAGAGTTTCTGTTCTAATGGCTTTCAATGACCACCGCCAGCCATTGTCTTAATTGCACCTAATCAGGCCTTAGTATTAATTTGATCGGCATTAAATTGCCCCCACAAATTGGCTCAACTAAAGCTGAACAAGAGGATTGGGGCAAATTGGGTTCCAATTCCAGGTTAAGGAGTTTCCATATGACATAAATAATAAAGACCAGCCCGTTAAAATCGAAGCTATAGCTATTTATAGCCGCTTACCTCTGGCTGCCTAAGAGACAATCTTGAAACTTTAAATGCGATAATTTTGGAAAATGATACCGGGAAATTCTAAGTCCGATCGCTTTCAGTTTTTTAACTTAGTAATATCTTGAAGCTGAAGGAAGGAATTAAATCTATTTATTATTTTTAATCTATTTTTTCTAGAACCTTCGCCATTTCTGTTATTATCAGAAATATAATTCCTAAATTTTAAGCAGAAAAAAATTAAAGTTATGTAGCTTAAAATACACAATAATAAAAGACAAAATTGAAGAAATTATTTCTTTCATATTGAAAGAAAAATTTAAAAGGTGGTAACATTTTCGGGGTCTAAATATAACCCCTTAAGACTCTGACAACTTAAGGATTACCTATTTATATTTAGATTGTGTTTGTAGTGTCCGTAAATAATTAAAATACCATAAATACTAAGTCTTTATTGTTTTTGTAAAAATTTTAGAGATTCTTTTATGCAAAGCTCAGATTTTTGGATTTTCCTGAAAATGCTAAGTAAGTATGATTTTCTTAACAACTCTAATTTAAGCTAGTGTTCCGTGTGTTTAAGTAAGTGCACCTACAAAAAATCACTTAGTATCAAATGTATAAGTGGGGTTCAATTTGAAACTATAGCTGTAGTTTAAATATTTAAGAATCAATTTGATACGGACAAATGTCATGCTGATATCAATAGTATTATGTGCATGTAAAATCTGTTTTTGTATGGTTAATTTTTTACCTTTCGCCCAACTGCTCCGTTGCTTACGGCGTTAATTAGTCGTAAAGTATTTAAAAGAGCTGCGGGTTAACATCCAGCTTTTAGCCAAGAGACTTTCTTTGTTGAAACGAAACTACCTGCCATCGAAATGTATTTTATGTAAATTATTTAACTTCGAAAGTAAGTATTTGTATTTATTTATTTTTAAGCTGTTGTAACTAAGCTTTGATCAAATAGAATTGCTCAACATAGCTGCACATCCTTCATTCGCTTTGGAACACATTGTAAGTTAACGTTCAAGAACTACATATAACAATTCTGCCCTTCACAAATATTTACGCCTGTTTTTATAACTAAATATTTTACATTGTTTATGGGCGGAAAACTTATTTGGCGGCGGAGATGCTGCCCCCATTTGGCCCATTTAGTTCGCAGTTGATGATAAATTTTGCAACGCGGCCCCAGGCAAATGTGCAATAAAATGCTCCCCATGCAACAAACGTTGCAACATAAATTAAAGCGCAAAATGTTTATTTACGCCGTGGCCAAGCGGTGGCAACAGCGGGCCATCGGGGAAAAGAGGCAAATCGTGCCCGGCAGTTTCCTGCGCAACATTTGCATTTTGACGCCGTTTTACGCATGATGTGAAGAGCTCCGGCCAACTCGTCTTATCAGGCAAACGAAATCAAACGGGCCCAGATGAAGTCGGAGGAGTTGGAGGTAACGCAGAGGCGGGGCAGGAGGAGGGGCGATGCACAGCCCGCAGCATCTTGCAACATTTTGTTTTAATTTCGCACTCTTGAAAAGTGGCAGCCGCCACTCGAACGGGCTTTTGATGTTGGCCAAGTGAATTGCCACGGCGCGGAACAGAGGCGGGGCATGGAGCTGGCACAGAGACAGAGACAGACAACGGATCCAGCTGTTTGGCGATCTTACCTAGGGAATCGTTCCCCGAAGCCTTCTGAGTTCTCCTCCTTAAATACCTAACAATAGAAATACACTCTATTTCACATGATGTCCCTAAATTCATAATTTAAAAATTATATATGTTTTCAAGGGGGAAAATCTGAAATCTGTAAGTCTCGTTAAGAATGTCCTAACAGAAGTTAATCTATAAGTAAAGGGCGCCGTAGGTTAAGTAAAAATGTAGATTATACAAATAAATAAATAATATTAAATAATTTTGGGGCTTAAATTGAATTTCCTGTAGCTTCTCATAATAATAGTTATTTCATCATCTGCTCCCTTAATTAAAGCCTGCAACTTTATGCTTTGCTCATATTTTTCGTCATTCATGAATTCCTAATTCCAAATACTTTGTGTAGGCTTTTTCGAGTTTTGTTCCTACTAAATCCATTTTTTTATTTTATTGCGCCCAAGGTGCCCTGAGTTTCGTTCTCATCGCTTACTTCCTGTCGGAGCGGCACTGGCAACATTTCATTTCATTTAATTCCCCTGAGCTGGTCCGGATTTTGTACACTTTTTGCCTTATTTAATTTACTGCCTATGTATTTTCGTGCCAGGAATATGGCGGGGAAAAATAAGAGGATACGCTTTCAAGCCGGCGCTGGGTGTATTAAATATGATTATTGACTTTCCCGCACAGCTCTGCTTTCAACTTCTTCAATTGAATTCGATTTCGAAGCCCATGCCCCCCTTCGGGACCCCATCTTCTGACCGAAAAAACTTCACACTTGGTTGTATTTCTCCGGTTGTTAACATCACGAGGGCCTACATCAAAGGCCATTGCCTAAGAGACGACGCTAATTGTATCTGTGTCTGCCAGTATCCGTGTCTGTACCACGGCTCGTATCTGTGTTCGTATCTGTTGTTGTATCTGTATCTGAAGGTGCGAGTTCTGATTGCATTCGCTCTGTCAAGCACACGGGAACAAGAGCGTTTTATTTGATTTCAAGTTATATAGTATGCTAGTGGGTCCCAACGCCTCAGTCTCCGCCCCCCTCGGCCTCGTTCTCTTGACTTTTGTTTATTGAACTTTGGCTGACTGATAGCAAGGGGGGATGGTCGGGGGATGGGGTGAAGCGGTTTTCTGGATAGTTTTTTTCTGAACACACGGAAACATGTGTATTTGGTGCCTGATGCGGGCTGTTTGTTCTCAGAGCCCTGCACCATGATTTGATTTATTTGTACACAACTTTATGATATTTACATGTCTGCATCTGAAAGGAGGCGGGGTGGGTTGATTAGGGGCAGGGCCGTGGCAGGGGAAGCACATGCGATCTGTGCCATAACTGTAAATAAATTCGAGGTTTGACGGGTGCATCTCAGTTGGTTTATTTGCAGGGACTAGTTATTATATTTGCAGAATACGAATTTTTAAAGCAGAAGTGCTGGCCAAAACCTGATGTTGTATCTCGTCTCTATTTTTAAATTGAAAAAGTCTTATCTACTGCAATTCAGGATGGAACAGAGTTTCAATTAAAAACTAAGACGGCTCAAAAAGATGCAGTAATAAGAGAATTTATTACTTATTAAATATTAAGCCATAAAAAAAATCATCAATTTTGTTCGATATTATATCAAGAAACTACATTGATTAATAACAGATTAATAACAGAGAAATAAATTGTCCGTACTTTTTATCCGTTTCCCACTAAGCTTATAAAATCTCATACTATATATTACAAAGCGATACCTACATCTGAGTGGATCCAAGCACTTTCATATAACTTTATTCTCTTGCAACTCTAAGACTGCTACAGAAGTATAGTAATTGGAGGCAATTATCAAGAGTGCCTGCCTTCCCATCCTCTGTATGTCTTTTCATACACTCCACCATTTAGTATTCCGTTCTGCCGTCGGGGCCTGGTCAACTTCCTCTCTTTTCGCGTTTTACAAGCGTTTCGTTACTCTCATAATTACATTTCATTTGGGATGGGCGCCATTAGCTGCCCGACCCCAATCCCGATCAGATCCCGTCCCGATTCCGATCCCAATCGACTGCAATCATCGAGGAAGCCCTCCTCCGGACGGGGCTTATCTATCGCTGCTCATCGGCAGTTCTCGGGGGCTGAAGGCCCGCCATTATCAATTCATGTCCCGTCATAATTAATAAGGCTCGGGTGGAAAGTGAGCCGAGGTGGAGGGAAACCAACACGCAAGACGGCAATCAGTTGGCATTGTGTCGGGTCCTCGGATGTGGGATATGGAGTAAGGAGTGCGGGATCTGGGTTCTGGGTGCGACCTTATCGGGCAACAGCTGCCGATCCAATAAAGCAACTCTCCCCTTCCGTCGCCTTTGACTTTGGCGATGTTTGCCGTTTGCTGTTTGCTCAAGCGCTCCTGGGCCAATTACAGCTTCCTGTTGTGCGAATTTCCTTCGCTCCCCTGTTTGCTTTTTTTCATACACAGCCAAAAATCATTTCATCAAATTTTTTAGCAAAATAATAGTAAAAGCAAAGAAGCCTTTTCAGGAAAATGATTATATTCCAGAAATAAAATTCAGGAATGCGCGGCTATTTTTAATTTTTATTAAAAAAAGTTTATTCGAACTTTTATATATTTTTAGAACAGGACTAAAAGTCCTTAATACAACTTCTCTTAAATGTAAAACTAAAGATTTATTTTTCTTACTGTAGGGACTCTCATATATGGAATCAGCCTCATTTTTTAACCCACCTACGACCCCTTCCATTTTGGCAGAATGAAAACATCTCGCACGCTCAATTTCAAGTGTCGAAATATCTGACAGCTGAAATAATAGAATAAAAATGGGTGCGCATCTCTTTCGTTCCTTTTTTTTCTACACAACGATCCCTCGGCCCGCAACGGTAACTAAAGTTTCAAAATAAACATCACTGCCAAACAATTTATGAAATCATTTTCGCATTAAAAATGCGAGGCCAAGGCAAAAATAAAAATTCGAAAACATATTACAATAGCGGCCAGCACACATGCTGGCCAAAGGCAAAAACAATTGCAATTGCAGGCAATTCGCTTGATTTTCTCATTCCGCATTTCCCACTTTTTATTATTTGTCTGGAGGCAGTCGGAGGGTGAGTTTTAGAACCCGCCCGAGCGTGCCGAAGAACAAGAGAATCCAATTTCGCTAGAATTTGATTGTCAACCAAAATAACGAGGAAGCCCGTAAATGTGATTCGGGGACAGCAGGAAGACATTTCAAACAGTGTTGAAGCAGCAGCTATTTTCTGGCCAACTATGGACGGATTCACTAATTAGAAAATGAATGTTTAGTTGTGTAACTGATAGGTTTCTGCAGGTGTGTGTAATGTGTGTAAGGTATTTTTAGTTGGTTTATTTTAGGGGCAAAATAGTTTTGATTGAGTTAAAAATAATTCTTAATACAAATTTGAGTTTGTAAATACTCGACTTAGCTACAATTTGGTAACTTTTATTTGGCAACACTGCTCCCCGGGCAGGTCACATTCTGAGTCGAAATGGGCGACAGATTGCCAGGGACACCATTGATATTCGAGGCATCGGAACCAGAACCGCTCGAGTTCATCGGCTCATAAATACTTGTATTGCCCATCCGACGCACAAGTGTCAATTGCAGCTGACACGACAACGCCGCGGCGGCAGCTCTCGGTTATTAGTTTGCAATCAAATGTGTATGACACTTTAGTTGGTTTCTGTCGCTGTCGCCCTCTCCGTCTCTTTCTCTGCCTGGCCACCCGTCTCTTTCTAGTCAGTTTGGGCTGACAGTTGCGCCAAATTGACGTTTGGTGTTCGCGAGCAAAAGCGAGGGAAGGGGATGTCACAAAAGAGTGCAAAATGATAAATTCTTTAGATGTCGATTCAAAAAATCAAAAGAACACACTCAAAGTGGACAGGATTTCACTATTTGGAAAGAGATATTCTTGATTGTGAAAGAATTTGGTTCTGGTTCTTTACGATTAAAATGGAAAAATCTAGTCGACATTAAATGCACTATCACAAGTGATAAACAACCAAATTATCTATTACGAATTAGTTCACGGGAGTCAAATCCTAATAGAAGCATTCAAGTGTGACTAGAAAGTGACGTTCCTCATAATTTGGAAATTGTCAAGTGGAGCTCATTGACTCGTTTTCATCCGAATTCCTTCGAGATGGTGACCCTGAGAGGTCTGTCAACCGCAGTTAGATCTCTACCTGCGTCTATATCTGCACTGACAACTATTCAGGTTCAGGGCACACACCCATGGAACCGAGCCCACCCGTCTCCGGATTCCGGACAACCGACATTAACTCACGGGACTCTCGGAGCGAGGGCAGCGCCCACGTTAGGTGGAAACCCCGTGGGGTTACATTGAACTCCGTAAAGCAGTAAAACAGTAAAAGCTGTGCCCAAATTTAGCGCCCGGTTCAGTGCACTTTGCGTGTGTGCGCCCAAGTGGATTTCGTCTAGAAAAAAATAAAAATAAATAAATGCCGACACAACTGTCAATTATGGCCGGTAGTGCTCGCTGGGATCGACGCGAACTGAGGCCGTACATCCACAACAAACACAACAGCAGATAGATGCCAGTATGTAGATATTTTATATAAACAGCAGCAGTTCAATTTGTTGATTCGCCGCCCGCTCGGCGGCCTGCTTGGATTTCGATTGATGGCGACGTAGGACGCGGACAGGGACACGGACGCCCATTGACAGAGCCCCATGCGGCACACAAACTAAGTCCGTACACTGAGCGAAGGCGATGCTCACGACCTCGAAACCAATTCATATTTTTATTATGCCCTTAGTGTGTAGTTTGCAACACAGTCAAGGAGCCAACCTCATAAAGTGCGGTCAGCGTCTCTAGACGAGTCGATCTAGCCATGTCCGTATGTCTACTGTCAAACTAGTCTCTCAGTTCTTATACTATTTTAATGAAACTTTGCAGACAGTCTTCCAGGCATATCAGTCCTCTATATCTTATAGCTGTCATAGGAAAGATTGGGCCAAATTAGCCGATTTTCGTTGATTTTAAAGATATCCAATTGAAACTTAATTACAGCCCTTTAGTTGTATTTATATTTATATTTGCAAGGGTATGGAAACTTCGGCTTGGAGAAGTTAGCTTTCTTACCTGTATATTTTTAATGAAAATAAATTGGCATCCAAAAATATAATCGAAACATGACGATGATATTAATCAAGGTCTCAGTGGAGGGACAGGTCTCAAGATATCAGTTTGAGGTTTCGTTTTTTATTTCGTTTGTCGAAATACAATTTTTTCGCAGTGCATGTATATACGAAAATACGGAATGCAACGTCAAAGTCATTTGTCACGCGCCGGGAACGACAACGACCACGAGCGATATCAATGAGCGAACAATGAACCAGGCGGGCAAACAAACCTCCCCCTCAGCCCTGCCCTGCCCCTGTCCCGGCCCCGGCCCGTGGTCGTGCCCACCCTCTTGCAGATCCCCCGCCCGCAGCCCCTGGCACCTTGCCACCGCCTGCACTACAGTGCTGCCATCGAACCTGAACCGCACAAAAATAAAAATAAAAATTGAGCACACACTAAATCAACAATTACAAGATAAGCAAACGACCAACGGCGAGCCCAACACACTCCCCGAGTTCGAGTATCAAGCAGTCCGAACACATCTGCGCCTCAAATGTCAGATCAGATGGCGGAGGCTTTACGAACTTCCGCAATTATTTACAGTGTCCCATTAAGTGCAGCGTTTCTATGCCCGCCTCATTTCATTTCGGCTCGTCACCAAACTAATGCGGCGCTCGGAATTACTGGGACAAAGGAAAAGGAAAAGGCAAAGGAAAGGGTGCAGCCAGTTTTGGACTACGAACAGCGTACACCGAACCCCGAGCCTCGAAACCCCGAAACCTCAAAACCCCGAACCCCTGGCAACATCCCAAGCAGTGGCGTATCTAATTTTCAGGAGGGTTTATTACACTATTCGAGTATTCCTATTAAACTTAATAAAAATAAAGCTGATAAAATTTCATGAAAAAAGACAGAAAAATGTTGTGATTAAGTCCCTTAAAATCCCCCTGCATACGCCTCTGATCCCTGCCAAGCAACCATCCATCCATGAGCCAACTTCAGCCAGTTGGTAATTTCATGCACTTAAACTCGCATTATGTTCCTCCCTCCCTGGATTTTTTTTGCTGCGTTCTGTTAATTCGGTTGTTTGTCTGATTTTCTTTTTTCCCATTTGGGGTTATTGTTTTTTTCCAGCTTCGTGTCTTTTTCGGTCCGTCATCGTTTCCTTGTTTCTTTTTGATCCCTTGCCTGGAAACCTTAGGCGCTCGACGGGCATATATTTTTATTTTTGTATACCTCTGTGCAATTTGAGGTGTAGTCATTACCCGGTCAACTTCGGAAGGAGGAGGGGCAGGCAAAAGGGGAGTGGCTGACCGACTGCGTGCCGTGTTCGTAATTACATTGATGGCGCGCAGCGCTCGGACTTTGTCTGCTGGCCCTCTCAAATTATAAGTATGGGCAGTCGGTGCATTTATGGGCGCAGTTAGCCGACTCCACGTTCCGATTCCCAATTCCCGACGCCCGAGCCCCAAGCCGCTTCCGTTCCTCGATTGCGCTTCCCTGGCGTTCTGTGGGGTATTTAGTTGGGGGTCACTCACTATTATTAACCGCTTATCAATCAAGCAGAATATGAATTTTCGAGATGCGCTCCTAATGAGCTGAATTTAATAGACGGAAACTCTGGTTTTAATGGTAATGATTACAAAATATAATCATTAAAATCATCCGAAAAGATGGGTCAGCTTTAAATTGGCTAAAGGCTTCGATTCAAGCTGAAGCCCAAAGCTTTTTAAAAGAAAAAGTTTACAAATGGTTTATTTTACTTAAATTCATTTATAATGGGCAATTCGGTCTTTGAGGTATATTAAATAATATTACTCAAAGTTATGAATTATTGCCGAATTTCTGGTACTCAAAGAACTACTTTTAGTTTTATAATCACCGTTTGAGGTCCCACCAAGTTGGCGTTCCCTTTGCATTTCAGTAACCTCAACGTTTTGGTAAGCAAACATTGGCAACATTTTTGTATAAATGTACGTCATGAATTTTAACTGTTTGATTCAAAGTACGAATAGCAGAAATAATTAACAATGCCCGTCCACCCCAATTTTTCAAATTCCACGGATCCACATTGTTGTCTTTCGTAGCGCACATATTTCTCCCTGCACCATTTTCCTCAGCCCCGAAATATCCGCTTGAGGTGACCCATTTCGGTCGCACAGTGCCTGCCATTTAGCATTCACCATTTGCCATTCAGCATTGTGCCAGCTTAACCTCATTTCGAAGGCAAATGCTAAAGAATTACATTAAACCCCGAGTGGCAAGCCGAAATGCAAACGCAAAATCAAAGAGAAGAAAATTAACATGAAGTGAATTTCGAAAGGGGGAATAGACACGGACAGTCCGGGGGGAAAATGCCGGGGGCGATGAGAAATTTTGGCAAAGAGTCGGGCACGTGCTTATAGCGCAGAAATTTGGAAACTTTTTGTATTTCCTCAGAGACCCAAAGAGACAGCTAGACGACATGGACGTGACGGACCAAGACCGACGAGCGGACACACCGCCGCGACGGACAGACTGACGGACGGAATGTCGGACAGACGGACGAACAGGCAGTCGACGTAATCATGAGGCAATTTCTTTTGGGTCCGGCTGGCAACTGCAATTTGTAGTCAGCATTTTCTTGGCCCGCTTCTGTGAGCCAACTCAACTCGAGTCACCTCCCGAATTAACCCCCTTGCGCTCTTGGGACAGCTGATTTCGAGTGTTTTTTCGGTGACCCACTAGAGAAGCTTCTACCCACTTAAGCTGCAAAAATACTAATATTTTCTTTGGGCTTTTCTTTGGCTAATAAATCATGTGGCACATTGGTTCTGCCCCGCTCTTCGCTGTTCTTTTATTTTCGTCTCGTGTACTTGCCCTCAGTTTCGATTCGTTGGTTTGACATACGCAATTTAAATAAAAAATTAGCGCATATTTTGCGTTTTCCTTTGCAAGTGCCCAAATACTATAAAAAATTGTATATTTACACTGAGAAAAAGAAGAATGGCAAACATATTGGACCTTTTACTTAATTAAATATAATAATTATGATAGATAAATGAGACGTTATCTGTAAAAAAAAACGTTAGATTGATCCGAGATCATTCGTTGCACAATATAGCCTTAGGATTAGAACCTATCTTGTCAATACACTTACATCTTAACAAAGTAGCATTTAATCAAACGATCCTTACCGCTATTTTTCTTGGTGTATTTAGCAAACCCCCATGTGATGTGTAGATTCATTCAATTTATTACTTGGCATATTTTTTGCCGCTGCTTTGTTTTTTCTGCTGCCTCAAATAAATAATGCCTGGAGCTGTGCAAGCGGGTCGATTAATATAAATCAACGCCCGACAGTGTCGTCCAAGGGAAGTTCAGCGGGAGGGAGCGGGCACGTTTACGTGGAAATGGGTGCCCTGCCTGCTGACTTTTCCTTTGTGGCTTTAATGAAAGTAATTTATTAAGTAATTTCTAAGCTTTTAGTCGTGACGCTCGCTGTTGAGAGTTTAATTAATTGGTTTTCATATTAAACGACCCGCCCAGGCCCCAATGAATTATGTATGAGAAGGTAAGTAGCAATCGATATTGAGATTGCGATTCAATATTGCACAACATCGGGTGATGAAAAAAACCCACTTGCCCTGCCCTTCGTACCTCGAGGTCCGGATCGAGAGCGGAAACTGTTATCCGCCGTGAAATGGATCTGATGGATTAATAAACATTCCACGGCAATTAATTCCGAGTATTATTCAAGTCCCCATTAAAGATGCAGATGAGTGCTACACGTTCATTCCAGTGGGGAACTTCTCAATGGACTTGCTTACTCACTGATTACTGTCTGATTCTCAATTAAGATTGCTGCAGCCAAGAAATGTAAAAGTGTTCAGGGAAGAAAATAATTTCATATGTAAACTATCTTTGTCTATCTTCCTATATTGTGATTGATGATTTTTGCCTGGTATCAAAATCAGCGAAACAAATAGGTATACCAATTGGCTTAAATACAAGAACTATAAATAAAACTTTTATTGTTTTTTATGTCCTTATATACCCTCAGCGGTATTATTATTTTGCAATGATATTTGCAACGCAGTGAAGAAGGCATCACCAGCTGAGTCGATCTAGCCATGTCAGTCTGTCCGTTTGTCAGTTTCTACGCGAACTAGTCTCTCAGTTATTGAGTATATATGTCGGAATGATCGGAAATAATGGAAGAAATATTATATCTTCTCAACGTATTTTTATAAATTTTGAGATATAGCTGTTTTTTACGGTTCTAGAATTATGCTTTAAATTTCAATAAGCTTGGTCAACTATATCATATAGCTGCCATAGAAGCGATCGGTTGATTGATATGAATATGTAAAATTCTACATGTAAAATGTAAATTGTGTAGGTAATGTCTTAAAAATGTACAAACTTTGATATTTTTAATTTTACGGAAATGAATCGCCATTCAATGATCCAAATGCAGACTGCAAGGGTATACAAACTTCGACTTACCGAAGTTAGCTTCCTTTTTTGTTTTTTATTAAAATATTGTATCGTCTAATTTAAGCTTCTTGGAGTTGTAAAACGCATAATCTTTTAAGTGTTGAACCTTCTTTAGGGTTCAGATTTTCTGCTGGGACAGCCTTCAAAGTATTAGGACAAAGTCGATCCGAGTGCTGCTGCCGTGAAAATGTCGACAATCTTGCCGGGGTCTAAGGCTGCCACATGGACGGCACTTGGGGGTTACAGCCCCGCTAACCCCCTGTGTGTAAGATCTACATCGGATGTGCGCGCACGAAACGTGCTTTCCCAATGGCCAAAAGCCAGGGCAACACGAAAGCCAGACAGCGGACAATGAAAACTAAAGCTAGGCAAAGAGACGAAGAAAAGCAAAGCACAGGCAAAATACTGCAACCGAAAATAAATAAAAATGTTTCAAAGAAAACTGTCAAGATTTGCATTTATCGTCGTTGGCGTCGTGGGCCAAGAAAATGCATGCGATAAAAGTTGCTGGTTACTGCGAAGTCTGGTTTCTGGTATCTGCTAGTTGCTATTCGGTATCTGTTGTCCCGTGGATACGGGTATATGTATCTGTATCTGCTCTTGGCCGTAGATAGCTTAGTTGGCATTTGCTTAATTTGCATATCGCTTTGGAGCGGTGCGGCGTCTCAGCAGAAAAATATTTGAGAATTTGCACTTTAATTGCACTTAAATCACCATCAGCTCGGACAACATTAATTGACTCTGCAGATATAGATACAGATACGGGTACAGATGCTGGCGCGTTGGCAGCCAGACTGATTGGACGGGCCTCTCCTGCCCTCATTATGCATTTGTTTCCTATTAATTTAATTAGTCGGCATTTTGCGGTTGTGCAATCCGCTCAGTATTTGCATTTTCCAGATCCCTAAAAGAGGCCAGCCCAACCCCATTATTGCTCAATAGCAACGAGATTAAATAGAAATGTTTTATTTCCGTCGGTTTCCACAGCATCCCCCCTCCAAATCACCCATGTTGCAATTCAAATACGGGTTTAATTTTCTGTTTGGCTTTCGGGCGGTTTTGTGCGGAATATTGCATATGCTAAATAAATTAAAATTTTAATTTTATTTCCTACATTTACTATGTGTGCTGAACTTGATGTGGCCACGATAAATTTAAATGTTGCATTGTCTCTCCCACTCAGCAAGCAGACTTAAATCAACAATGTACTTTAATGTTTTTGAGTAAAAGTTGCGCATGTCGAATACATAAACGAATACTTATTTACATTAACTAATGTTAAATATGTTTTATGTATATATTTTAAATATTACTAAATAATACATTTTGATTGCCTATTTTCGCATTTTAAAAAAATCTTTACTAATACCTGAAAGCTTAATAGATTTTTAAATTACCAAGGAATATACTAAGACTTGGAAAATGCATTAAATTTCAATGAATGTATTATAAAAGGGCTATCTAATTGACTTGAATTTCCCAGGTCATTTCCCTTTATGTGGAAATGGCTGGAATTTAGCATTCACAGAAATTTGTGTAACGGCTGAGAGCTTTCCAAATAAATGGTAAATTATACAGAGGGCCGCCCGCAGAAAGAGTTGAATTCCATTTGGGTTCAATCGTAATCGTAAATTTCTGGAAAATTCAAATGCGGAAAAGCTGCCCCCCTGCCGCCTTACCGCCCCCGAAACCTCCCCACTTTATTCGGTTTACAATTCAATTTAAATGTAATTTCCCTTTTTGCTAAATTGCAAATGCCAACACATGCAAACCGAGCGAGAGGGATGGATAGAGAGGGACGGCCTCAATCAACTGACGCATTCCTAAACGCAATGCCACGCCCCCTCACGCACACCCATACACACTCACTGGCCGTAAAACACATGTAAATGATAGTGCACGTCATAATATTTCATTTGACACACGGTAGAAAATCGTTTTACACTTTTGGCATAAATTGACGAAATAAATCATGTTTGCGACACGTGATTGGCGACCCAAACAGCGCGGGAACTGGGGGGTGTTAAGGAGTCTGGGGTTAAGGGGTACCGGAAAAGTGAGCACGAGAAATTACACACAGCGACGGCGGACTCGGAAAACATTTGAGCGTTTGTTCGAAAATACTCTTTACAAACGAGTTAATTTCGATTTTCGCATAATTTGTTTTATTATTCTTTAAAATAAAATAGTTTTAAATGCATATATTATGTTAAAATAAAACAATTAAGAGAAAATAAAACAAGCTTATTAATCAATGTTATTTATATTATGAATTTTAACTAACATTTTCTTAGATAGAAAAAAAAATGTACAAAACAACAATTTTAGGTCGTTAAAATTTCTATCTTAATAGATCTTTATTCTTTATTTAAGTAAAAATGTTATATATTCTATGTAACATACATATTTATATTTGACAAAAGGGACGATATAAAAGCATGTTCAGATATAATCAAAAGCTTTAAATTAAACTTTTTAAAAACATTAATTTCAGAGGATTCCCTCTTCGTTGATGGCGAAGAAAACGTTTTCAATGCGATTTTGTTTGTGTTTCGATGTAATTTCATTTGGCCGAGCAACGTGGCGAATGCGCAATGTTTCATTGCATTTGCACAAGCAAACACGCTCGTATTTCAGCGATTTGTGCTCAAAATTCGAAATGTTGTTGCTCAAAGAAAGCGACAACTGGTTGTAATATTCATTTTATAATTAAATTACGCCTTTGACATTCTCGGATTTTCGTTGCTAGCCGACTGCTTACGTTTGGTTATTTGGCCAATAGGAGATACAGACAGACAAAAAAGGCCACGTCGACGTTGACTGATTGAATTGCGGTCTGCGTCAATGGTCTTTTACGTGCGAGTGTGTGCTTTTTAATTTGCCATCACAAAAATCAGTAAATTGCATTTCGATTGTGATTCGGGTTTGATGAATTGCCAGAAACCACTGTCGCGAATTGAAACCAAATCGCTTGGCGGGCCGAGGGGAGGCGGTCAATTATTTTGAGCGACTCGATTGAATTTCTAATGACTCAAAGGGGTATTAAATGCGCATTAAGCGGAGTCACATCGCCAGCTGCCTCTGCCCATGGGGCACACTCACTTATCGATGTTCAACTAACCACATTAGCTTAATGATTTCGCCGAGTTTCCCAGTTCCAGTCCCAGTCCCAGTCCCATTGCCATTTCCATTCCCAGCTCGAGTCCAAGTCCAAGTCCCCATCATCATCATCATTGTCAGCACTTAAATGCAGGCTTCATTTGCTTAATTGCATGGCAAATGTTGCCGTGATTAATGTGACAGGGATTGGGAATGGAACTTCACCCGAAAGGGGACTCTTGCCTACGCACAAACTCTCCAAAGACACTTGAAAAGCCACAAACAAAATTTATAAAAAAAAATTCGAAAAAGCGAAGACAAGCAATCAACAAAAACCTGTTCTTTATCAATGCTGTTGGCTTTGCATGAAGTCGCATGGAAAAATGAAAACACCACTCGGAGTGTGGAAATAATTGTAGCCTAAGAGTTACTCTCGCTTTTACACACAAAAAAATATCTTAAAACATTTTTAAGCCATCATGATCACAATACTTATAATGAATACTATTTTCTAATAAAATGTATAGTTTAACAAAATAATGTAATTTGCTTCGATTCTTCTAAGAAATCATAGATAGTAAATATAATAAATTTATTTTCTAGTTATATTGCTCTTGCGAAATGTTGTTTTAACTTGATTCATTCATCGCCCCCAATTATTTTCCCTATGCAGCCATCTGCCTTGGCTATTAACCGCAAGGAGATCGCCAGTATCTTATGGCGCATCCATTCACAATATGCCCCTTTATTCATTCGCTTTACCGCAGCTTGCCCGAGATTAGCGGAAGCCAGAACGTTTGGTGGGAGCAATATGGAGCAAGGCTTCTACGGC
The DNA here is from genome assembly GCA_014170255.2 of Drosophila triauraria. Lineage (NCBI taxonomy): Eukaryota > Metazoa > Arthropoda > Insecta > Diptera > Drosophilidae > Drosophila > Drosophila triauraria. Next base: position 33,635 of record JABJVT010000084.1, read on the forward strand.
GCCGGCGATGGCGATGGTGATATTAATGGCGATGGTGACCCACTTGCGGTCCGAGTGACAGGCGTGAACACACACTCAGAGGGCCCCTTTGGACGGAAACACCCGTATGACAGTCCTCGCCCGCAGCTCATATCAGGCATTACGTATACGCCACCTTGCCCCGCAACTGCGCCGCCTGAATTGCGGGGCCATTTATAGACGCGCTAAATGAGAAATTTACTTCCGACAAAACGCACATTTGAACTTTGCAAAGGCACGGTTATAAATAATCGAGTGGCAATTAGCGATTTGCAATTGCAATTTGCGCTCCCAGGGTCTGAGACATTCGCAATTGGAAATTCGTAAAAGCATTTCGCAACTTATGCAAGCTGCCATCGTTTGTCATTACCCGATGATTTCCGTGAAAATTCTTCGTACTCCGGATCCTTAGCAATAATTTGTACGAAATGCTCGCGACGGTTCGCGAGGCGTTTGGCTCAGCCAAGAAATAAAAACTAATTGCAGCGATAGCAAATTGCCAGATTTCAATGTCAATGGCGGCCAAAAAGAGAGTGAGCATCGCCAACGGCGAGTGGCCAGTAGCCAGTAGCCAGAAGCCAGCGTCATCGTCATCATCATTAGTGAGCGGCCGAGCGATTCTGCAGATGCAGAGAGATCTGCATCCTCGTATCTCTCGGCGGAATGCATCTCTGCGGTTGCCAATCAATAATTTGCCTGGTGAATGCCTCCGCTGGCCGTAATTGTGTTCTGGCCTCTGCCGCTCTTTTTGTGCAATTTTCATTCATTGCATTTGGCAAGCAACTGCCAATAAGTTGGCTACCACATCACTACAGAGAGAGAAAACCAAACAGTAAGAGGTCCATTCTAATCCCAGGGTCTTTGCTTATAGTTATGTATAATAAAATAAAGTAGGGCATTTCTATTAATTCTATATTAAATATGTTACACTGAATGTTTGAAAATAAAATCTGTGTATTTTTTTAATTGCACATCTTTCAATTATTTTATTTTAGGTAAATCAATGAAACTATGAAATATTCGTTCCTAACTCTGAAGGCGCTTAAAATATATTCATTCTTTATTTAATGGAACTTTTCACAAAAATATAAAAATAAAGCATAAAACATAATTTCTTTTTGAAATATTATTATGTTTATTTATAATTCTTATGGTTTTTAAAGTTTAAAAAAACAGTTGTTATTATTGATATTTATAAAAATAGAAATTTAGTTTATATTGAGTTAGTAATAATTCAATGTTCATATGATAACTATGCTTATGAAGTCCAATATTTTATCTGTAAAGGATCATGGGAAAAACTATATTTTATATATAACAAGTAAGAAAATAATAAGTATTAAATCTATGTACCATATCAAAGGCATTTTGCACAAACAAAGCCACGAAATATTGATACATCTTAAATGATTTAGACTTTCAGTGTTCGGAGCATGGCTGCAGGCACGGCTTATGGCAGCGGCAGCTTCTATACAGCATTTAATTGCACGTTTTGGCCAGCACAACAGCCGTGACAGCAACAGCAACAGCAACAGCGGCAGCGGCAGCAACGGCGCGGCAGCAACATCAGCCGCAATGACAATGCCAGACTCAAAATAACCAAAGGCAAGTTTTTGTGGTTTCTGCCAGGTCGCTTTTCAGCTTGCTGGGTTTTGTCTCCTCCTCGGTTCTTCAACTTGGCCAAGTCGGGGCCATAGAAAATGTCTATATTATACGAAATATTCGTCTGTCATTAAAGCGGAAGAGCGGTGCGGTGGGGCTGTGTGCCGGAGAGAATGGGCCGTAATGAGTTTGTGGTTAGACTGAATCCGCCGCAGAGCACGATGTACAAGTACTCATATTTATATTTGTTCTCGTGCAATTTGCAGCCATACAATGTTGGCTGCTTTCCACTCGGTGAGTACTTCACATTACCGGACGTACATAATCATCATTTATATTTTCCACTGACACAAATAACAACTTGTATATAAATATCAACCTACAGACAGTGCCTATTACGTACAAAAAATATATATATTAGTGGCAGCATTAAGTCGAGAGATAACGTAACAAACTTTTGTTAGGTACTAAAAAATCAATTTGAATATAAAACATAGATTAATATTTCAATAAAACAACCTTGCAGATAATAATAATAATTAAATTAAAAGACCATACTTTAAGTTTTAAACCGATATTTAAAAAGAAAATCGAATAATTTATCCCGATCGTTCCCATGGCATCTATATGATATAGTGGTCCAATCTGGCCCGTTCCGACTTAAATACTAATGGGAATATCAAGAAGACTATCTGCAAAGACCGGTATGGATGAAGAATATATATACTCTATTGGGTCGGAGATGCTTCCTTCCGTTTCAAACTTCTGACTAAAATTATAACACTCTGCAATGGTATAAAAAGAAAGTGTACAACTTAATATTTTCTTATTCTTGTGAATAAATATTTAAATGCCTAAGATGCCAATATTAACTTTGCAAAGAAGGCACATCTTCGCATTATCAGTATCGAAATTGGTTTACTTGATTTATGACAAAGCCAGCCTTAATTTTGTTATGTTTAGTATTGGAAATTAATGGATTGCATAAAATTAAGTGCTTTATGTTGATATTACCTAATTCTTGAATTTATTTAATTTAAAAATTTAGCTTCTGGGCTTATGTTGTTCAATTAATATAAAATGTAAATGTAGCAGTTCCCTTCTTCTACGACACTATTTGTTAGGTCCGCAGAAAATCCTAATCTCTCGACAGCAATTGGCAGGGCACCTCTTAGTATTTCTTCAGTTTTTCTTGGCTTGGATAGTTTTTTACCCCACCCCTTTGGCCTCTTGCCCTAATGTTTATTGCCCTTGTGGCTGCAACTTATGTGTTTTCCCTTCTAGCACCCGCCCGTCCCATTTTTCCGCGCCAAATGAGGCTTGGACCCCGCTGTGACCTCTGAGTGGTGTCTGCTCCGAACACATTTCGGCATGCTAATTAGTCCGGGGGATGGCGAAAAGAGGGCTCGGGCACTGGCCGCAGAGCCTTCTGCGTTCATTTCCCATGCGTGTTCATTATAATAATTTCTCGTGCTTTTGTCTGGTTTCTGTTTTTGGCCAGGTTTAATTAATGATTTGCTAAGCTGCTAGATACCACTCCCAGCGCGCTGCGGTGCGTTTCGCCTTTGTGCATGCCAGGGGTTAATTGGGTGTCAGGACGTGGGCTAATTCTGGGCACACAGCGAGAAACATGTGATTATATCATCCATAGAGCCACGAACATTTCTCAAGGGCCAAATTGAGAAATATTTGAAAATAAGTTTAGAAGTTTACCTTTTAAGCGCCACAGATCGAACTTTATTTGCATTCACTTGGAACTATATTTTGTGAAGGTGATTTTTTCCTCTGTGCACCCACTCATCCCCTGACCAGCATGCCCAATTGTGGCGAGTATCCGCTGCTCATGCAGCACGGACGCGTGTGTCCCAGAGTGTGTTTGTGCTGGCAACACGTGGCAGCAACGAATCCCAAATCTGAAATGTGAAATCCAAAAACGGGGCGCCCCCAATCAGGCTTCGTATTGTTGCTGCACACTGGGCGCCTTTGTTGCATTTTGTGGCGAATGCTCTTTTCCGCTTTTCCACTTTTCCGCTGCCACGTTTCGTTACACAAAAGGCCAAGTTACACTCGTGCACAAGACAAGCATACATAGATGAGCGGCCATGTGAGATTGTATACATTTTTTTTATAATTGTACTCATGCACATGTTTTTTTTCGCCATGCCACGCATTTGCAATATTTATTCACATTCACGTTGCGAAATATGATTTGAGCACACTTCCCAATGGGTCGCTCAAGTCCCCAGTAAGTCGTACGAAACTCTAAGAGAACCTTTAATGCTTTACCTCACTCTGAGAGCACCACATAGTCCTTAGAAGCCCATCATAATAATTTTAAAAACTACCTATTACATTTTGAACATTTATAGAGTATCTATTTCATGAGTATCTCAACTCGATGAAACGATTCCCCACTTAATATTTTTCCCGTGCTCTCCCGCACCATTTCAGCTGGCATAGTCGCATGAGCATTTGCATGTGACCGATTGAGGTTTATGAATATAAATTGTTTGTTAATTAAATGCAACAACAATAACGGCCAGCAGGAGCACCAACAAAGCAACAAGACAGACAGCTGTGGGATGGTTGGATAGGATGAATGGTCGGATGGTCGGATGGTCGGATGGCTGCTGGCTTGGTCGGTTGGACGGTTTGGCTAGGCTTTAATACCGGAAATTGATTAAAAGCTCATTTCATTTGCCTGCTGTTCGCTTGTGTTGCAGTTGCAATTGCGATTGTTGCTGCAATTGTTGTTATTGTGGGCCCCTCCTCGCTGTCATAATTTGCCGTTTGAAATGATTATGGTGCCTTACACACACTCGGTAATTGCAATTGCTGATGTTGCAGTTGTACTTACTAGTGGTTGCTGTTCCAGAGGAAATATCCATGCAACATGCGGAGCTATGTTGCTGTTGCTGCCGCCGCAATTGCAGTTGCTGTTGCTGTTGCAGTTGCTGAGGGGCTTGTTAATTCCCAGATTGGCGCTATTCATTATTGTAAAAGTCCCTTTCCTCTGAAATTACTGAAGATTTTCGGGCAATTTTGTACCGATTTCCATTGTCTGCATTTAGGGCACATAGAGAAAATCGAAATTGGCATAGTAGGGACTAAAACTAAGATTAATGATCTAAAATTCAAAGAATCTATAGCTACAGTCTCACTAACTAAGAGCTTATTAACTTTAAAGCTAGAAATAATTGATATTAGCCAACATATTGACTAAGACAATTGTGGGCTTACTTTGGTAAACAGAGGAATCGAATTGATATCCACTAACAATATTTATTTTTTCACTGTGCACCCGGCGGAGAAAGGCCTTTGAAATGCGTTTAAGCTCGATTATTGTAATTGAGTTGAATGGCGCGGGACAGGTTGCCTAATTGCAGGATTACGCTCGAAGAAAGATTAGAAAATACTTTCATATCTGCCATTTGCCGCCTCGCCGAACTAGCGTATTCTGCTCGAGTTGCTCGGCAAAGTTATCTCATTTGTTTTTATCGGCCGGGCGAGGTCCGTTATGCCAAACAACCCTCGAAAACACATTTATGGCAACTGGGAATTATTTATTTTCCAAAACATTTGCCCAGAATATGGCCATGTAATGTCCAACTTGAACTTTAATGGGTTTTCCACACCCCCAAAAAGGCTGTTACATTTCTCCTCTTGCCCAGCCAGTTTTTTCTTTTTCCTTGTTGCCATCTTTCTCCTGCCTTTGTCATAATTTTACTGCCAATTTCAGCAACTGGGAAAGTTGGCCGACTCTCGCACTTACACGTATTTACGTTGCGATTTTTATTTCCTGTAATTTTTACGATATTACTTATTTTTATGCAGCTCACAGCGGATCAGGGGTCGTACGTACACTCATACATATATAAGGCAGGGCGTTGGGGAGGCAGCGTTTAGCTTTCATTTTGAACTTTATGCCATTTTTATTGCTTGTTGTGCGCCATGTTGCTGTCGACGTCGTCGTCGTTGGATGTTGATGTTGCCGATGGCAGCCGCATTATTGGTTTTTGAAACTCGAGCCGGGCCCACGACAGAAATTAAAATAAAATGCGAGCGGGGAGCTATCTGTTGGAAGGATGGCAAGAACAAAGGAACGACTGCCAGGCAAAAAACCAGACAAATTCCAAATTCCCCGCAGCAACATTAGTCAATTGGAGTTTGACGCCGCTTCAATACTCGAACTGGCCCGTGTGCGCGCCTTTGTGCCATTACGTATTGTTTTTACAGTTGCCCGGCTTATTTATTTCTAGCATTTGTTATTATTTAATTTAAATATTTATGCAGCGTGTCTGGCGTGACTATGGCGCATTATAATTACCGCAACGGCAGACCGATAAGCGGGCCCGTATACTTGATATTTTTCTATGGTCTCGTTTCGTTTTCGAGGTTTCGTTGCAATGTTCGACTGGGCAACATATGTATATGGCTAATGGCTACGTGCGGCTATGGGCCGACCTCGTAAAGTGGGTTGTGCTTCGATCGGCCGATCCGCTGATCGAACAGGCTAAGGCCCAGCTATGTATACTTACCTGCGATCCCGTGTGGGCAGACGTTGGAAGCATTAACATTGCTCGAATGTACCTCCCTGCACTACAAGCCATCGTCGGTTGTGTCCCAATGCAATTGGCCAATTATCGGGTATTTCATGCTGCAATTGATCCCAGCCTTTCGTAGCCATCCCAGGTGCATTTTCAAAGTTGCGCCTAAAACCGATGTAAATTTCAAATTAAAATGTCTGCAACATTAATTTCGTAACCAATATAGCAACACAGCTTTATTCCGATTTCTTAGTTGTGCCAGAAACACTGAGAAAAAATTAAGTTCTCCACGTTTTCGATTTTGGTATTTTCCTTCTCAAAAGCAGACAAGGAACAAAAATACCAGGATGGAGAAGAATTCTCACATTGAGATCGTGTTTTTATTCTTGATTTATAGTAAGGTTAAGTCTTCTCGTTTTTAATCACCAATCGTTCTCAATAAAATAAAATTTAAGAAAAAAACATCAAAAACTAACTTAATATTTCATTTCTTCTTATGTAATTTAATATTTGAAATCTTATATTTAATGTTAAATAGTATGTATATAAAATTGTATCTGTAAGGTTAAATTGTATGTATATATAAATATACAAAATATAAGTATTATATAAATTTGATTAGAAAACTAATTTATTTTATTAAGTACTCACATAGTTTTACGGCTCGACTCGGACTCGAACCCTTGACTGTCACAGCACGCCAGCCCAACACACTACCAGACGCTCCACTCAGGCAAATCGAAGAAGGCCGTGGAAAACATGAATGGCAGTGGCGAAATTGAAAAATAACTTTCCAGAGTTAGCTTTTTCTCTGTCTCTCATTTCCCCCAAAAGATCCCTCTTTTGAAAGATCATAATTCGGAGTAACTTAATCTCGACTTCAAGATCGCTTTTTCTGGAAACAACAAAATCAAAAACAATTTTTTTTTTATTTCAATAATGCCTTTTTGAGATAAGATGAGAAGAAATGTTTTTGGTTATAAATTTTTCTGGGTGAAGGAATCTCAATTGATAATACTGGGAATACAAGTCGGACTGTTACTGTTAGGAACAAACACGTCAGTTTAATAGGGTTTTTCTCTTTTTTTTTTTTCTTTTTTTTAATAAATTTCAATAAGTAAATTTAATATTTCATAGGTTTTAGAGCGATTTCCACCTTCCCTCTCCAAATTTCGCGGCCAGATAAAGTTCCGGCTAAGAAAGGTAAATTAAAGAGAATCACATATTGGGAGCCGAACTTGAAACTGTAGCACCTTTAATAATAAATTGGTAATTGCAAGGGATTCTCGGGGGATTACTATATATAACTATTTGAAGTCTTTCATAATAACATATCTTTTAACCAAAGAATTTTGTATAATAACTACTATCGAAGCAGAATGGGTAGCAAAAAATATACACTTATAATCAGTTTTACAATAATGTCCCGATACATAAGCATTCCCTTGTTATAGCTACTGTTAATTATAATTATTAAACAATCCTCATTATTAATCACAATGGAAATGTTAATGCAATTGAATTTATCAGATGTTCCAGTCCAGTTTGAAAAAGAGTTCTTTGGAAAAGGCCAGCCAACTAAACTAGACTGTCTGTTTATATAAAATGGTAGCTATTTACCAGCCCGCTTCGGACCGAGTCCGCTCCCAGCGGACATTAGTGTGTCTGCAATTAAATACACATTGAAACCTTTGTAAGCCCGATAATCATCTCGATGTCTGCCTAGCCACATGCGTTGTTTGTTAATGTCTGCGCCATTATTTGATTTATATTTTCCATATAAACACTCCACTGCTCGTGCTCCTGCCACTGCCACTGCCGCTTATTGATGTTTGTCCAACTCGCAATCATTCAAAGACCAAACCAGTTGGTCACTCGACCATTTCCAGCAAACACAGTTAAGTGGGGCGGTGGGGGAAAGCGGGACCAAATCGGGGGAGGGAAAAGGCGGAGGAACGGCGGAGACAGGCACTCGTCAGTGGCCATCGATCAGGCGATGGTAAATGTTTTTCCAATTTATTTCCATGCTTTACTTGGCCGACGAGCAGCGCTAACTTGGCCAGGGACTTGGCTGCTAGTTTCAGTTTCAGCTTAGTTTTTCGTGCAATTAAATTGAGTTATTTGCGTTTTGTCTGGTCAAAGTTCTTGCCAGAGTCTGTCTCTTTGCTGACTACATACACTTCGGAAAATTATGAAAAATATATTATCATAGGCTATATATTATATTTCATAAATTTATCGATGTGTATAACATACATAACTTGTATGAGTTGTGTTAAGAACTGCTTTCGTTTAAAATTATACCAACTGTAGTGCTTTATTAAAAGAAAATATTACTGAAATAAGAGTATTAAAATAAGTAAATTGCAAACATCGCTAAAGTATATCCTACAAATATTACCTTTTTATTGTTGTTAGTTGGAGGCCTCTTTTGGTCCAAGTGTAACTATCCGTCCATGGGTCTGTCTGCTCGTCTGTATGCTGCTTTAAATTGAATTGGCCTTTGTGCGGACACTCGTGCACTCATGTATGGCATACATGTTCCCATTCCCCATCCGTCCACACAATAAAATCCAAACAGAGCGACGCTCATTGAATAAATAATCGAATAAAATATGCTGCTGCCGCTGCTGTGCGACTTCTTCGCATTTCTGCTCTCTTTTTTGTTGCGAAAATATCCAATTTCCAATTTCAAATTCCAATTATATTGCTCTACGCTTTTTATTATTATTATTGTTGCTGTTACTGCTGCTGGTGCTGGTGCTTCTCCCGTCGCCGGCAAGAGCAATGAAAAATCAATATTGACATGAATGTTGACTGGAGCCGGAGGAATCTGAATTTCTGCCAATCGCACACGAACAGCTCAATAAGGACATGGCTGCCTGCACAGCAAGGAAGGAAGTTGCATCCACGCCAAAGTCACAGCCATGTCTCGGCTCTCGGCTCTCAGTTCTCAGTTTTCAGTTCTTGGCAAACAAACTCATACCCGTCATCATGGGAATGTCCATAAGAAGTTGCCACAAACTCACGCAAACACATTCAGGCATTTTCCTTAGGGCACTCGCATGTGTGTGAGCCAAGGAAGTGGAACTGCAACTGCCACAGGCTTCTTCTTTTTGAGCAAAGAGGTTTACTTCAAATATTTGATACCTAGGCTGGACCGAGGATATTTGCATTTACTCACCAAATTTGAGGCCCCCTGAAGTAGGTAAAATTAATTAGAGCTAATCTTACAAAGTAAACTTAAAATATACCTTAATTATGTTCAGACTACAAATTTTCTTACTTAAATGTTTAATGTTGAAGTGAAATTATTTTAATTTGCAATTTTGATAGTTATAGCTCATCTAAATATGAGTGCGATTTTACTTCAGATACTAAATAAAGCAGATTCTCAGCTTGTGTGTTTTGAATATTTTGTTCCTTATAAACTTGAGCTTACAAATAAACCTTAAACCTTACTCTTAGTTAATTCTTTTTCAGCAAACTTGATACAAAGCATTCTCTAAAAGCTACCCTTAGGTCGGATTGCACGACATTGCGCATACGCCATGTTCGCCCAGAAACGCTATGTGCCCTGCAGCTTGAGGGTCTTCTCTGTGAAGATTTCCTCACTAATTGCTGCCATGTTACAAAGCCAAATGGTCACATCCGCTGCACAATTCCCTTCCGTTTCGCTCTGCTCTGCAATCAATCGAAAATAGTTTTTACTTTTTCTCTGCCTTTTATTTTAGCTTAGTCAAACCGGAAATGTTGCTCAGCAGCAGAGGGGCAGCGGCGGCGACGAAGGAGCAGCACAGCATCCACAGCAGGCGGCGGCAAATAAATTGCTTAATTACAAATATTGTAGGCAGCCTGAGAAGTTGTGCGCTGCAAGGAAGTTGTCCCCAGAACTTCCCAGGCGCAGTGAGGCTGTGAGAGAGAAATATGCGCCGGCGACTGTCATGCAAATTAGCAAGAAAAATTGCATGCCAAATGTTGTTTGTGTAGTCGCAGCCAAGTCAAATGTCTATAATTTAAGCAGAAAACAAGCGACAGATACATGCAGCAGCAGCAGCGGCGGCAGCAGCAACAGCAACTGCAACTGCAGGCAAATCTCTTGCAGTTTTTCTTTCCTTTTTGCTATTTCGCTGCTGTTGCAAAATTTATACACGCGGCTGCCGCAGCAACAAAAACGAAAAAAGAAATAAACAAAAAAGAAGGAAAAAAGCATTACTTGCTGTTGCTGGCTAATTTGCCACAGCAGGCACTGGAAATTGTTGATGTGCAAAAATGTTGCTGTTGCTGCTGTTGTTGTCTTGTAAATGCCATAAATTAGTTTGTGTCAACAGACACTGAAAAGCGGAATTAAAAATTGCATTTTATTCCTATTTACTTGATTTTTACTTGTATTTTTATTTCAATGTTTTCAGCTATAATCCCCCTAGTTTTGTGATGGTCATTTCTTTGCTTCTTTTCTCCCCAATTCGATTAAATTTATTATGTTGGCTTGGCCATTGCCCACGGCTTTCGGATTTGACTTTGCCGGATAGTTCGACTGGTTTTCAGTACTTTTGCCATTGCAGCTTGCATATTTGGCATTGGCATGCACACAAAATTATTGGCCATATATTTTGGTGCTTATGGCCGCACAAGCTGTGAAGGTCGTGTGGGTGTTGTGGGCTGGTCGGGGTGGGGAATTTAGATATGCGCCAGAGCCAAAATCAATGGGACCAACAACCAACTGCAACAGCACACACACTCGCCTGAGCCAGAGATTGCAAAACTTGATAAATGCCATTTTGTAATGTCCATTGGACAATAAATGCAAATTGAATTATATATATGGGAAATGCTTACGAAAATGGTTGCTGGCCGTAACTGGAATTTCCATTTGCAAATTAAGTTGCTTGATTTAGCCAGAACGATTACCATTGATGTCGAAATTTTTAGGTTTTCAATTCAGCAGGAATTCTCTTTTTTAAAATAAAAATTACTAAGGGTTTTAAGTTGAAATTAAGCTTTAGTTTATTTATATCAAACTCACCTTGAGAGGGACCTTATCTTAATTAGGGCCTTTGAAGTAAGACAGCAAAACTCTGCCAGTTAATTGATTCAGCTACAACGACTAATGTATTATTATTGACCAACCGAGCAAGGAAACCTTTTTTGGGTGCCAAATAAATATATGAATGCAGTATAATTCAATTAGGAGTGAATACTCTCACACAGAATGATATAGCTTAGCAGGCAATATAAATTTCAATTATGAGTATTAGCCTGGCTTTTAACTGGCAAAGATTGGGTTTCTTTGTGGCTTATTTCCCATTGTCAACTGCCATCGATGCTTTCCATGCAACTTGACAATTTGTCAAGATTTCCGTTGCGTCATAAAGTCACAAGCTTTTCTGCTCAGCTCATCCAAGCGCATCGCATTCACATTCACTCGAAGGTCCACTTGGGAATATATAAAGCTTATATACATATATGTATGTGCCATTATACATGTATCTCAGACCCCATTTTGTGGGTGCCGGCAATTGAACAAATTGCCAAGTGTACGAGCACAACCCACGAGCTGTGAGCTTGAGCTCATAAATAAAATGCCAAAAATCCTAATTGTAAAAGTTTTCATTTTTATGACAAAATTATACCAATATATTACGGAGGAGGCGAAGATCCAACGACCCACCACCGCCAGCGCCACATAGCTCTTTGGTAGCTCGTTAGGGCAATAAAAAAGACGGAAAGAAAAACGAAATCAATGGCGGGGCAATTCCCGAATTCACAGCAGGGCTGTGAGGAATGCCGAGCAACAATGAAAACAGAAAACAGAAAACCTAGAAAAGCAAAAGGAAATCCCACAATTCACGAACAACAATGGCAAATAAATTAAATTAGTCACAAGCATATTTCAAAATTGTACGAGTATATAAGTGTACGGCCGCACCGCATCCACGATCTATATAAATCGTTCTCTCTCTCCGTCTCTTTCCCTTAGGGGCCATTGCTATCTCGCTCTAAGGGGCCAAGGATGCAGGCCAGCAAATAAAACATAGCGAACTGAGGGCGAGAGACATTTTTATATTTCATTTTATGTATGCCGTGGGCGAGATGTTACATAAAACTCGTTTATGGCCGAAAAGGGTTGGGCACGGTCCGCAAATTTTACGACAGCCCGCTCGCCAGAGCTGCAACTATCTATCCACAACCATCGGGCACCCCGAAATTTCACTCAAATTGCCTCCCAAAGCGGGAGGAAATAAAAAGCAGCTTTCTTATTCCCGTGTTTGTTTTCTAACTTTTATTTTTCATTATATTTTGTGTTCTCTGAAGGAGTTGAGCAGAGTTGAGGCGAGGCAAGTCCTGTGCCAGGAGCAACTCCCCAGATACAGATACGAGAACACCCACACAGGCAGACACTCAGCTGAACCTAACGACATAATAAAACCGGCATTTTTATGCATGTCTGAGTAACTTCATGAGCCAGACCAGACCGATTTCCCCCCATCCCGGCATTTCCCACCCCCTTCGCCCATCGCCACGCCTTGCAGGAGTTTTCCTGCTCTCCGCTTCCTGTGCAGACAGTCGGCTTTTTCAGTTTTCTGTTTCAGGTTCATTGGAAGCCATTCCGATTCCCGTGGGTTCGCCGAAAATAAGTGAGAGATTCTGCGCACAGTTTTTCCTCAGTTTCTCCCTGTATTTTCCTCGATTTTTCGCTGACATTCTCCGCTGAATGGAGAGAACCTGCGCAGTCGAAAGGCGTGTCACAGGAGCAGCGGGAAAACAAAGGAAAACGCCTGCAACAACAGCAACAATCAGCCGCATTTCGGGAAGGTCGTTTGCCAACAGTTGTAAAATGGCCCATGCCGCACAGCTGGACGGGCCGAGAGCGACAGGGACGGGGCGACAGCCGACGAAAGAGAGAGCACCACTCCGGCAGAAGAGGGTCACACATTTATGCAACGAGGCGTCGACCGGCATGTAATTAACTTAAGCCGAGCCAGCCCGACGACATCGCCGGGCAGCATGGGCAACATGGGCGCTTGGGTGGCATGGGAGGCATGAGTTAAAGTTGTGGGTGGCACTACCAAATCGGCTTGGCTTAAATTCCGGCTGGCATGGGTTATCGTTTGGATGTGAGCGTCGGTATCCAGACGAAGACGAAGTCTGGCGGAACACCCGTTCCCAAGTACATATGCTGCTGGCTGGCGTAGTGGAAAAATATATGTGTGTGCTATGTACAACTCGAGGTCGTTTGCCGGCACTTGCTCAAACAAATGAGCCAGCGTTCCTCCCAAGATACAGCGTACAATTGTCGGGGCCTACATAGAAGTACCCGCACAGCAGGGTTCAGGACAATAGTCAGGGATGGTAAGATCATAAAAGTATATTAATCAAATGGTAGGGAGCAATTTATCATACAGTGCGAATCGATTAATTATGCTACAGGAAAAACACTAATTTAGAACTTTGCACACTGCGTTTCTGAAATCAAAAATCAAAATCTAAAACTTAATCAACTAGGTTATTCCAACGGCATAAGAACATCAAGATGAGTAACGCAATAAGTTTTTTTTTTTTAATTTAGATTTTTACGCTGTCACTTTTGTGCTAGCAAGAAAAACGCAAATTTGTCGCTTGCTGAAAATTGCTTGCATATTGCATTTCCAATGTATAGCCCTTTCGCAGTCTAGTTATTATATTGGTCTTTGGTTATAAATTGGAAAAATAATTGATTAACAGCGTTATAAAAAATGAACTAGACTAAAATTAAATTATTAAAGAAATAATTTTGATAAAAATGTTAAGAAGAGACTTTTTATATTTTAAATGTGCTATTGTCTGATTTCATTTATTTAAAATAACACACAGCACTTGTATTAGCTTACACTTGATAATAATCTGAGTGAGACCGTTTCCAATAATCATTCAATACATATTGGAGGTATATATTTATAAAACTTTAGTGAGTATTAAGCTCATTAAGCGATGATAGACATTAAATTTCAGCATTAGCAAGATAAAAAAATGACTCATTAGGCAGGAATGCTTTAATTTAAAATATATTTGCTTTGGAACCAAAAGGCTTCAAACCACAGATATATCCATTATCATTTATTTTTTCAACTAGCACAATCGCAGTATGTATAATTTTTAGCTGTGTGTGTTCCCGCACAGAGGATAGTACATGTGCTTGTGTTAGCTCAAGTTAACAAAAGTGCCAGGCACATTTGCACTTTGTTGTTACTGCTGCCGTTACTGTTGGCGCTGCTATTATTGTTATAACATATGCTGCATATGCCGCACGGATGATTGTGCTTGCACAACTTCAGAAATAAAAGTATTAAGTCGGGACAAACGAAACACTTGCGACAACAGTGCCGATGCAGGAACCAAAGGCCCAGGGCTCTGCGGAACGGGAGCTTATGGCTCCACGGGTCCGGGGCTGTGCCCTCGCCGCCACATGTGTGTACATAACTCAGGAAACTTGGCAAAGTCGTTTCTTGACACGACCAAAGTGACGGAGACCCGGGCGTATGAATATTTCACGGAAACGATGATGAAACTAAGGAGGAATTCCATTAGCTTGCAACATGGCGAAATTTTGACATTGAAGCATATTAATGGGTTTTCTTGAGAATGGAATAAAATAAATAACTCAAAGAGAACTCGAACACTTTGCCAATGAAACGATTGTTATTCTGGGAAAGTTTTACTAATATAATTCCATTTAATTTTGTGAGGATGCCACTGAATGAGACGGTGAATTTATAAGTAAAATCATAAATCTTAAACCTTAAGGAATCGAATAAAATGTATAGACCTAAAAGTGAACTAGCGCTTAATTTCAATTTAGCCGTCACCCAACTAGTTTTTTATTTTCCCTTACACATATCTTGGTAAGTAATTATAGTTATAGAATTCAACTTTCCACAATACTACCACCTTCCTTACATCTGTCCGAACTACTCGGAATCATCTATCAAAATTCGCATCAATCAAACGCCCCTTTACTCAGCATAGTTCCCAACTCAATCAACGGAGTGCCAGCCACACCTCTCGATCGGACGACCCACCTCTGCTGTATACCAACATGTACATAAGATATATCTCTGCCTCCCATTCCGCCACTTGGAGGGCCCTAATTGAAAATTGCTGTCATGAAAAATACTCATAAACCACGTTTCTAAGAAGTAGCTCAGACAATCGAATGTATTGTGTGTGTACCATATAAATTTCACATAACAATTGTACAATATGCATAACAATGACGAGTTCCAGTTTCAATACACCGAACCTCATCAAAGTCCGGGCCCAACAAAGAACACAAGTGTTCCGGTGGACCCAACTTAGCAGAAACCCAACCGAACCGCTCCGATCTGAGCTTGGCTGACGAATAATGCCTTGGGAGAGCGGAGGGAAAACTATTGTCTGGGGCTGGGACTGGGCCTGGGCCACGAAAATAGTTAAGCATGTATAAATCAAAACTTATAAATATTTCCAGCCAAAAGATGAGTTGAATATCAGCCGTCCTTGCTTGTGCACAAGGAAAAACTTTATATCTAAACTTTCATGTAAAATATCCCTTCAAAATAAATAATGAACAATTTCTATAGAATCATCTAAAGCTAAGACAATATATATTTTTTTTATTTATTTAATTTTTACCTTGAAGCGGTGCCCTTTTCAATATGTTCTGAAATCGAATTGAAGATCAATTTTGCTTAAAATTTTCAGTGTATAAAATAGTGCTCTAGTGGAGGAATTTCGAGTACCGACTGGCACTTCAAACCATTCTCCGGGTCGTGGGCTGGCAGTCCGGCTCAAACGCACTCTCGGGCATATTCGAGTAAGACAAACAATATAAACTTCAAAAACGCTTCGTTGCATATCAAATTAATTACAGAGCGAGGCCCCAAAGAGAGGGAGAGCCGAGCCGACCCGAGCCCGAGCCCGACCGGTCCGTCTGCCAGTCTGCCATTCTGCCATTCTGTCAGACAACCCTTGAAGATTGTTTTCTTCTGCAGGGCCCGAACAGTTTTTGCACAAAAGGCGAGTTAAGCTTTTGTGACTGCAAGGGGAGGACTATCTGGGGGAGGATCGGGAGTGGGACTGGGAGCGGGACCAGGACGAGGCGACAGCTGACAGCCAACAACTCATGCACAGTGAAAACTGAAGGCATAATTTATGCCTTCAAAGTGGATTGTTCAAAGAAA